>BSBK01003919.1:602500-1175000 GCA_027943335.1 Chamaecyparis obtusa
TCATGATATGATGCATAGAACAATGGAGGATTATGTTGATGATACCTTAGCAAAATCAATGATCAGAACTGAACATCTAACTGACTTGAGCATGATCCTTGATAGAATGGAAAAATTTAGTCTCCGACTAAATCCTAAGAAGTGTGCTTTTGGTGTCACTTCTGGAAAGCTCTTAGGATACATAGTTTCAAAGAAAGGCATTGAGGTCGATCCAGCTAAGGTGAAAGCTATCATAGAGATGCAACCTCCCAAGAATATCAGTCAAATGCAAACTTTGCAAGGGAGAGTATAGTCCATCAGAAGATTCATATCACAGTTAGCTGACATATCACAACCTTTCACAAAGACATTACATAAAGGTGTGACCTTTGCATGGAATGAAGACTGTGCAAAGAATTTTGATCATATCAAGAATTATCTCTCGAATCCTCCTATCTTAATGCCTCCTATTCATGGGAAGCCATTAATATTATATGTCTCCACAATAGATACATCACTGGGGGCATTGCTAGCACAGCATGATGAGAACAAAAAGGAAAGAGCCATCTACTATATAAGCAGAACATTGGTGGTGTATGAAAAGAACTACTCTATGATTGAGAAAGCTTGTCTCGCTGTGATCTTTGCATCACAGAAACTGAGACATTACATGTTAGCTCATACCACTCATTTGGTAGCTAAGATTGATCCACTGAAGTACCTACTAAGAAAAGTTTCCCTCACCGGTAGACTAGCTAAATGGGTCATGCTTCTAAGTGAATTTGACATTGAATATGTTGAAAGAAAAGCTATAAAAGGTCAAGTTATTGCTGATCAACTAGCAGATACACCCATGTTTGATGATACACCCATGCAAATGGAATTTCCCGATTCCTCTATCATGCACCTCTCTTCTAGATACTCGATACCCAAAGCATTTAGACTAAATTTTCCTTGCACAAACAATATTGTTGAATATGAGGCACTTCTCAATGGTATGAAAATGGAAATACAGTGGAGAGTTACAGAGATGCACATCCATGGAGACTCACAAGTAGTTATCCACCAAGTCAATGATGTGTACCAAACCAAAGATGAAAAGCTCATTCCTTACAAGAGAATGGTAGATGATTTAAAGAAATACTTCATCTCTATCACATTTGAGAAAATACCCAGAATGGAGAATAAGGCTGCCGATGCAATGGAAACATTATCTACTCTCTTACAATAGCCTAAACATGAACTACGCTATGAGTTCCTGGTGGAAGCCCTATCCTATCCTACATATGACTCCCCTGAAACCCGCATGATCTGCACTGTTGTAGGTTATGACTCATCTTGCTACAAAAATTTGTTCTCCTATCTCCATGACCAAATCATCCCTGAGTCCTTTAACCATTTTGAAAAATGAAACCTTATCCGCTTTGCATCCTGATATGTCATCATTGGTAATGACCTATACAAATGAGGTCTAGATGGTACACTGCTTAGATGTTTAGAATGGGAAGAGTCTCAACATGCATTAGAGGAAGTCCATGAGGGTATATGTGGGTCACACTCGAATGGTTTAACATTAGCTTGAAAAATTATTAGGGCTGGGTACTATTGGCCTGAAATGGAGAAAGAGGCTATTAAATTTGCTAAAAACTGTCAACAGTGTCAAGTACATGGCAACTTGATTCATGCTCCAGGGAGAGATCTGATTCCCTTTACTACATAATGGCCTTTTCAATAATGAGCATTTGATCTCATAGGTGCTATCCATCCGCACTCTTCTAATGGACATACCCATATAATCACAGCTACAGATTATTTTACAAAATGGGTAGAAGCAGTTCCTCTAACACAAGCAACGGGGAAACAGATCTCTATGTTCATCCTAAACTACATCATTTGCAGATATGGGATCCCTCATTCCATAATCACAGACAATGGGGGACAATTCAAAAATAAGGATCTAGATGACTTATGTGCTAAATTCAAGATTACACAACATTGGTCTTCTATTTACTATCCTCAAGGGAATGGACAAGTTGAAGCTTCAAACAAAAATCTCTTGAAAATCTTGCAAAGAACAGTGAATAAAATAGGAAGAGACTGGCATCTCATGATCAATCCAACTCTCTAGGCCTATAGAAATAGTATCAAAATGCCTACTGGGGCTACACCATTCGCTTTAGTTTATGGGTCTGAAGCAGTACTACCTATTGAGGTTGAAATCCCATCACTCAGAATCAGAATGCATGGACTTGTCATCGACGATGACTATAGAGTGTCTAGGTTACAAGAACTTGAATTACTAGATGAGCGCAGACAAGCAGCGTATGATCATCTCAGAGTATATCAAAAAAGAATGTCTAGAGGCTACAACAAGAAAGTCAGACATAGAGAATTTCAGATTGGTGATCTAGTCTTGAGAGAAAATCCTAAAAATCAATCCCATCGAGAACGCAAGGGGAAGTTCGCACCCAATTGGCTGGGTCCCTTTGTCATCACTACTACTTTTGGCTCTGGTGCCTATCAACTCTCAACAACTAAAGGAGAACAGCTCCGAGAACCAATCAACGTTCTCCATCTGAAGAAATTCTATGCCTAAGGCATTTAGTGCTTGGTAAAATGTCCTGAAAAAAATCTTAAAAATCAGAAAAAGTCCTTAAAAAATGAACATCTTGGTGAAAACCTAGCAATAGTTGCCTTGATGATTCACAAAAAAAATCAAAATTTAAAAAAATATCAAAAATATAAAAAATACAAAAAAAAGAAAAAAAGAAAAAAAAGTGCCTTGGTGAAAACCTGGAAACAGGCGCCTTGGTAGCAAAAATAGAATCTCTACCAAGATGGTGAAACCAAGCAAATGGGCACCACTTGTTTCAAAATGCTCCATCTATTAATGCAATCTTGGTCTTTCCTAGCTTTCAGTCTTGCTCTAGTTTGTACATATCTCCTGGTTTTTTTCAACATTTTCAGTTTTCAATAAGTCGGTCTGCAATAAGTCGGTCTATACACCAATCGGCTCAAGCATCTATATCCTATCAATGTTTAACACTTGAGGGAAATCAATGTCATATCCTATGGTCTCCTATGTATCTTAGATGGATCATATCTAGTCAGAGTCCTTTGAAGCTTCATGTGAGTCAGTCAGTCAGTCTTGTCTCCAGAAAGGATTTTGCATCAACAACAACGCAATCAACATCAAACTGAAAACTGAAAACAATCTATGTTTTTTACATGATTTTATCTCCTTGTATGCTTACTGATTCACATTGAGATTTTTGCATATTGTGTCCCTTTGATCTCTTCGATGATGTCCTTTATAGGATTTAGAGAGTGATGACTGGGGGCATAATCTTTTCTTTGTCTTCTGCTTGTATGTGAAAATCTAACAACTTTGGAAATTCCAGATTGAAATGGTGTCCGACTGTAAGAGCCTCTATCTCGAATTGGATGGCCATGCGTACCTCGACCATTGATACCCAAAAAATTCAAGAAAGTTTGATCTCACTATTGTCTTTTTGAGTGAGTTCTTTCTCCTACTGTGAAACACGATCTTACCTAAGGATGTGAACGATAAAGGGTCACTACGGGTAATTCACATTGGATTTAGAATGATCTCTTGACTGTTTGACGTGTTTACAGTGCAAGGCGTACTCAGGTCATCATGACGTTTATGTTTTGATGCTTGTACAAATTGCTATATCAAAATGGACATGATATTCAGGTCATCCTGGCATTTGTGCCTTGGTGCTTATATCTAATCTGACATTCTGAAAACTAAATCAATATTCATATGTCCATGGTTGTTGACCAGTGGGTGTTGTATTGGTTCTTGAGCGTTACAAATCAATATTCATATGTCTATGGTTTCATGGCTAGTGGGCATTGTATTGATTTATCCGGCTACCTAAAAGTTTAATGATGATAACAAATCGACACATGATCAGTGACTAGGTCCTAGGTCTTAGGTTGCATTTCATTTTGCATGTCTCTTTGCATTTTGCATGTTTGCATGATCTCACAATGACTAAATGAACTTCAAAGCTTAAATGATTCTTCAATCACATCTTCAAATCTAACAAGAACTGAATCTCACATGAAGGTTCCTCCAATGAAATAGCAAGTAGAATCCTTTTTCGGGATCAAAATTCAAATCTGAGATCATTCATATTATTAACTACTTGCAATATCAACCTTCAATCATCACAAAAATCCAGTATTCAACTTAACTGATTATCTAACATCAAACTATCAAAATTTCAACTTGGTCAACCATGGTCAACTCATGGTCAAACCTAGTCAACCTTGGTCTCCAGGACCTCTAAACGATGCAGAATGCACTCTTGAACATATATAACAATTTTTCCCATCAATCAACATGCTTCTAAGATCTCAACGCTGACTTTTCTTGTCAGATTTCAATTTTAATCCCGAAGGGGGCATGGTATTGCACATCATTCAAAGTCTATAAATCAAATTCTATCGATCAAGTCTATCAATATCTTTCATCAGTGATCAAGACAAACAATCACGTCCAGTCGCTGATTCATCAAAAGTCCTCATCGCTCGGGGAAAATTTATCATCACTTGGGGCATATCAGATTCATCGATCCATATCAATCTGGTATTCTCCTAATCTTGTAAACTATATAAGTCTTTGCAACCAATGGATCGTAGTGTTCTTTCCATGGTTCTTCGGCAACTGAAGGATTCGGATGTGATACTTGCTAGTTCTGCTAAGACAATCGAGTCTAGAACGGGTCACTCACTTCTTATCAATCCTAAGGTTCAGAATTAGGTATTTTGACACTTTTTTGCAATCATCGGTTCATTGCTGCTATAGTAAACATTATCTCTGGTCATTCAGGACCTCCTATCTCAATATCTTTCCATCGGTTTCTATCTTGAGATCAGTTTATCTTTTGAATCAGTTTCATATCTTTATCAAACACAGACTATCTTTGAACCACTGCGCTTCACACAGTAATTCAAAGAGGGGCAAAATGTAATACCCCAAAAATGGGCTATAAGTTCATTAATCTCTTATATCAACATATCGAATGAAATCAATATCAAAGTTCTAATCTAAGGCACATCTAAACATCATCGAATCATAATTGATTATCTTAAATTCTGCATCGGGGAATATTCCTAGTAATATTCCTAATTATCATAATTATCTTTAATTTTATAATTATTTGGCAATAAATCACATTTATCCTAAAGTTTGATTAATTAAATATTTTCATATTTAATTAATTAGATTTAATATTTGCCACTTAATTGTATAATTAAATTTAATTCTATCTATTATTAATTGTATTATTTAATTTTGACAATAAATCTAATATCATATGAATAATTGATTAAATTCTTATTTAATTAATTAAAGCAAGTTGTCATTATTTAATAATATAATTTTTAATAAAAGTTTGATTAAATAATTGATTAACCCATAAATTAATTGTTTTATTTTTAAAATCAGTTAAGTTGAGCATAAATCACTTTATTATTAAATTAATTCATAAATAAAATATGCACAATCATAAAAGCAAACAACTATCAATTATCAATTAAAGCTAAACTCTATTTTGAGTTAAAACTTAGCTTTTGCATGTTTTTGTGAGTTAATTATCCTTTATTTAAAAATAACTCAAAAATCAACTTGAGTTATTTGAGTGATTTATAGCTTTTATCCATGCACCTCCAAAGCCCTGGATTTCTATAAATTAAGGCTTCAGCTCTTCATAATTCATCCACATATTTTGCACAATCACACTGGAGAATTGGAGGCTTAGGAATCAACTTGCGAATTCAAAGCGTTGTGAGATCAATTTCAATTGCATAGCTTTTATATCTTAGCATAGAATTTCATAGTTTTCATATCATTGTTAGAATCTTCATTGTTAGATCATTTAGCATCCATAGCATATCAGTTTATCATTCTTATTGCATAGAAAATATCAAAAATATAGATTAATTGCATTCAATCTCATATCTAGATCAATTGCATTCAAATCCTTCATTTAGGTGTCATCTAGGTCACTGATCTCGATTACAATCTGAGAACATTAATCTCGCACCTATTAGAAGACAGTAAATTGTTTGGTTAGATAGTTTTCAATTTTGCACGATTTTGATTATCACTAACCTCTAATGTTTTACTGAGTGTTGTGTTTACAGATCAGGTACAAAATTCACACACACAAGAATATTCCCTGATGCAAAATTAAGATAAAATGAATTAGAATTCAATGATGTGCAGATGTGCCTTAGGTTAGGACTTCGATGTCGATTTCATTTGATTTGTAGATGTAGGAGGTTAATGAACCTATAGCCCATTTTTGGGGTATTACATAGATCACTTTTACCAGATTTCAAAATAGTCAATTTTTTAGCTACTAACATTGTACTCAGTTCCTTGCTTTGACCAAACTTTGACTATCCTTATCTTGAGAAGAGAGGCTCTATTTGTCAAGATTCAAGGTATTTTTTGGTTCATCTTAATGAGATCTTTGATTTGAGACCACTTTCACCAGATTTAGAAATGATCAAATATTTAGCTACGAACATTGTATAGACATTCTTGCTTTGACCAAACTTTGACCATCTATATCTTGAGAAAAGAGGATCTATTTTTCAAGATTCAATGTGTAATTGGTATCATCTCGATGAGATTTTTGATTTGAGACCATTTTTTGGAGATTTGGAAATAGACAAACTTTTAGCTATGAATACTATACAAACTTCCTTACTTTGATTAAACTTTGACTGTTTGTATCTTGAGAAGAGAGGCTATGTTCTTCAAGATTCAAGGTGTTTTTTGGTTCATCTCGATAAGATCATCGATTTGAGACCACTTTAACCAGATTTGGAAATGGTAAAATTTTTATCTAGGAACATTGTACTGACTTCCTTGCTTTGACCAAACCTTGACCATCCGTATCTTGAGAAGAGAGGCTTTATTTGTCAAGATTCTATGTGTTTTTCGGTTCATCTCGATAAGATATTCGATTTGAGACCACTTTCACCACATTTGGAAACAGTTAAATTTTTAGCTACAAACATTGTACTGTCTTCCTTTCTTTGACCAAACTTTAGCCATTTGTATCTTGAGAAGAGAAGCTCTATTTTTCAAGATTCAAGGTGTTTTTTGGTTCATCTTGACGATATCTTTGATTTGAGACCACTTTTACCAAATTTAGAAATGGTCAAATTTTTAGCTACAAACACTATATTTACTTCCATGATTTGACCAAACTTTGACCATTGGTATCTTGAGAAGAGAGGCTCCATTTTTCAAGATTCAAGGTGTTTTTTGATTCATCTTGATGAGATCTTTGATTTGAGAACACTTTTACTAGATTTTAAAACGGTCAAATTTTTAGCTACGAACACTGTACTGACTTCCTTGCTTTGACAAAAATTTGAACATCTATATCTTGAGAAGAGAGGCTACATTTTTTAAGATTCAAGGTGTCTTTAGTTCATCTCGACAAGATCTTCGATTTGAGACCACTTTCACCAGATTTAGAAATCGTCAAATTTTTATCTACGAAAACTTTTTTTCAAGATTCTAGGTGTTTTTTGGTTCATCTTGATGAGATCTTGGATTTGAGACCACTCTCATCAAATTTGGAAATGTTCAAGTTTTTAGCTACGAATAATGTACTCACTTCTTTCTTTTGACCAAAGTTTGACTGTCCGTATCTTGAGAAGAGAGGCTCCATATTTTAAGATTCAAGGTGTTTTTTGGTTCATCTTGATGAGATCTTTGATTTGAGACCACTTTCACCAGATTTAGAAATGGTCAAATTTTTTGGTAAGAACATTGTACTCACTTTCTTTCTTTTACCAAACTTTGACAATCTATATCTTGAGAAGAGAGGCTCTAATTTTCAAGATTCAAAATTTTTTTTGGTTCATCTCGATGAGATCTTTGCTTTGGGACCACTTTCACAAGATTTGAAAATGGTCAAACATTTAGCTACGAACGCTGTACTGACTTCCTTGCTTTGACCAAACTTTGACAATCCGTGTCTTGAGAAGAGAGGCTCCAATTATAAAGATTCAAGGCGTAGTTTAGTTCATCATGACGAGATCTTCAATTTGAGACAACTTTCAACAAATTTGAAAATGGTCAAATTTTTAGCTACAAATAGTGTACTGACTTCCTTGCTTTGACCAAACTTTGACCTTGTGTATCTTGAGAAGAGAGGCTCCATTTTTCAAGATTCAAGGTGTTTTTTGGTTCATCTCGACAAGGTCTTCAATTTGAGACCACTTTCACCATATTTGGAAATGGTCAAATTTTTAGCTATGAACACTGTACTAACTCCTTTGCTTTAACCAAACTTTGATCGTTTGTATCTTGATAAGAGAAGCTCAATTTTTCAATATTCAAGGTGTTTTTTGGTTTATCACGACGAGGTCTTTAATTTGAGACCACTTTTACTAGATTTGGAAATGATCAAATTTTTAGCGATGGATACTAGGTTGACTTCCTTGCTTTGACCAAACTTTGACCATCTGTATCTTTAGAGGAGAGACTCCATTTTTTAAAGTTCAAGGTGTTTTTTGTTTCATCTCGATGATAACTTTGATTTGAGATGAATTTTCCTAGATTTGGAAATGGTCAGAGTTTTAGCTACGAACACTGTACTATGTTCCTTGCTTTGACCAAACTTTCACCGTCCCTATCTTGAGAAGAGACGCTTCATTTTTCAAGATTCAAAGTTTTTTTTGGTTCATCTCGACAAGATCTTCGATTTGAGACCACTTTCACTAGATTTGGAAATGTTCAAATTTTTACCTACCAACACCGAACTGACTTCCTTTCTTTGACCCAAACTTTGACTCTCTGTATCGAGAAGATAGGCTTCAATTTGTAAGATTGAATGTGTTTTTTTTCATTCGACGAGATCTTTGATTTGAGACCACTTTCACCAGATTTGGAAATAGTCAAATTTTTAACTACGAACACTGTACTGAATTCCTTTCTTTGAAAAAACTTTGACCCTCTGTATCTTGAGAAGAAAGACTTTATTTTTCAAGATCCAGGGTATTTTTTGGTTCATCTCGACGAGATCTTCAATTTGAGACCACTTTCACTAGATTTGGAAACAGTTAAATTTTTAGCTATGAACAGTGTATTGACTTCCTTGCTTTGACCAAACATGGACCGTTTGTATCTTGAGAAGAGAGGCTCCATTTTTCTAGATTCAAGGTGTTTTTTGGTTCATCTCGATGAGATCTTTGATTTGAGACCACTTTCACCAGGTTTGGAAATGGTCAAATTTTAATCTATGATCATTCTACTCACTTACTTGCTTTGGCCAAACTTGGAACATCCATATCTTGAGAAGAGAGGTTTCATTTTTCAAGATTCAAGGTGTTTTTTGGTTCATCTTGATGAGATCTTTGATTTGAGAGAACTTTCAATTGTTTTGGAAATTGTCAAATTTTTACCTACCAACACTGTACTGACTTCATTTCTTTGACCAAAATTTGACTATCTGTATCAAGAAGGGAGGCTTTAATTTTTAAGATTGAATGTGTCTTTTTTCATCTCGACGAGATCTTTGATTTGAGACCACTTTCACCAGATTTGAAAATGGTCAAATTTTTAACTATGAAAATTGTACTAACTTCCTTGCTTTGACCAAACTTTGATTGTCCGTATATTGATAAGAGGCTCTAATTTGAGACCACTTTCACCAAATTTGGAAATGGTCAAATTTTTATCTATGAATATTGTACTCACTTCCTTGCTTTAACGAAACTTGGAACGTCCGTATCTTGAGAAGAGAGGTTTCATTTTTCAAGATCCAAGGTATTTTTTGGTTCATCTTAATGAGATCTTCGATTTGAGACCACTTTCCCCAGATTTGGAAACGGTGAAATTTTTAGCTATGAACATAGTACTTGCTTGCTTTGACCAAACTTTGACATTCTGTATCTTCAGAAGAGAGGCTTCATTTTTCAAGATTGAAAGTGTGTTTTGGTTCATTTTGACAAGATCTTCAATTTGAGACCACTTTCACTAGATTAAAAAATGGTCAAATTTTTAGCTACGAGCACTGTACAGACTTCCTTGCTTTAACTAAACTTTGACCATCTGTATCTTGAGAAGAGAGGTTCCATTTTTCAAGATTCAATGTGTTTTTTAGTTCATCTCGATGAGATCTTCAATTTGAGACCACTTTCACTAAATTTGGAAATGGTCAAATTTTTAACTATGAACACTGTACTGACTTCCTTTCTTTGACCAAACTTTGACCGTTTGTATCTTGAGAAGGGAGGCTCTATTTTTTAAGATTCAAAGTTTTTTTTTGTTCATCTCGACGAGCTCTTTGATTTGAGACCACTTTCACAAGATTTGGAAATGTTTAAATTTTTAGCTATGGACACTGTACTGACTTCCTTGCTTTGACGAAACTTTGACCTCCGTATCTTGAGAAGAGAGGCTCCATTTTTCAATATTCAAGGTGTTTTTTTGGTTCATCTTGACGTGATCTTCTATTTGAGACCACTTTCACTAGATTTGGAAATAGTCAAATTTTTAACTACGAACATTGTATCAATTTCTTTGCTTTGACAAAACTTTGACCTTGCGTATCTTGAGAAGAGAGGTTTTGCTTTTCAAGATTCAAAGTGTTTTTTGGTTCATCTTAACAAGATGTTCAATTTGAGACCACTTTCACTAGATTTGGAAACTGTCAAACTTTTAACTATGAACACTGTATTGACTTCATTACTTTGACAAAAATTAACCATTCGTAGCTTGAGAAAAGAGGATCCATTTTTGAAGATTTAACATTTTTTTTGGTTCATCTCGATGAGATCTTCAATTTCAAGCCAATTTCACCAGATTTGGAAATGGTCAAATTTTTAGCTACAAATATTGTACTGATTTCCTTTCTTTGATGAAACATTAATCGTCTGTATCTTAAGAAGAGATGCTCCATTTTCTCAATATTTAAGGTATTTTTTGGTTCATTTTAAAGAGATCTTCAATTTGAGACCACTTTCACCAAATTTGGAAACAGTCAAATTTTTAGCTACAAACACTGTATTGACTTCCTTGCTTTGACCAAACTTTGACCATTCATATCTAGAGGAGAGAGGCTCTATTTTTCAAGCTTCAAAGTACTCTTTGGTTCATCTTGATGAGATCTTCGATTTGAGACCACTTTCACTAGATTTGGAAAAGGTCAAATGTTTAGCTACGAACATTGTACTGACTTCCTTTCTTTGACCAAAATTTGACCGTCTGTATCTTGAGAAAAGAGGCTCCATTTTCCAAGATTCAAGGTCTTTTTTGGTTCATCTCAATGAGATCTTTGATTTGAGACCACTTTCACCAGATTTGGAAATGGTCAAATTTTTATCTACGAACACTGTACTAACTTCCTTGCTTTGATGAAACTTTGACTGTCTATATCTTGAGAAGAGAGGCTACATTTTTCAAGGTACAAGTTTTTTTTGGTTCATCTTGACAAGATCTTTGATTTGATACCACTTTTAGTAGATTTGAAAATTGTCAAATTTTTAGCTACAAACACTGTACTGACTTTGTTTCTTTGACCAAACTTTGACCATCTGTATCTTTAGAAGAGAGGCTCCATATTTCAAGATTCAAGTTGTGTTTTGGTTCATCTCAATGAGATCTTTGATTTGTGACCACTTACACCAGATTTAGAAATTGTCAAATTTTTAGCTACGATCATTGTACTTGTTTGAGTAATAAAGTGTTTACTGATTAATTAAATCATGTTTAATTTAATTATTAAGTCACTTATTATCTCTTTCTAGTTAAGCTAAACTTGTTAATTATTATTGTACAACCTAGGTTTTACCCTTTTAAGGTTTTGATCTCATTTTATAAGGAATGATCTCCTTTGTATTTATAACAGTCATATTTTTAGCTACGAACATTGTACTGAATTCTTTGCTTTGACCAAACTTTGATCATCAGTATCTTGAGAAGAGAGGCTTCATTTTTTAAGATTCAAGGTGTTTTTTGCTTCATCTCGATGAGATCTTTGATTTTAGACCACTTTCCCCAGATTTAGAAATGGTCAAATGTTGAGCTAGGAGCACTATACTGACTTCTCTATGAAGATTGTACAAACATTGTACTTGTTTGAGTAATAAAGTACTTCTCTACTAACAATATATTGACTTCTCTATGAACAATGTACTGATTTCTATATGAACATTGTACTTGATCAGCCGTATCTTGAGAAGAGAGACTCTATTTTTCAAGATTCAAAGTGTTTTTGGATTCATGTTGGTGAGATCTTCGATTTGAAATCACTTTCACCAAATTTAGAAATGGTCAAATTTTTAGCTACGAATACTGTACTAACTTCATTTCTTTGACCAAACTTTGACTATCTGTATCTTGAGAAGAGAGGCTCTATTTTTCAAGATTCAAGATGTTTTTTGGTTTATCTTGACAAGATGTTCAATTTGAGACCACTTTCACCAGATTTGAAAATGGTGAAATTTTTAGCTATGAATACTATCTTAATTTCCTTACTTTGACCGTTTGTATCTTGAGAAGAGAGACTCTATTTTTTAAGATTCAAGGTATTTTTTTGTTCATCTCTATGAGATCTTCAATTTGAGACCTCTTTCACCAAATTTGGAAATGGTCAAATTTTTAGCTACGAACACTGTGTTGACTTCCTTGCTTTGACCAAACTTTGACTGTCTGTATATTGAGAAGAGATGTTTTATTTTTCAAGATTCAAGGTGTTTTTTGGTTCATGTCTATGACATCTTTGATTTGAGACCTCTTTCACTAGATTTGAAAATGGTCAAATTTTTAACTAAAGACACTATACTAACTTCCTTGCTTTGACAAAACTTTGACCATTTGTATCTTGAGAATAGAGGCTCCATTTTTTAAGATTCAGGGTGTTTTTTGGTTCTGTTGGACTACAACTGATTTGGAATTTGATTGAAGAATCTATGATTAAAGATCATTAAGGAGTTGGTGATTAGATATGTAATATGATTAAATTAGTATTATGTTGTCATTGATGTCAACTAGTTTGACAACACTTATCTTGTAAGTTACTATACCGACACATCTGAAGAAAGGTGAAAAAGAGATGAAGAACATAGAAATCTACATGGAGAAAGATGTACATAATAGATGAGGATAAGGAACACATTGAGTAACTTGTTGATGAGTTTAGGACTTGATGATATTGACTTTATTATGTTGCATTCATCTATGATGAAGTATAGAGCTGAAAGACACAAAGTAGTGTTGTCGGTAAATGAAGCATTTCTAGTATAAACTGACAGAGTGTAGTCTATACCGATCGCAGTATTAACTGAGCAGTGTTCACCGACGCATTTGTTTGTTAACCGAGTGGAACAGAATGAATTAAATGATTAGTTTAGCTGATGAGATTGATGAGCTGGCAGGAGTATAACATCGAGGTAACAGATAATGTTTGTTACATAGATCGACGGCTGACAAAATTTAAGGAAGATCTAACGGAGAAGATTGAAATGTGTTATTGACACAAGTACCAAGAAATTTTGAAGCAGAAAAATCTATGAATGTGATTAAGCAGAAAAATCTGATGGTGGAGTAGAAAATGATTTACTCATCTATATAAGAGAACATAATTTTCTTTATGAAGAGGCCGGAAGAAGAAGCTGCAGGAATATCATGTGAACAAGGCTTCATGCATTCTGATCATACTGGTTAGCAAGAACCGAGCTGTAGAATAATTACCAAGCTATAAAGAGCAATTACCGATGGATAGTAAGTTGATGCAGTATTGAATCTGAAGTGAAATATTGATTAGAAGGATTTGTATGGACTAAATATTGATTTGTAATCTACAATTGAAGTTGTATTAGGGTAGGTCATTTACTGTTACATATTTAACCATTGTATACAGTCAAAATCTCTTAACCGAGTGGACTCTGAAAGTCTTATGATGTATCATTTTTAGAATGAACATTGTTATCCTATCAACCCCATAGTGAATGCTAGTTGGACGATAACTTCTAGTCTAAAATCCTCTAACAAGGTCACACCTGATAGTGTGTTTGTAACCTTTAACAAGGTTGGGTCTTAACTGACCTCACTTCATAAGAGTGAACAATTTTGGGTTGCCGGTCCCAGGTGGTTTTTCCCTTTACAGGGTTTCCATGTTAAATCTCTTGTGTTATGTGTTGATTGTGATATTTTTTTGTTATTATTCTTTACATGTTACATGTTAGATTTGATCGGTAACTGTTACAATATTAGACTGGTAATCAGTAAAAGCACAGACAGTGAAAGTTATTATTGTTTACCGATGAATAGAAATAGAAGGAATAGTTTTGAATTATACATTTTGAATTGGGGACACTGGATAACTGATTCACCCCCCTCTCAGTTATTCTAACAATTGGTATCAAAGTGCTGGTTGCTTGGAATAGAGTTTTAAGGACTTAAGCATAAAGGTCTCAAGATGTATAAGAGGGAAGTACTGAAACTGAACAAAGAGAACTTCATAGTATGGAAAAGTAGAATGAAGCTGCACATATCTAAAATTGGGAACTCTGCACTAGAGTTGATGGAGAATGGCTACATGCAACCGCCCACTGGTCCCTTAACTCTTGATTAATTGAAGGACAAACATGAACACAACATTACTATGACGGAACTTGCTGCTACCTGTACTGATACTGAATTTGAAGATATCAAGACATGCATGACTACCAAAGGAATGTGGGATAAATTAGTACAAATATACAGTGGAGATCTGAATGTCAAAAGAGCCTGAGCTAAAAGTCTGAGAGGCAGATTTGATGATATGAGAATGAAAGAAGGTGATAACATTGTCCAATATTCAAATAGACTTAAAGAGGTGGTACATGCTATTAGAGCATTTGATGGATTAATTGATGATGAAACAGTGATAAGAAACATTCTCAGAACTTTGCTCCCAGTTTATGCAATCAAGATTTATGCAATTCATGAAACAAGAGCTACATCCAACCTTACTCTTGACACTCTGATTGGTAAACTTACAACCTTTGAATTAAACAACTTTGATAACAATGTTTTTCCTTCTGTTGAATCCACTTTCATGTCCTCTTTGAAGATTGGAAAGTCTAGTAGGAATAGTAAGAATTGTGATAGTGATGATAATACCGATGATGAACTTGATGAGCTTGAAGCACTTATGGCCAGAAGATTTCCCAAAGAAAAAGGAAGGTATATAGGTAAGCTACCTTTAGCATGCTTTAACTATAAAGAAGTTAGTCACATCACTGCTAGATGTCCATAGAAGAAATATTATGATAGATCCAAAGACCGATCTGAAGCAAGCTATGGGAGAAGAGTCAATAGAGGCTACTGACACTACAATAGAGACAAATGAGATGAAAAAGGAAAAAAGGTATGTTACATAGCCAAATATATTGAAACTGAATATGATTCTGACGATGATATAGAAGTTGTATTTGTTTCTATGAAATATTATTCAGAAGAGGAAGAACAACATGAAGAGACAACACTGATCTCTAAAGTAAGTAGAAATGATACATGGATCATAGATAGTGGTTGTACACATCATATGACCGGTGATGTAGAGAATTTTGATCATCTTATTGAATATAATGGAGGATCTATGAGAATGGGAAATGATGCACCTTGTATGGTAAGAGGTAAAGGCTCACTGATGATCAATAACAGGTTACAATGTGAAAATGCATACTGGGTAGATGGACTAGACTATAATTTGTTAAGTGTGGCTCATATAAATAATTCAGGCCACTGACTGGATTTTGAGAGAAAAAAGGTGAAAATCTATGATGATGGAGGAAGACTTGTCAGAACTAGTACACAATCCAGAGGTAATCTATTCTATCTTGATATGGATCAGTCTTCTTGTTTGTTAATAAAAGATGAATATGCCTGGTTGTGGCACATAAGGTTATGCCATGTCAAATTTGACAACATGATCAAGATTAGTAAAAATAAATGAGTTAGAGGATTTCCTAACTTGACAAAACTTGATCATGCCATGTGCCATGAATGTCAGAAAGGTAAGATGACTAAGTCTAGTTTTAAAAGCAAAGACTATTCAACAAAGAAGATACTTGAGTTGGTTCATACCAACCTATGTGGTCCTATGAGAACTCAGAGTTGTTCTGGTGATAGATATTTTATTCTTTTTGTTGATGATTATACTAGACTGATGACTGTTATGTTCTTGAAAGAGAAATCTGAAGCTTTCAAAATGTTTAAGTGGTATAAAGCTAAGGTAGAGAAAGAAACCAAAAAGGAAATAAAATGTTTAAGATCTGATAGAGGAGGTGAATTTATCTCTGATGAATTTACTAATTTTTGTAATGAGCATGGAATCAGAAGATAGGTATCTGCACCGAGGACACCTCAACAAAATGACATTGCTAAAAGGAGGAACAGGTCTATAATTGACTGTGCTAGGACATTGATGTTACAAAAGAATGTTGCTCAAACATATTGGAGGGAAGTTGTCAGTACAATTGTGTATGTTCTTAACCGAGTACAATTGAAGAAGGACTCCAACCGAATGCCTTATGAACTATGGTTTGGACACAAACCTACTGTAAGTTATTTCAAAATTTTTGGAAGTAAATACTTTATTTTGAAAGATGAAAGAAATGGTAAATTTGATTCTAAAGGAGATGAAGGGATATTTCTAGGATATTCCACTACAAGTAAAGCATACAAATATTTGAATAAGGCTACAAATAAGATAGTTGAAAGTACTAATGTTCATGTTGATGAGTTTGATGACAAGTACACAAAGGAAAGTACAAAGGAACCAAAATACTATGGTAGATTCACTTACATTGAACATCCAGAGTATCTACTGACACCGCAAACTATGTCAACCGGTCAGTAGGGAAAAAATGCAGGACAACAGACAACACAAACCAAGGAACAAGATGGAGCTACCGAGCAAGATAATGACCTTGAGCAGGATGAGTAAGAAAGGAGAAACCAAGTTTTGGCTAGTTTTGTCAGAAGACATCATCCTGAAACACAAATCATTGGAGACAGACATGCTGGAATGCAAACTAGAAGAAAAACAAGACAAGGTACATGTTTAATTTGTGAATTTGAACCTAAAACTATGAAAGTTGCATTAGAGAATGAAGAATGGGTTAATGCAATGTAGGAAGAAATAGAGAAAATAGAGAAGAACAAAACTTGGTCCCTAGTACCCCGACCAAAAGACAAAAATGTTATCGGTACTAAGTGGATATATAGGAATAAATTGAATGAAAATGGTGAAGTCACAAGAAATAAAGCTAGATTGGTATGCAAGGGATATGCATAGGAAGAAGACATTGACTATGGTGAAACATTTGCACTTGTTGCTAGATTAGAAGGAGTTAGAATACTACTTGCATATGCTGCACACAAGAAATTCAAAGTCTATCAAATGGATGTGAAATCAACATTTTCAAATGGTATACTTGAAGAAGAGGTCTACATTGAAAAACTTGAAGAATTTGTTGATCCCGACAATAAAGACATGGTATGTAGATTACATAAAGCTTTATATGGTCTAAAGCAAGCACTGAGAGCATGGTATGAAAGACTGCATACTTGTTAAGTATTGGATTTGTTAGAACAAGTGAAAACAACAATCTATATGTGAAAGGTGACACTGATGATACTATTATCATTGCTGAAATATTTGTTGATGACATTATCTTTGGAGGCTCAGATCTTGTCTGCAAGGCATTTGCTGATGAAATGCAAAAAGAATTTGAAATGTCTATGTTTGGAGAGATTAAGTTCTTTCTTGGACTACAAGTGATTTAGCAGAGTGATGGGATATTCATCACACAATCTAAATACATAAAGGAAGTACTAAAGACATTTGGCATGGAAGATGCTAAACCTATGGGAACACCAATGGCTACTGGATGCAAATTGACAAAGGAGGTTGAAACTATAGAGGTAAACTAGACACTCTACCGATCCATGATTGGTAGGTTAATGTATGTAGTTCATAGTAGACCAGATATAGCACATGCTATGGGAATTGTTGCAAGATTTTCTACTAATCCTAGAGAATCACACATGATAGCTACAAAAAGGATCTTAAGATACTTGAAGAAAATAGAGAATTATGGATTATGGTATCCTAAGGAAGGGAAGTTTGAACTAAAATTTTACACCGATGTTGATTGGGCTGGAAATGTGGATGATAGAAAAAGCACCATCAAAGGAGCATTTTTCTTTGGAGAAAGACTTGTTACCTGGACAAGTAAAAAGCAGGCTTGTATTTCTCAGTCTACAGTTGAAGTAGAATATGTTGCTACTGCTACTAACTGTTCAAATATTTCATATATCAAGCAAGTGGTGGAAGGAATGAATGAGGTAATCATTGACCCAGTGATTATATATTGTGACAACACTAGTGCTATTAATATTTCAAAAAATCCTGTGATGCACTCTAAGACAAAGCATATATCTATTAAGTATTATTACTTAAGAGAACAAGTGCAAGAGAAGCAAGTGAAGTTAGCATTTGTCACATCTAAAGAACAACTTGCAGATATTTTTACAAAGCCTCTACCGAAGGACACATTTGAATACTTGAGGACTAGACTTGGGGTCCGTCCCCTGTCTATCAGTCACTAAGGTGATCTAGTTGTTGCATCAACCTACTTATATCAAAAGAATATTCATGTTGATGTAGCATAGTTCACACTTTGAATCATTTTCAAGGTTGTGATTAAGTTTGAGAACTTGAACCGATTGGCATATCAATATTCAAAGATATAGAGGAAGACAGAATTGTTTGTTTATTTTTTTCTTTGGCATAGTTGTCAAAGGGAGAGATAAAAAATATGAAATGAAAAGGAGAGAGATAAAAAAAATATGAAAAGGAACAAGCACTGACAAGAATTATCTAAGGGAGAGACAATCTGAATGAGACAAAGTTTTGAAGATCAGTTACAGAGAACAGAAGTAGGAACAGGAGAACTGAAAATATCACAACTACAGAATGGTAAAGCTGTATTATTTAATGCTACTTAGTAACATAGTGATTAAAAATATTAAGTCTATTCTACTTACATCATTTTGTTCACTAAGTTGTAGAATATATGTTTGGTATGTATATGGTACATTTCATATTACTTGAATTGCCATCAATGCCAAAGAGAGAGATTGTTGGACTACAACTAATTTGGAATCTGATTGAAGAATCTGTGATTAAAGATCATTAAGGAGTTGCTGATTAGATATGTAATATGATTAAATTAGTATTATGTTTTCATTGATGTCAACTAGTTTGATAACACTTCTCTTGTAAGTTACTATACCGACACATCTGAAGAAAGGTGAAAAAGAGATGAAGAATAGAGAAATCTACATGGAGAAAGATGTACATGACAGATGAGGATAAGGAACATATTAAGTAACTTGTTGATGAGTCTATGACTTGATGATATTGAATTTATTATGTTGCATTCATCTATGATGAAGTATAGAGCTGAAAGACATAAAGCAATGTTGTCGGTAAATGAAACATTTCTAGTATACACCGACAGAGTGTAGTGTATACCGATCGCAGTATTAACTAAGCAGTGTTCACTGACGCATTTCTTTGTTAGCCGAGTAGAATAGAATGAATTAAATGATTAGTTTAGCTGATGAGATTGATGAGCTGGCAAGAGTATAACATCAAGGTAATAGATAATGTATGTTACACAGATTGACGGCTGACGAAATTGACGGCTGACGAAATTCAAGGAAGATCTAACAAAGAAGATTGAAACATGTTATTGACACAAGTACCAAGAAAGTTTGAAGCGGAAAAATCTATGAATGTGATTAAGTAAAAAAATTTGATGGTGGAGAAGAAAATGATTTACTCATCTATATAAGAGAACAAAATTATGAAGAGGCCGGAAGAAGAAGAAGTTGCAGGAATATCGCGTGAACAAGGCTTCATGCATTCTGATCATACTAGTTAGCAAGAACCGAGCTGCAGAACAATTACTAAGCTACAAAGAGCAATTACTGATGGATAGTAAGTTGATACAGTATTGAATTTGAAGTGAAATATTGATCATAAGGATTTGTATAAACTAAATATTGATCTATAATCTACAATTGAACTTGTATTAGGGCAGGTCATTTACTGTTACATATTTAACTATTGTATACAGTCAAAATCTCTTAACCAAGTGGACTCTGAAAGTCTTATGATGTATCATTCTTAGAATGAATATTGTTATCCTATCAACCCCATAGTGAATGCTAGTTGGTGTGTGTGTGAAAATTGTACCTGATGTATAGACACAACACTCAGTAAAACATTAGAGGTTAGTGATAATCAAAATCATGCAAAATTGAAAACTATCTAACCAAGTGATTTACTGCCTTCTAATAGGTACGAGATTGATGTTCTCAGATTGTAATCGAGATCAGTGACCTAGACGACACCTAAATGAAGAATTTGAATGCAATTGATCTAGATATGAGATTGAATGCAATTAAGCTATTTTTTTTATTTTCTATGCAATAAGAATGATAAAAACTGATATGAATCTATGCTAATATGGAAATTGATATGCTAAAATGATCTAAAAATGATATGAAAAAGAATCTAAATGAATGTAAAAAAAAAACAAATTGATCTCACAATAGCCTTGATTTGCAATAAGCTTTGATTCTCCCAATTTCAATTCTCCAACGTGATTGTGCAAAAATATGAGATGCTTGGAAGCAAATTTGAGAGATGATTGAGAGATGAGTTAAAGCCTTGGTTTTATAAAAATTCAGGGCTTTGGAGGTGCATGAGAAAAAGCCATAAATCACTCAAATAACTCAGGTTGATTTTTGAGTTATTTTATAATAAAGATAATTTAATTCACAAAAACATGCAAAAGCTAAGTTTTAACTAAAAATAGAGTTTAGCTTTAATTGATAATTGATAGTTGTCTGCTTTTATGATTGTGCATGTTTTATTTATGAATTAATTTAATAATAAAGTGATTTGTTTCCAACTTAACTGCTTTTAAAAATAAAACAATTGATTTATGGGTTAATCAATTATTTAATCAAACTTTTATTAAAAACTATCTTATTAAATAATGACAACTTGCTTTAATTAATTAAATAAGAATTTAATCAATTATTCATATGATATTAGATTTATTGTCAAAATTAAATAATACCATTAATAATAGATAGAATTAAATTTCATTACACAATTAAGTGGCAAATATTAAATCTAATTAATTAAATATGAAAATATTCAATTAATCAAACTTTAGGTTAAATGTGATTTATTGCCAAATAATTATAAAATTAAAGATAATTATGATGATTAAGAATATTACTAAGAATATTCCCCGATGTAGAATTTAAGATAATCAATTATAATTCGATGATGTTTAGATGTGCCTTAGGTTAGGACTTTGATGTCGATTTCGTTCGAATTGAAGATGTAGGAGGTTAATGAACTTATAGCCCATTTTTGGGGTATTACATTTTGCCCCTCTTTGAATTACTGTGCGAAGCATAGTGGTTCAAAGATAGTCTGTGTTTGATAAAGATATGAAACTGATTCAAAAGATAAACTGATCTCAAGATAGAAACCGATTGAAAGATATTGAGATAGGAGGTCTTGAATGACCAAAGATAATGTTCACTATAATAGCAATGAACCTCTGATTGTGAAAAAGTGTCAAAACACCTGATTCTGAACCTTAGGATTGATAAGAAGTGAATGACCCATTCTAGACTCAATTGTCTTAGCAGAACTAGAAGGTATCACATCCGAACCCTTCAGTTGTCAAAGAACCAAGGAAAGAACACTATGATCTGATGGTTGCAAAAATTGATACAGATTACAAGATTAAGAGAATACCAGATTGATATGGATTGATGAATCTGATATGCCCCAAGTGATGATAGATTTTCCCCTAGCGATGAGGACTTTTGATGAATCAGCGACTAGACGTGATTGTTGTCTTGATCACTGATGAAGATATTGATAGATTTGATCGATAGAATTTGATTTACAGACTTTGAATGATGTGCAATACCATGCCCCCTTCGGGATTAAAATTGAAATCTAACAAGAAAGGTCAGCGTTGATAGTTTAGAAGCATGTTAATTGATTTGAGAAGTGGTTAAACACGTCCGAGAACACATTTTGCATCATTTGGAGGTCCTGGAGACCAAGTTTGACTAGGTTTGATCATGAGTTGACCATAGTTGACCAAGTTGAAATTATGATAGTTTGATGAAAGTTAATCAGTTAAGTTGAATATTGGATTTTTGTGATAATTGAAGGTTGATTATGCAAGTAGTGAATAAGATAAATGATCTCAGATTTCAATTTTGATCCCAAAAAGGATTCTACTTGCTATTTCATTGGAGAAACCTTCGTGTGAGATTTAGCTCTTGTTAGATTTGAAGAGACAAGTGGAGAATTGTTTAAGCATTGAAGTTCATTTAGTCATTGTGAGATCATGCAAAGAAGCATGCAATATGAAATGCAACCTAAGACCTAGGACCTAGTCACTGATCATGTGTCGATTTGTTATCATCATTGAACTTTTCGGTAACCGGATAAATCAATACAATGCCCACTAGCCATGAAACCATAGACATATGAATATAAATTTGTATGTGCAAGAATCAATACAACACCCACTGGTTATACAACCATGGACATATGAATATTGATTTGTATTCAGAATGTTGGATTAGATATAAGCACCAAGGCACAAACGCCAGGATGACCTGAATATCATGTCCATTTTGATATAGCAATTTTTACAAGCATCAAAACATAAATGTCATGATGACCATAATACGCCTTGAATTGTAAACACATCAAATAGTCAAGAGATCATTCTAAATCCAATGTGAATTACCCGTAGTGACCCTTTATCGTTCACATCCTTAGGCAAGATTGTGTTCCACAGTAGGAGAAAAAACTTACTCAAAAAGACAATAGTTAGATCAAACTTCCTTGAATTGTCTGGGTATCAATGGTTGAGGTACGCATGGCCATCCAATTTGAGATAGAGGCTCTTATAGTCGGACACCATTTCAATCCGAAATTTCCAAAGTTGTTAGATTTTCACATACAAGCAGAAGATAAAGAAAAGATTATGCCCCCAGTCATCACTCTCTAAATCCTATAAAGGACATCATCGAAGAGCTCAAAGGGACACAATATGAAAAAATCTCAATGCGAATCAGTAAGCATACAAGCAGATAAAAGCATGTAAAAAGCATAGATTGTTTTCAGTTGAGTTTTGATGTTTGATTGTTGTAGATGCAAAATCTTTTCTGGAGACGAGACAGACAGACAGACTCAACTTGAAGCTTCAAAGGACTTTGACTGGATAGGATACGTCTAAGATACATTGGAGGCCATAGGATATGACATTGATTGCCCCCAAGTTTGAACATTGATAGGATACAGACGCGCAAGCTGATTGGTGTACAAATCGACTTATTGAAAACTGGAAATGTTGAAACAAACTGGGAGATATGTACAACTAAAGCAAGACTGAAAGCAGGGAAAGACCAAGATTGTGCTGATAGATGGAGCGTTTGGAACAAGTGGCACCCGTTTGCTGGGTTTTCACCATCTTGGTAGAGATTCTATTTTTGCTACCAAGGCGCCTGTTTCCAGGTTTTCACCAAGGCACTTTTTCTTTTTCTTTTTTTTTTTGTATTTTTCATTTTTTAATTTTTTTGAATTTTTGATATTTTTAAATTTTTTTTTGTGAATCATCATGGCGCCTATTGCTAGGTTTTCACCAAGATGTTCATTTTTTTCAGGACTTTTTCTGATTTTTAGAATTTTTTTAGGACATTTTACAATTTTTAGGATTTTTTCAAGACATTTTACCAAGCACTGAATGCCTTAGGTGTAGAATTTCTTCAGATGGAGAACATTGATTGGTTCTCGAAGCTGTTCTCCTTTAGTCGTTGAGAGTTGATAGGCACCAGAGCCAAAAGTAGCAGTGATGACAAAGGGACCAGCCAATTGGGTTCGAACTTCCCCTTGCGTTCTCGATGTGATTAATTTTTAGGATTTTCTCTCAACACTAGATCACCAACCTGAAATTTTCTGTGTCTGACTTTCTTGTTGTAGCCTCTAGACATTCTTTTCTGATACACTCTGAGATGATCATACGCTGCTTGTCTGCGCTCATCTAGTAATTCAAGTTCTTGTAACCTAGACACTCTGTAGTCTTCATCAGTGACAAGTCCATGCATTCTAATTCTGAGTGATGAGATTTTAACCTCAATAGGTAGTACCGCTTCAGACCCATAAACTAAAGTGAAAGGCGTAGCCCTTGTAAGCATTCTGATACTTGATCTGATACTTGTTCTGATACTAGTTTTGATACTTGTTCTGATACTAGTTCTAATATTTGTTCTAATACTTGTTCTGATACTAGGTATACTTGATAGCATATTTTTCTATTGCAAACTCCCAAGCAAGATCATATCGTGCAGTCCCAATGTCTAGCAAGGTGGAGAACAAGAGGGATTGACAAGCTAGTGGAAGAGATGGAAGACAAGAGAATAAAGGATAATGAAGGTAAGAAATCCTCAAGGGCAAACTCCTCAAGAATACCCAAGCTAGGGAAAAATTGTCATGTAAAGTACATTTAGACAAGTAATGAAAGACTAGCATAGGATAAGTCACAAAAGCGTGATGCAAGAGCAGGAAAGGATGCAGTCCAAAAGAGTAGACATGTCAAGAGGCTTCATAACACTATGTTTTACTTTTTTAAATTTTTTTTATTAGATCAAGACCAAAGGGGAAAAGGATAGCGATAGGCAAAAATGAATGGAGGAAGATGGATATGAAGGCTAAACATGGAAGGAATGAAAGCAAGATCATTGTAAGATAGCTCACAAAATAGTCAAATGTTCGTGTATAGATCAACATTGTCAAGATCAAAGAGAGAAGATGGAATGGATGAAATATGTAGAAGAACTACGCATGATGCCTGACTGCCAGGTTTTCATCATGGTACTTATCCAAGGTGCCACAAGGGAGTGGTTTTCACCATAGGATGAATTTATTTATCTTTACTTTTGCTATCAAGGCGCTTGTTTCCAGGTTTCCACCAAGGCAAATTTTCAAATTTTTTTTATTTTTCATTTTTTTTTTGGAAGAAGGAAAGCTTTTTAGATAATTCTCATTGAAAGGATAAACCATGATATGCCAAGGATTCAAAATGACATGCTCAAAGATGCTAAAAGAGAAAGGGAGATGAAAGAGAAAAATGGAAGATAAGGTTTTATGTAAAGCGAGTGAGGTTGGAAGATAGGAGGAATAGGCAAGTGAGGAAAAAGGATAGGAGGTAGAAGGATAATGCATGGAAGGATTGTGAAAGGGTAGATGGAAACGAAGGTAAGTTCAACATCAACACATACCTTGAAGGGTGGTGAGAGAATGGAAGAATCATGAATGAAGGAATACGTGAAGGAATATGGTGAATGGATAGTAGAGGTTGTGGTTTAGGCACATGAAATGGAAGAATATTTTTGGAGGGAGATGAAGTGGAAGCCTTTGGAAGCTTGAATGTCAATTTTACTTTTTTCTCAACACCAGACTCTTTCAAGAGAGACTTTGGAATCCATATAGCCGTAGGCTTTTTATTTTTTTTTGATGATCTAGAGAGAATATCTTCAATGATGGATTTTGGAACCCATACTTGTCTTGTAGTTTTTTTCTTAGATATCTCTTTTGACTTTATGCCTCCGTGTCGATTAGAGGAGACATGGTGATCTTCTTTTTTTGATGGATTCTTGCATTGCTTCTTTTTCTTGTATTGAACATTCAAGTTACTTTCAAAAGACTTGGGATTTGTGGAAGAGGGAGGATATGACTGGTTTAGATGGGTGGGTGGATGAAAAGGATTCAAGGGTATGCATCTATGTTGATCTTGAGGAAAGATGGGAGATGGAGGTATGTAAGGACCCAAGATGGATGGCGAATCAGGAGAGTTAGCAGGAGAAAGTGAAGGGACATAAGGACCCAAAATGGAAGGAAGGCATGAAGCCCTTAGTAGTGGTGGAAGAGGTCCAAGGATGGAAGTGGAAGATGCAAAAGGATAATCAATAAGTTCATCAACATCTATATGACAACCAAGGATATCAACATCTTTAGAGTGAGCATTAGAATTTTTAATAGAATCATGGACATCTTGAATATGAGCATCTTCTTTGATAGGATTGTTCAAAGCTTGCAAAGACTTAGGAAGAGTAGAAAGTGGAAGTGAACATGGAGTGGTAGAACAAGAAGATGAAAGACTTTGATCTTGACAAGGATCTTCAGATAGCATAAGTGCATAATTTTTCTCTTGTTTTTCAATAGGCTTAACATTGGAAGGAACACCATTTTTACCAACCTTAATGGAAGTATCATCTTTGGAAAGCGCAAGCGTAGTAAGGTTATTTTGATTGTCAATAAGCTCAATAGTGTAAGTAGTAGCTTGATCTTGCTTAGGCGAAGACTTAAGACATGGTGGAATGCATGAAAAAGGGGGTACAGGATCAAAAGAACCCTGAGGCGGATAAGAGACATCATGAAAAGGAGTGGATGACATGGAGGGTTCTTGATCTTTATCTTTCTTTATGTTCTTTTCTTCATCATTTTTAGAGTCCTCTTGACATGGAGCCACTTCTAAGGACAAGGAAGCATGTTGGGATTGTATGGATGACTTTGGAAGAGATGATGGAGGACTAGCTGAAGTAGGGATTATAGCATATGAAGGCTTAGGCTCTTTAGGTTTATCATTATTGAAATTCTTTGCAGCCAAGTGAAGGTTAGCTTGAGTTTCTTTAAGAGGTAGCCCTAGAGGATAACTATAGGGAACCGTATGAAAAGTATCAAGGCTTGTGTCAGATGAAGGTTCTATGAAAGATTTGAAAGACTCGGAAGCTTTAGGAAATGTACGAGTATTGGAGGAAGTAGGGGATGGAAGGGAACCATCACCAGAAAAAGGTTCAGCATTAACATGATCTTGCTTGAGAGTGTAATCTTTATTTTCAGCCTGAGAGTTCTTAGAGGAGAGATCCTTATAGTATTGACGTTTCAAGCTAGCATGATGTATTTTATAGTCCTCAGCAGTAGTAGATGGATCATCATCAAGGTATTGTCCACAAAAGCCATCAAAGTCTCTTTCAAAATTAGAATCATATGGATCACCATCATGATATATCCAATGTGACGACCCATTTGTAGTAAGCAAGAATGAATGATGAGGAGGACTCTTAGGAACAGAGGTGTCATAGGTATCATTACATTGTCT
Source organism: Chamaecyparis obtusa (assembly GCA_027943335.1). Classification (NCBI taxonomy): domain Eukaryota; kingdom Viridiplantae; phylum Streptophyta; class Pinopsida; order Cupressales; family Cupressaceae; genus Chamaecyparis; species Chamaecyparis obtusa. The sequence goes on from BSBK01003919.1 coordinate 629,810, forward strand.
GTCATCATAGTCATCATAGTCTCCAAAGATAGATGTGTCACTCTCCATGGAAGAGGTATCATATTGCTCAAATTTTTTCCGGGGGCATGGTGACATGTACAAGTCTTTATTAAATGGAAAAGAGTATAGAGGTTCCTTTTCTTTCTCAAGTCTGTCAAGCTGGACTAGCATAGCTTGCAGCTGCTTATCATAGCGGCGATCAGAATTTCTTCCTCATGTGTATTGATTCTTTGAGACATGTGTACTGATTTTCAATAGCTACTGATTTATTCTTGACACAATGATATTTTTGACAGATTCTAGAACTAGGCTGGAAACATTGGATATCTTGCAATTTGACAATTTCTAACAACTCTCTCAAATTTTTCCAAATGACACTTTGCAGACTCGTACGACACTGGGTAGTCTATAAAATGATAGTTGCTAAACTCGTACGACAGTTGGGTAGCAATGAAATGACAGTTGACAAAACTCGTATGACAGTTGCTAATAGGGTTTTGACTTTCTTGAATTTGCTAGTTTGAAAACTCATACGACACTGGGTTCTCAATCATATGACAGATGGGCAATACTGAAACAACATGTCTCAAATTTTTTCAAACGACACTCTGCAGACTTGTACGACACTGGGTAGTCTATGAAATGACAGTTGCTAAACTCATACGACAGTTGGGTAGTAATGAAATGATAGTTGACAAAACTCGTACGATAGTTGCTAACAGGGTTTTGACTTTCTTGAATTTGTTGGTTTGAAAACTCGTATGAAACTGGGTTCTCAATCATACGACAGATGGGCAATACTGAAATGACACTTGACAAAACTCGTACGACTTTTGACTTCCTGAAATGACTTTTGACTCCAGAAAAGATTTTACGTCAATTTTTGCAAAACTTAAGGTTTTCAGTTTTGGATTGTTTGCAAATTGTACTGTCCAGATTTTGAAGGTTATACCAGATTTGATCATTTTTAATAGCCAAGTAGATCAACAAGCACACAGAACAGCAAGCAAGTGATTCCAAGCATGTCTGAAAATAATGAACAAGGGAAAAAGCAACATTGCGCATGACCAATCAAGTGACCAAATTATGCTAATCCCTCAGAGTACTAATTGTGTATGTTCTGAAAAGTTTTGCAATAACACACATACACCTGAGAATGAAAAATTGGCCTCTCTAAGGTTTTTAGTAATGGTTTGACTCTACAACTTTTATGATTCAAAAGGGTGAACTCCAATCTTGGCGCACCAGGGTTTTGACACAGTCCGAGAACTTAATCTTCAAGAGCTGCTAGGGAGATCTGACAACCCAACAATGAACCATACCCGTGGAGATTTCTTCCACAAGGACATTTATATAGCGGCTGTCACTACCATGGTGAAAATGGCTATTACCGCTTGAGGTTCCGTCAACGCAGTTTGCCCTGTAAAGGGATTGTCCGCTACGGTTAACCTTCTCTAAAGGTGACTCACAGATTTATACCACAAGGGGACTTGGCTCCAGATCCAAGGTTTTTGACACCTCTTCACTTTTAACCCAAACAAAGCAAGCAGATTAATCCGACACGCTAAGACAAAGTTTTTCTTTACCAAGGTCTATGATGCCAACTCCACGTGATCTATCAACCTCTCCGGAGAGAGAATGTATCAATCAATAAGAGAAGACACACTAACCAATTTTGATTCACCAAAGCTCATGATGTCAACCCCACTTGATCTATCAACCTCCTTGGAGAGAGAATGTGTCGATCAATAAGAGAAGACTCACTAACCAAGTTGAATGTGAAACACACTAAGTATCCTCTCTACCTACAAGGATTCCATCATCAAGGAAAGATTTCACTAGGAATCCAATCTCTCAAGAATCATGAATAGTGTTCATAGGGCCTAATTACTATGTGAGCACAGATATATTTCCGAAAGCAAATCTACCAAAAGTACCCAAAAAGCAGAAAGAGAAACACTTAACGCTTAAAGAAAATATGAGATGAGTCCACAAGGTGGAACACTTAACACGTCACACAAGCTGAAAATGAGTCCCCAACTTAGAAAACAAGTGAGTTCCTAAAAGCACAAAAGGGTTGCCAAGTGGAACACTTAACGCTTCTGTCCTGTTGACCCCTCCCCTTTATGGCGCTGAGATTGCAACCACGGGGCGGAAATGAGGGGCCGGTGGATTAGCAAGTCCAATAACCCAAGATAGCAATCAAGATCAATCACAAGTATTCTAAGACTACTTAATGAATCCTTAAGGGGTCACAACCTAGTATCAATTATGCAAGTGTGTAGAAATAGACAAAAGCATGAAAAGATGCACACAAGCCAAACACATAAGAGATTTATTTTAAGTCCAAATTGAAATGTTTTCAGAATAAGGAGAATACCTCGTGATCCTCGCAATGCGCTTAGTAGATTCTACCTGATTTTTAGCAATTTTTGTTGAGCTTTTCCATGCAAGCAAGTGAGGAACTCTTCAACAAGCAAATAAGCAAACAAGCTATGCAAAATATATTCAACTTATGAAAACCATACGGTTAGCTCTAAAAATCAATTGTTAAGAGAAATAATAACCATAAATTAATCCAAATGACAACTCATATTATGCATTGAATCATATGAAAAATAAGTGCATACCCATCATAAAATTTTAATTTTTTTGCACTGCATTTGACCTAGTCAACAAGATTTGATTTTTTTGATATGATTTTAGCCACAAAAATAGAAATTCAGAATAGAGACCCCTACTAAAAAATAGAGAGCTTTCCAAAAATGCAAAAATTTTAAAAAAATCTTTTATTTGTGCCCTAGAGACCCATTTTATCAAAATAGACCAATTTTTATAAATTGACTATTTGAGCTACTAAATTGCATCCAAATTTAAAATACAAAGAATAGACCCCATATAGAATTTGAAGATCTTTCCAAAAATGTAAAAATTTAAAAAAAATATTCTAATTTTCACCAAAAATTAATTTTTTATGAAAAATTTAAAAAAAATTATTAAAAATTTTTAAATTTTTTAGAAAATTTTAAATTTTTTATTAAAGCTTCCTTGATATGTCACCAATCTTCAAAAAAAAATTTAGATTAAAAATCCAAGCCGTTTGGGAGATAAAATTAAATCTTTGAAACTTTGGGGTTTTAGCTCCCCCAAAAAATCAAAACCAGCATGCAAAGGTGGGTTGCTCCACGGTGGGCGCCAGAAATGTGTGTGTGAAAATTGTACCTGATCTGTAGATACAACACTCAGTAAAATATTAGAGGTTAGTGATAATCAAAATCATGCAAAATTGAAAACTATCTAACCAAGCGATTTACTGCCTTCTAATAGGTGCGAGATTGATGTTCTCAGATTGTAATCGAGATCAGTGACCTAGACGACACCTAAATGAAGAATTTGAATGCAATTGATCTAGATATGAGATTAAATGCAATTAAGCTATTTTTTTGATTTTCTATGCAATAAGAATGATAAAAACTGATATGAATCTATGCTAATATGGAAATTGATATGCTAAAATGATCTAACAATGATATGAAAAAGAATCTAAATGAATGTAAAAAAAAAAAAAATTGATCTCACAATAGCCTTGATTTGCAATAAGCTTTGATTCTCCCAATTTCAATTCTCCAATGTGATTGTGCAAAAATATGAGATGCTTGGATGCAAATTTGAGAGATGATTGAGAGATGAGCTAAAGCCTTGGTTTTATAGAAATCCAGGGCTTTGGAGGTGCATGAGAAAAAATCATAAATCACTCAAATAACTCAGGTTGATTTTTGAGTTATTTTATAATAAAGATAATTTAATTCACAAAAATATGCAAAAGCTAAGTTTTAACTAAAAATAGAGTTTAGCTTTAATTGATAATTGATAGTTGTCTGCTTTTATGATTGTGCATGTTTTATTTATGAATTAATTTAATAATAAAGTGATTTATTTCCAACTTAACTGCTTTTAAAAATAAAACAATTGATTTATGAGTTAATCAATTATTTAATCAAACTTTTATTAAAAACTATATTATTAAATAATGACAACTTACTTTAATTAATTAAATAAGAATTTAATCAATTATTCATATGATATTAGATTTATTGTCAAAATTAAATAATACAATTAATAATAGATAGAATTAAATTTAATTACACAATTAAGTGACAAATATTAAATCTAATTAATTAAATATGAAAATATTCAATTAATCAAACTTTAGGATAAATATGATTTATTGCCAAATAATTATAAAATTAAAGATAATTATGATGATTAGGAATATTACTAAGAATATTCGCCGATGTAGAATTTAAGATAATCAATTATAATTCGACGATGTTTAGATGTGCCTTAGGTTAGGACTTTGATGTCGATTTCATTCGAATTGAAGATGTAGGAGGTTAATGAACTTATAGCCCATTTTTGGGGTATTACAGTTGGATGATAAATTCTAGTCTAAAATCCTCTAACAAAGTCACACCTAACAATGTGTTTGTAACCTTTAACAGGGTTGGGTCTTAACTGATCTCACTTTAGAAGAGTGAACAATTTTGGGTTGCCAGTCTCAGGTGGTTTTTCTTTTTATAGGGTTTCCACGTTAAATCTTGTGTTATGTGCTGATTGTGATATTTGTTTGTTATCATTCTTTACATGTTACATGTTAGATTTGATCGGTAACTGTTATAGTATTAGATTGGTAATCAGTAAAAGCACATACAGTGAAAGTTATTATTGTTTACCGACGAACAGAAATAGAAGGAATAGTTTTGAATTATACATTTTGAATTGGGGACACTAGATAACTGATTCACCCCCCTCTCATTTATTCTAACAAGTTCATCTCGACAAGATCTTCGATTTGAGACCACTTTCACCAGGTTTGAAAATGGTCAAATTTTTAGCTACAAACATTGTACTGACTTCCTTTCTTTGACCAAACTTTGACTGTCTGTATCTTGAGAAGAGATACTTCATTTTTTAATATTTAAGGTGATTTCTAGTTCATCTTGACGAGATCTTCGATTTGAGACCACTTTAACGAAATTTGGAAATAGTAAAATTTTTAGCTACGAACATTGTACTGACTTCCTTGCTTTTACTAAACTTTAACTGTTCGTATATGGAGAAGAGAGGCTATATTTTTTAAGATTCAAAGTGTTTTTTGGTTCATCTTGATGAGATATTCAATTTGAGACCACTTTTACCAGATTTAGAAACTGTCAAATTTTTAGCGACGAACACTGTACTGACTTCCTTGCTTTGACCAAACTTTGACCATTCGTATCTTTAGAAGAGATGCTCCATTTTTTAAGATTCAAGGTCTTTTTTGGTTCATCTCGATGAGATCTTCGATTTGAGACTACTTTCACCAGATTTAGAAATGGTAAAATTTTTATATGTGAGGATTGTACTAACTTACTTGCTTTGACCAAACTTTGAAAGTCTGTATCTTGAGAAGAGAGGGTCTCTTTTTCAAGATTCAAGGTATTTTTTGGTTCATCTTGACGAGATCTTTGACTTGATACCACTTTTAGTAGATTTAGAATTGGTCAAATTTTTAGCTACGAACACTATACTGACTTCCTTTCTTTGACCAAACTTTGACCATCCGTATCTTGAGAAGAGAGGCTCCATTTTTCAAGATTCAAGTTGTTTTTTGGTTCATCTCAATGAGATATTTGATTTGAGACCACTTACACCAGATTTGAAAATATTCAAATTTTTAGCTACGAACATTGTACTTGTTTGAGTGATAAAGTGTTTACTGATTAATTAAATCATGTTTGATTTAATTATTAAGTCACTTATTATCTCTTTCTACTTAAGGTAAACTTATTAATTATTATTGTGCAACCTAGGTTTTACCCTTTTAGGGTTTTGATCTCCTTTTATAAAGATTGATCTCCTTTGTATTCATAATAGATTCATAAGAAGTTCATCTCGACAAGATCTTTGATTTGAGACCACTTTCACTAGATTTAGAAACGATCAAATTTTTAGCTACGAATACTTTACTGACTTCCTTTCTTTATGCAAACTTTGATCGTCCCTATCTCAAGAAGAGAGGCTCAATTTTTCAAGATTCACGGTGTTTTTTGGTTCATCTCTACAAGATCTTCGATTTGAGACCACTTTTACTATATTTGGAATTGGTCAAATTTTTAGCTACGAACACTGTACTGACTTCCTTTCTTTGAACAAACTTTAACCGGTCGTATCTTGAGAAGAGAGGCTCTATTTTGCAAGATTCAAAGTGTTTTTTGGTTCATCTTGATGAGATTCTCGATTTGAGACCACTTTCACAAGATTTGGAAATGGTCAAATTTTTAGCTACGAACACTGTACTGACTTCCTTTCTTTGAGCAAAGTTTGATAGTTCGTATCTTGAGAAGAGAGGATTCATTTTTTAAGATTCAAGGTGTTTTTTGGTTCATCTCGACGAGATCTTCAATTTTAGACCACTTTTCCCAAATTTGGAAACAGTCAAATTTTTAGCTAGGAACACTATACTAACTTCCTTGGTTTGACCAAACTTTGACCATCCATATCTTTAGAAGAGAGCTTATATTTTCTAAGGTTCAAGGTGTGTTTTGGTTTATTTTGACAAGATCTACAATTTGAGACCACTTTCACCAGATTTGGAAATGGTCAAAGTTTTATTTACAAATAGTGTACTGACTTCCTTGCTTTGACCAAACTTTGACCATCTGTATCTTGAGAAGAGAGGCTTCATTTTTCAAGATTCAAAGTTTTTTTGGTTCATCTCAATGAGATCTTCGATTTGAAATCACTTTCTACAGATTTAGAAATGTTGAAATTTTTAGCTACAAACAGTGTATGACTTCCTTGCTTTCACCAAACTTTGACCATTTGTATTTTGAGAAGAGAGGCTTCTTTTTTCAAGATTCAAGGTGTTTTTTGGTTCATCTCGATGAGGTCTTTAGTTTGAGACCACTTTCACCAGATTTGGAAATAGTCAAATTTTTAGCTACAAACAATGTACTTACTTCTTTACTTTGACAAAACTTTGACCATATGTATTTTGAGAAGAGAGGCTCCATTTTTCAAGATTGAAGGTTGTTTTTAGTTCATCTTGACGATGGTTCATTTTTTATTTTAGACCACTTTCACCAGATTTGAAAATGGTCAAATTTCTAGCTACTAACACTATACTGACTTCTTTTCTTTGACCAAAATTTGACTATTCGTATCTAGAGAAGAGAAGTTCCATTTTTTAATATTTAGGGTGTTTTTAGGTTCATTTCAACGAGATCTTCAATTTCAGATGACTTTCACCAGATTTGGAAATGATCAAATTTGTAGGTACGAACACTATACTAACTTCCTTGCTTTGACTAAACTTTGACTGTCCATATCTTGAGAAGAGAGGCTTCTTTTTTTAAGATTTAAGGTGGTTTTTGGTTCATCTCAACGAGATCTTTGATTTTAGACTAGTTTCACTTGATTTGAAAATGGTAGAATTTTTAGCTACGAACACTGTAATGAATTCCTTCCTTTCACCAAACTTTGACCATTCATATCTTGAAAAGAGAGGCTCTATTTTTCAAGATTCAAGGTGTTTTTTGGTTCATCTCGACAAGATCTTCGATTTGAAACCACGTCAAATTTTTAGCGACTAACATTGTATTGATTTCCTTTCTTTGATAAAACTTTGACCATCTATATTTTGAGAAGAAAGACTCTATTTTTCAAGATTCAAGGTGTTTTTTGGTTCATCTTTACGAGATCTTCAATTTGAGACCACTTTCACCAAATTTGGAAATGGTCATATTTCTAGCTATGAACACTATACTGACTTCCTTGCTTCGACCAAACTTTGATTGCCTATATCTTGAGAAGAGAGGCTCCATATTTTAAGATTCAAGGTGTTTTTTGGTTCATCTCAATGAGAACTTCAATTTGAGATGACTTTTCCCAGATTTGAAAATGGTCAGCATTTTAGCTATGAACACTGTACTGACTTCCTTGCTTTGACCAAACATTCACCATCGGTATCTTGAGAAGAGAGGCTCCATTTTTCAAGATTCAAGGTGTTTTTTGGTTCATCTTGAAGGGATCTTCAATTTGAGACCACTTTCACCAAATTTGGAAATGGTCAAATTTTTATCTACCAACACTATACTGACTTCCTTTCTTTGACCAAAATTTGACCGTCTGTATAGAGAAGAGAAGCTTCAATTTTTAAGATTCAAGGTATTGTTTTGTTCATCTTGACTAGATCTTTGATTTGAGACCACTTTCACTAGATTTGGAAATAGTCAAATTTTTAGCTACGAACACTATACTAACTTCCTTATTTTGACCAAACTTTGACCATTTGTATCTTGAGAAGAGAGGCTCTATTTTTCAAGATTCAAGGTGTTTTTTGATTCATCTCGACAAGATCTTCGATCTGAGACCACTTTCATCAGATTTGGAAATGGTCAAATTTTTAGCCACGAACACTGTACTGACTTCCTTACTTTGGCCAAACTTTGACCTTGTGTATCTTGAGAAGAGAGGCTCCATTTTTCAAGATTCAAGGTGTTTTTTGGTTCATCTCGACAAGGTTTTCAATTTGAGATCACTTTCACCATATTTGGAAATGGTCAAATTTTTAGCTATGAACACTGTACTAACTTCTTTGCTTTGACCAAACTTTGATCATTTGTATCTTGAGAAGAGAAGCTCAATTTTTCAATATTCAAGGTGTTTTTTGGTTCATCACGATGAGATCTTTAATTTGAGACCACTTTTACTAGATTTGAAAATGATCAAATTTTTAGCGATGGATACTAGGTTGACTTTCTTGCTTTGACCAAACTTTGACCGTTTGTATCTTGAGAAGAGAGGCTCCATTTTTTAAGATTTAAAGTGTTTTTTGGTTCATATAGATGAGATCTTCAAGTTGAGACCACTTTAACCAGATTTGAAAATGATCAAATTTTTAGCTTGAAAAACTATACTAGCTTCTTTGGTTTGACCAAACTTTGACCGTTCGTATCTTGATAAGAGAAGTTCTATTTTTCAAGATTCAATGTATTTTTTGGTTCATCTCTACAAGATATTCAATTTGAAACCACTTTCACAAGATTTGGAAATGGTCAAATTTGTAGCTACAAACACTTTACTAACTTTCTTGGTTTGACCTAACTTTGACAATCTGTATCTTGAGAAGAGAGGCTCTATTTTTTAATATTCAAGCTATTTTTTGATTCACCTCGATGAGATCTTTAATTTGAGACCACTTTCACCAAATTTATAAATGGTTAAATTTTTAGCTATGAACACTGTACTAACTTGCTTTCTTTGACCAAACTTTGACTATCCCTATCTTGAGAAGAGAGGCTCCATTTTTAAAGATTCAACATGTTTTTTAGTTCATCTCAACAAGATCTTCCATTTGAGACCACTTTCACCATATTTAAAAATGGTAAAATTTTTAGCTATGAAGACTATACTGACTTCCTGACTTTGACTAAACTATGACCATCCGTATTTGGAGAAGAGAGGCTCTATTTTTCAAGGTTTAAGGTGTTTTTTGGTTCATCTCGATGAGATCTTCGATTTGAGACTGCTTTCACTAGATTTGGAAATGGTTAAATTTTTAGCTACGAACACTTTATTGGCTTCCTTGCTTTGACCAAACTTTGACCATTTATATCTAGAGAAGAGAAACTCAGTTTCTCAAGATTCAAGATGTTTTTTGGTTCATCTCAATGAGATCTTCAATTTGAGACCACTTTCACCAGATTGACAAATGGTCAAATTTTTAACTATGAACACTGTACTGACTTCTTGGCTTTGACAAAACTTTAACCTTCTATTTCTAGAGAAGAGAGGCTACATTTTTTAAGATTCAAGGTGTTTTTTGGTTCATCTCGATGAGATTTTTGATTTGAGACAACTTTCACAAGATTTTGAAACAGTAAAATTTTTATCTACGAACACTGTACTAACTTCCTTTCTTTGACCAAACTTTGACCATTTATATCTTGAGAAGAATGGCTCCATTTTTCAAAATTCAAGGTATTTTTTGGTTCATCTCGACGAGATCTTCAATTTAAGACCACGTTCACCAGATTTGGAAATGATCAATTTTTTTAGCTACGAACACTATACTGAATTCTTTGCTTTGACCAAACTTTGACCTTTTGTATCTTGAGAAGAGAGGCTCCATTTTGATTTCTGGTATTTTTTGGTTCATTTGTACGAGATCTTTGATTTGAGACCACTTTCTCCAGAATTGGAAATGGTCAAATTTTTAGCTACAAATAATGTACTAACTTCCTTGCTTTGGCCAAACTTTGACCGTTCGTATCTTGATAAGAGAGGCTCCATTTTTCAAGATTCATGGTAGTTTTTGGTTCATCTCGATTTGATCTTCGATTTGAGACCACTTTAACTAGATTTGGAAATGGTCAAATTTTTAGCTATGAATACTATGCTGATTTCTTTGCTTTGACCAAACTTTGACCGTCTATATCTTGAGAAGAGAGGTTCCATTTTTTAAGATTCAAGGTGTTTTTTGGTTCATCTTGATGAGATCAAATGGTCAAATTTTTAGCTAAGAACATTGTACTGACTTCCTTCATTAGACCAAACTTTGACAATTTATTTGTTGAGAAGAGGTTCCATTTTCAAGATTAAAGGTTTTTTTGGTTCATCTCGAGGGGATCTTCGATTTGAGACCACTTTCACCAGATTTGGAAAAAAACAAATTTTTAGCTCCAAAAACTGTGTTGACTTCCTTGCTTGACCAGACTTTGATCATCTGTATCTTGAGAAGAGAGGCTCTGGTTTTCAAGATTCAAGGTGTTTTGTGGTTCATCTCGATGAGATCTTTGATTTGAAACCACTTTTATGAGATTTGGAAATGGTCAAATTTTTATCTACAAATAATGTACTGACTTCCTTGCTTTGACCAAACGTTGATCGTCTATATTTTGAGAAGAGAAGCTCCATTTTTTAACTTTCAAGATGTTTTTTTTGTTCATCTCGACGAGATCTTCAATTTGAGGCCACTCTCACCAGATTTGGAAAATGTCAAATTTTTAGCGATGAACACTGTACTGATTTCCTTTCTTTGATAAAATTTTGACCATCTGTATGTTGATAAGAGAGGCTCTATTTTTCAAGATTTAAGGTGTTTTTGGTTCTTCTTGATGAGATCTTTGATTTGGGACCACTTTCACTAGATTTGGAAATGGTCAAATTTTTAGCTATGAACATTGTATTGACTTCCTTTATTTGACCAAACTTTGACCATCTGTATCTTTAGAAGAGAGGCTCCATTTTTCAAAGTTCAAGGTGTTTTTTGTTTCATCTCGATAACTTCAATTTGAGATGAATTTCCTTAGATTTGGAAATGGTTAGCATTTTAGCTATGAACACTATACTAACTTTCTTGCTTTGACCAAACTTTCACCGTCCCTATCTTGAGAAGAGACGCTTCATTTTTCAAGATTCAAAGTTTTTTTTGGTTCATCTTGACGAGATCTTCGATTTGAGACCACTTTCACTAGATTTGGAAATGTTCAAATTTTTGCCTACCAACATTGTACTGACTTCCTTTCTTTGACCAAAATTTGACTGTCTGTATCGAGAAGAGGCTTCAATTTTTAAAATTGAATGTGTCTTTTTTCATCTCGACGAGATCTTCGATTTGAGACCACTTTCACCAGATTTGGAAATAGTAAAATTTTTAACTTCGAACATTGTACTGAATTCCTTTCTTTGAACAAACTTTGACCCTCCGTATCTTGAGAAGAGACTCTATTTTTCAAGATCCAAGGTGTTTTTTGGTTCATCTCGATGAGATCTTCAATTTGAGACCACTTTCATCAGATTTGGAAACTATTAAATTTTTAGCTACGAACTGTGTATTGACTTCCTTGCTTTAACTAAACATGGACCGTCTGTATCTTGAGAAGAGAGGCTCCAATTTTCTAGATTCAAGGTGTTTTTTGGTTCATCTCGAAGAGATCTTTGATTTGAGACCACTTTCACTAGATTTGGAAACGTTCAAATTTTTATCTACGAACATTCTATTCACTTCCTTGCTTTGACCAAACTTGGAACATCCGTATCTTGAGAAGAGAGGTTTCATTTTTCAAGATTCAAGTTATTTTTTGGTTCATCTTGACGAGATCTTCAATTTGAGAGAACTTTCAGTGGTTTTGGAAATTGTCAAATTTTTACCTACCAACACTGTACTGACTTCCTTTCTTCGACCAAACTTTGACCATTTATATCAAGAAGGGAGGCTTTAATTTTTAAGATTGAATGTGTCTTTTTTCATCTCGACGAGATCTTTGATTTGAGACCACTTTCACCAAATTTGGAAATGGTCAAATTTTTAACTACGAACATTGTACTGACTTCCTTACTTTGAGAAAACTTTGATTGTCCGTATATTGATAAGAGAGGCTCCGATTTGAGACCACTTTCACCAGATTTTGAAATGGTTAACTTTTTAGTTACGAACATTGTACTCACTTCCTTGCTTTAATGAAACTTGGAACGTCCATATCTTGAGAAGAGAGGTTTCATTTTTCAAGATTCAAAGTATTTTTTGGTTCATCTTAATGAGATCTTCGATTTGAGACCACTTTCCCCAGATTTGGAAATGATCAAATTTTTAGCTATGAACATAGTACTCACTTGCTTGCTTTGACCAAACTTTGACGTTCTGTATCTTCAGAAGAGATGCTTCATTTTTCAAGATTCAAGTTGTGTTTTGGTTCATCTCGACAAGATCTTTAATTTGAGACTACTTTCACTAGATTTAAAAATGGTCAAATTTTTAGCTACGAACACTATATTGACTTCCTTGCTTTAACTAAACTTTGACCGTCTATAAACTTTGACCGTCTATATCTTGAGAAGAGAGGTTCCATTTTTCAATATTCAATATATTTTTTGGTTCATCTCGATGAGATCTTTGATTTGAGACCACTTTCACAAAATTTGGAAATGGTCAAATTTTTAGCCACGAACAGTGTACTGACTTCCTTTCTTTGACGAAATTTTGACCATTCTGTATCTTGAGAAGGGAGGCTCTATTTTTTAAGATTCAAGGTTTTTTTGGTTCATCTCGACAAGATGTTTGATTTGAGACCACTTTCACAAGATTTGGAAATGTTTAAATTTTTTGCTATGAACACTGTACTGACTTCCTTGTTTTGACCAAACTTTGACCTATGTATCTTGAGAAGAGAGGCTCCATTTTTCAATATTCAAGGTGTTTTTTTAGTTCATCTTGACGAGATCTTCAATTTGAGATCACTTTCACCAGATTTGGAAATAGTCAAATTTTTAACTACGAACATTGTACTGATTTCCTTGCTTTGACAAAACTTTGACCTTGCGTATCTTGAAGAGAGAGGTTTCCTTTTCAAGATTTAAAGTGTTTTTTGGTTCATCTTGACAAGATCTTCAATTTGAGACCACTTTCACCAGATTTGGAAACTGTCAAACTTTTAACTACGAACACTGTATTGACTTCATTACTTTGAAAAAAATTAACCATTCATAGCTTGAGAAAGGAGGATCCATTTTTGAAGATTCAACATTTTTTGTGGTTCATCTCGATGAGATCTTCGATTTGAGACCAATTTCACTAGATTTTGAAATGGTAAAATTTTTAGCTACAAACATTGTACTAATTTTCTTTCTTTGACCAAACATTGATTGTATGTATCTTGAGAAGAGATGCTTCATTTTCTCAATATTTAAGGTATTTTTTGGTTCATCTTGACGAGATCTTCGATTTGATACCACTTTTAGTAGATTTGGAAATGGTCAAATTTTTAGCTACAAACACTGTATTGACTTCATTTCTTTGACCAAATTTTAACCATATGTATCTTCAGAAGAGAGGCTCCATATTTCAAGATTCAAGTTGTGTTTTGGTTCATCTCAATGAGATCTTTGATTTGAGACCACTTACACCAGATTTGAAAATGGTCAAATTTTTAGTTACGATCATTGTACTTGTTTGAGTAATAAACTATTTAATGATGAATTAAATCATGTTTAATTTAATTATTAAGTCACTTATTATCTCTTTCTAGTTAAGCTAAACTTGTTAATTATTATCGTACAACCTAGGTTTTGCCCTTTTAAGGTTTTGATCTCATTTTATAAGGAATGATCTCCTTTGTATTCATAACAGATTCAGAATAGGTTCATCTAGATGAGATCTTTGATTTGAGACCACTTTCACCAAATTTGGAAACAGTCAAATATTTAGCTACGAACACTATACTGGCTTCCTTTCTTTGACCAAAATTTGACCGTCCATATCTTGAGAAGAGAGGCTCCATTTTCCAAGATTCAAGGTCTTTTTTGGTTCATCTCGACGAGATCTTTGATTTGAGACCTTTTTCACCAGATTTGGAAACGGTCAAATTTTTATCTACGAACACTGTACTGACTTCCTTGCTTTGACGAAACTTTGACCATCTGTATCTTGAGAAGAGAGGCTACATTTTTCAAGGTACAAGGTTTTTTTTGGTTCATCTTGACGAGATCTTTGATTTGATACCACTTTTAGTAGATTTAGAAATAGTCAAATTTTTAGCTACAAACACTGTACTAACTTTGTTTCTTTGACCAAACTTTGACCATCTGTATCTTTAGAAGAGAGGCTCCATATTTCAAGATTCAAGTTGTGTTTTGGTTCATCTCAATGAGATCTTTGATTTGCGACCACTTACACTAGATTTGGAAATGGTCAAATTTTTAGCTACGATCATTGTACTTGTTTGAGTAATAAAGTGTTTACTGATTAATTAAATCATGTTTAATTTAATTATTACATCACTTATTATCTCTTTCTAGTTAAGCTAAACTTGTTAATTATTATCGTACAACCTAGGTTTTACCCTTTTAGGGTTTTGATCTCATTTTATAAGGAATGATCTCCTTTGTATTTATAACAGATTCATAATAGGTTCATCTCGATGAGATCTTTGATTTGAGACCACTTTCACCAGATTTAGAAACGGTCAAATTTTTAGCTATGAATATTGTACTGACTTCTTTGCTTTAAGAAAACTTTGACTATCCATATCTTTAGAAGAGAGTTTCAATTTTTCAAGATTCATGGTGTTTTTTGGTTCATCTCTATGAGATTTTTGATTTGTGACCACTTTCACTAGATTTGGAAATGGTCATATTTTTAGCTACGAATACTATATTGACTTCCTTTCTTTGAACAAACTTTGACCGGTCGTATCTTGAGAAGAGAGGCTCTATTTTTCAAGATTCAAAGTATTATTTGGTTCATCTTGATGAGATCCTTGATTTGAGACCATTTTCACCAGATTTGGAAATGGTCATATTTTTAGCTACGAACACTGTACTGACTTCCTTGCTTTTACCAAACTTTGATCGTCAATATCTCGAGAAGAGAGGCTTCATTTTTTAAGATTCAAAGTGTTTTTTACTTCATCTCAACGAGATTTTCAATTTTAGACCACTTTTTCCAGATTTGGAAATGGTCAAATGTTGAGCTAGGAACACTATACTGACTTCTCTACGAAGATTGTACAAACATTGTAGTTGTTTGAGTAATAAAGTACTTCTTTATGAACAAGATATTGACTTCTCTACGAATAATGTACTAACTTCTTTATGAACATTGTACTTGATCAGTCGTATCTTGAGAAGAGAGGCTCCATTTTTCAAGATTCAAGGTATTTTTGAGTTCATCTCGGTGATATCTTCGATTTGAGACCACTTTCACCAGATTTAGAAATAGTCAATTTTTTAGCTACGAATACTATATTGACTTCATTTCTTTGACCAAACTTTGACCATCTGTATCTTGAGAAGAGAGACTCTATTTTTCAAGATTCAAGATATTTTTTGGTTTATCTTGACAAGATGTTCAATTTGAGACCACTTTCACTAGATTTGGAAATGGTGAAATTTTTAGCTATGAACACTACATTAACTTCCTTACTTTGACCATCTGTATCTTGAGAAGATAGGCTCTATTTTTTAAGATTCAAGGTGTTTTTTCGTTCATCTCTACAAAATTTTCAATTTGAGACCTCTTTCACCAAATTTAGAAATGGTCAAATTTTTAGGTACGAACACTGTACTAACTTCCTTGCTTTGACCAAACTTTGACTGTCTGTATATTGAGAAGAGATGTTCTATTTTTCAAGATTCAAGGTGTTTTTTGGTTCATCTCTATGAGATCTTCGATTTGAGACCTTTTTCACCAGATTTGGAAATGGTCAAATTTTTAACTACAAACACTATACTGACTTCCTTGCTTACAAAACTTTGACCATTTGTATCTTGAGAAGAGAGGCTCCATTTTTTAAGATTCAAGGTGCTTTTTGGTTCATCTCGACAAGATCTTTGATTTGAGACCACTTTCACCAGGTTTGAAAATGGTCAAATTTTTAGCTACGAACATTGTACTGACTTCCTTTCTTTGACCAAACTTTGACTGTCTGTATCTTGAGAAGAGATACTTCATTTTTTAATATTTAAGGTTTTTTTTGGTTCATCTTGATGAGATTTTTGATTTGAGACCACTTTAACTAGATTTGGAAATAGTAAAATTTTTAGCTACGAACATTGTACTGACTTCCTTGTTTTTACTAAAATTTGACTGTTCGTATATGGAGAAAAGAGGCTATATTTTTCAAGATTCAAGGTGTCTTTTGGTTCATCTTGATGAGATATTCGATTTGAGATCACTTTTACCAGATTTGGAAGTCATCAAATTTTTAGTTACGAACACTGTACTGACTTCCTTGCTTTGACCAAACTTTGACCATTCGTATCTTTAGAAGAGAGGCTCCATTTTTCAAGATTCAAGGTCTTTTTTGGTTCATCTTGATGAGATCTTTGATTTGAGACCACTTTCACCAGATTTGGAAATGGTCAAATATTTATATGCGAGCACTATACTAACTTCCTTGCTTTGACCAAACTTTGACAGTCTGTATCTTGAGAAGAGAGGGTCTTTTTTTCAAGATTCAAGGTGTTTTTTGGTTCATCTCGACGAGATGTTTGACTTGATACCACTTTTAGTAGATTTGGAATTGGTCAAATTTTTAGCTACGAACACTGTACTGACTTCCTTTCTTTGACCAAACTTTGACCATCTATATCTTGAGAAAAGAGGCTCCATTTTTCAAGATTCAAGTTGTTGTTTGGTTCATCTCGATTAGATATTTGATTTGAGACCACTTACACCAGATTTGAAAATAGTCAAATTTTTAGCTACGAACATTGTACTTGTTTGAGTGATAAAGTGTTTACTGATTAATTAAATCATGTTTGATTTAATTATTAAGTCACTTATTATCTCTTTCTACTTAAGGTAAACTTATTAATTACTATCGTGCAACCTAGGTTTTACCCTTTTAGGGTTTTGATCTCCTTTTATAATGATTGATCTCCTTTATATTCATAACAGATTCATAAGAAGTTCATCTCGATGAGATCTTTGATTTGAGACCACTTTCACTAGATTTAGAAACGGTCAAATTTTTAGCTACAAATACTTTACTGACTTCCTTTCTTTATGCAAACTTTGACCATCCCTATCTCGAGAAGAGAGACTCAATTTTTCAAGATTCACGGTGTTTTTTGGTTCATCTCTACGAGATTTTCGATTTGAGACCACTTTTACTATATTTGGAATTGGTCAAATTTTTTGCTACGAACACTGTACTGACTTCCTTTCTTTGAACAAACTTTAACCGGTCGTATCTTGAGAAGAGAGGCTCCATTTTTCAAGATTCAAGGTATTTTTTGGTTCATCTCGATGAGATCCTCAATTTGAGACCCGTTTCAAAAGATTTGGAAATGGTCAAATTTTTAGCTATGAACACTGTACTGACTTCCTTTCTCTGACCAAAGTTTGATAGTTCATATCTTGAGAAGAGAGGCTTCATTTTTTAAGATTCAATGTGTTTTTAGGTTCATCTTGATGTGATCTTCAATTTTAGACCACTTTCCCTAGATTTGGAAATGGTCAAATTTTAAGCTAGGAACATTATACTAACTTCCTTAGTTTGACCAAACTTTGACCATCTGTATCTTGAGAAGAGAGCCTACATTTTTTAAGATTCATGGTGTGTTTTGGTTCATCTCGAAGAGATCTTCGATTTGAGACCACTTTCACTAGATTTAGAAATGTTCAAATTTTTAGCTATGAACATTGTACTGACTTCCTTGCTTTGACCAAACTTTGACCATTCGTATGTTGAGAAAAGAGGCTCCATTTTTCAATATTCAAGGTGTTTTTTGGTTCATCTCGATGAGATCTTTGATTTGGGACCACTTTCACTAGATTTGGAAATGGTCAAATTTTTAGCTATGAACACTGTATTGAATTCTTTGTTTTGAAAAAACTTTGACCGTTTGTATCTTGAGAAGAGAGGCTCTATTTTTCTCGATTCAAGGTGTTTTTTGTTCTTCTCGATGAGATCTTCGATTTGAGACCACTTTCACAAGATTTGAAAATGGTCAAATTTTTAGCTATGAACACTGTACTGACTTCCTTGCTTTGACCATACTTTGACCATCCATATCTTGAGAAGAGAGGCTCCATTTTTAAAAATTCAAGGTGTCTTTTGGTTCATCTCGACGAGATCTTTGTTTAGAGACCACTTTTACCAGATTTCAAAATGGTCAAACTTTTAGCTACAAATACTGTATTGACTTCCTTGCTTTGACCAAACTTTGACCGTCAAAATCTTGAGAAGAGAGGCTATATTTTTCAAGATTCAAGGTGTTTTTTGATTCATCTCGACGAGATCTTCAATTTGAGAACACTTTCAGAATATTTCCAAATAGACAAAGTTTTAGTTACGGACACTGTACTGACTTCCTTGCTTTGACCAAAATTTGACCCTAGCATGCAAATCGAGTAAAAAATTGTACTATCTTGATATGTTAATCGAGGCAAAAATTTTACTACCTTGGCATACAAATCAATGCAAAAAAATTTGCTTCCCTGGTACATACATTAAGATAGTAAATATGTATGGCCTGGCATGCATCTCGAGGTGGACATGTGATTTTAAAAAAAAAAATCTTTTTTCTTGTGTATGATGACGACCATTTGGCCGTCAAATTTAGGCTCGTTGGTCACTGACGTCAGTGTGCATCATCAAGGTTTTGACACCATTTTGGGCCCTCTGAAGCACTCAGTGGTTTTTTGCACATAACTTGAGCATATAGTGTCAAAATTAGGCAAAGGAGATATCATCGAAAAGATGGTTCTGAGCTCTATCCAAATATGGAGGTTTGAATTTTTGACTTTTTTTTTTATGGTGTTTTAAACTATCAAAGCCAAATTTTTAGTTTTTCACTCTGAGAGCTCTATGTTGTGCATCCAAACTCTGTTTTGGGAAAATAATATATCATTAGAAAGATTGTTCTGAGAGCTTTCTAGTGCTATGAGTTAGTTTTCTAGATTATGCTCCAGGTACATTTTATTTAGATTCTTGTATTTTTGGAATTTGGTGGATATCTTGGATGTTATAGGTCTTGAGATCTCTTCCCTTTGAGGGATGGCTCATCTTAGGCTGTTCTTTTATTTCAATAGCCTTCACTCTTCTTTGATTAGTATATACTTCACTTTTGTTTTATTTTTTATGCACACACACTGAGATAAAGTGTCATTCTATTACATGTATGGGATCTTGCACATGTTCATGCTCTATGTACTTGCACTCCATTATAAAGTGCCAGGGGGGTTTGATGTTTGCCTTTGTTTTCCATCTAATTTTATCATGTGAACATTCCTCCAATGACATTAGCTTCCATAGCTTCTTGCTTCTTCTCTCTCTCTTTCTGTGAAAGGTGTTTGCATGCATGTGTTCTTATGAGCTGTGGCTTGTTAACTCATCAACTCCAATAGTACTGACCTCCTTGCTTTGACCAAGACTTGACCATCTCTATCTTGAGAAGAGAGGTTCCATTTTTCAAGACTCAAGGTGTTTTTGGTTCATCTTGACGAGATCTTCGATTTGAGACCACTTTCACCAGGTTTGAAAACAGTCTAATTTTTAGCTATGAATACTGTACTGACTTCCTTACTTTGACCAAACTTTGACCATCTATATCTTGAGAAAAGAGGCTCTATTTTTCAAGATTCAAAGTGTTTTTTGGTTCATCTCGACGAGATCTTCGATTTGAGACCACTTTCACCAAATTTGGAAATGATCAAATTTTTAGCTATGAACACTATACTGACTTCCTTGCTTTGACCAAACTTTGACCACCCGTATCTTGAGAAGAGAGGCTCCATTTTTCAAGATTAAGGACATTTTTTGATTCATCTCGACGAGACCTTTGATTTGAGATCACTTTCACCAGATTTGGAAATAGTTAAATTTTTAGCTACCAACACTGTATTGCCTTCCTTGCTTTGACAAAACTTTGACCGTCTATATCTTGAGAAGAGAGACTCTATTTTTCAAGATTCAAGGTGTTTTTTGGTTCATCTCGATGAGATCTTCAATTGGAAACCACATTCACCAGATTTGGAAATGGTCAAATTTTTTGCTATGAAAACTGTACTAATTTCCTTGCTTTGACAAAACTTTGACCATTCGTATCTTGAGAAGAGAGGCTCCGCTTTTCAAGATTCAAAGTATTTTTTGCTTCATCTTGGTGAGATCTTCAATTTGAGACCACTTTCACAAAATTTTAAAATGGTCAAATTTTTAGCTACAAACACTATACTGACTTCCTTGCTTTGACCAAAGTTTGACGATCCGTATCTTGAGAAGAGAGACTCCATTTTTCAGGATTCAAGGTGTTTTTTAGTTAATCTCGATAAGATCTTCAATTTCAGACCACTTTCACTAGATTTAGAAATGTTAAAATTTTTAGTTACGAACAATGTACTGACTTTTTTGCTTTGACCAAACTTTGACCATCCGTATCTTGAGAAGAGAGGCTCTATTTTTCAATATTCAAGGTGTTTTTTGGTTCATCTCGACGAGATCTTCAATTTGAGACCACTTTCATCATATTCGAAAACAGTCAATTTTTTAACTACGAAAATTATACTGACTTCCTTTCTTTTACCAAACTTTGACCATCTGTATCTTGAGAAGAGAGGCTCTATTTTCAAAGATTCAATGTGTTTTTTTGTTCGTCTTGATGAGATCTTTGATTTGATACCACTTTCACTAGATTTGGAAATGGTAAAATTTTTAGCGATGAACATGTACTGAGTTCCTTGCTTTGACTAAACTTTGACCATTCGTATCTTGAGAAGAGAGGCTCCATTTTTCAAGATTCAAGGTGATTTTTAGTTCATCTCGATGAGATCTTTGATTTGAGACCACTTTCACTAGATTTAGAAATGGTGAAATTTTTAGCTACAAACACTATACTAACTTTCGTGTTTTGACCAAGCTTTGACATTCTGTATCTTGAGAAGAGAGGCTCCTTTTTTAAAGATTCAATGTGTTTTTTGGTTCATCTCGACGAGATCTTTGATTTGTGACCACTTTCACCAGATTTGGAAATGGTAAAATTTTGAGCTAAAAACACTGTACTGACTTCCTTACTTTGACCAAACTTTGACCGTTTATATCTTGAGAAGAGAGGCCCCATTTTTAAAGATTCAAGGTGTTTTTTAGTTCATCTCGGTGAGATCTTTGATTTGAGACCAGTTTAACAATATTTGGAAAGGGTCAAATGTTTATCTACAACACTCTACTGACTTCCTTGCTTTGACTAAACTTTGATGGTCCATATCTTGAGAAGAGAGGCTCCATTTTTTAAGATTCTAGGTGTTTTTTAGTTCATCTTGACGAGATCTTTAATTTGAGACCACTTTCACCATATTTGAAAATGGTAAAATTTTTAGCTATGAACATTGTACTCACTTCCTTACTTTGACCAAACTTTGACCATCCGTATCTTGAGAAGAGAGGTTTTATTTTTCAAGATTCAAGGTGTTTTTTGGTTCATCTCGACATGATCTTTGATTTAAGACCACTTTCACCAGATTTGGAAATAGTCAAATTTTTAGCTATGAACATTGTACTGACTTGCTTGCTTTGACCAAACTTTGACCATTCATATCTTGAGAAGAGAGGTTTCATTTTTCAAGATTCAAGGTGTTTTTTGGTTCATCTCGACACGATCTTTGATTTAAGACCACTTTCACTAGATTTGAAAATAGTCAAATTTTTAGCTATGAACATTGTACTGACTTGCTTGCTTTGACCAAACTTTGACCGTCCATATCTTAAGAAGAGAGGCTCAATTTTTCAAGATTCAAAGTTTTTTTTGGTTCATCTCAATGACTTCTTAAATTTGAGACCACTTTCACCAAATTTGGAAATGGTCAAATTTTTAACTACGAATACTATACTGACTTGCTTTCTTTGACCAAACTTTGACCATCAGTAACTTGAGAAAAGAGGCTCCATTTTTCAAGATTCAATGTATTTTTTGGTTCATGTCGATGAGATCTTCGATTTGAGACCACTCCCACCATATTTTTAAACTATCAAATTTTTAGCTACAAACACTATACTGACTTCTTTGGTTTGACCAAATTTTGATTGTCCGTATTTTGAGAAAAGAGGCTTCATTTTTTAAGAGGCAAGGTGTTTTTTGGTTCATCTTGATGATATTTTTGATTTGAGACCATTTTCACTAGAATTGGAAATGGTCAAATTTTTAGCTACAAATAGTGTACTGACTTTGTTTCTTTAACCATCTGTATCTTGAGAAGAGAGGCTCTATTTTTTAAGATTCAAGGTGCTTTTTGGTTCATCTCGATGAGATTTTCAATTTGAGACCACTTTTACCAGATTTAGAGACGGTCAAATTTTTAGCTACGAACACTGTAGTGACATCCTTGCTTTGACCAAACTTTGACCGTCCATATCTTGAAAAGAGAGGCTCTATTTTTGGAGATTCAAGGTGTTTTTTGGTTCGTCTCGATGAGATCTTCGATTTGAGACCAGTTGCACCAAATTTAGAAATGGACAAATTTTAAGCTATGAAAATTGTACTAACTTCCTTGCTTTGACCAAAATTTTACTATCTGTATCTTGGGAAGAGAGGCTCCATTTTCAAGATTCAAAGTATTTTTTGGTTAATCTCGATGAGATCTTTGATTTGAGACCACTTTCACCAGATTTGGAAATGGTCAAATTTTTAGTCGCGAACACTCTACTGACTTCCTTGCTTTGACTAAACTTTGACCATATGTATATTGAGAAGAGGCTCTATTTTCAAAGATTCAAAATGTTTTTTGGTTCATCTCAATGAGATCTTTGATTTTTGACCACTATCTTTACATTTGGAAATGGTAAAATTTTTAGCTATGAACACTATATTGACTTTCTTGTTTTGACAAAACTTTGACCATTCGTATCTTGAGAAGAGAGGCTCTATTTTTCAAAATTCAAGGTGTTTTTTGATTCATCTTGACAAGATCTTCAATTTGAGACCACTTTCACCAGATTTTCAAATGGTCAGATTCAAAGCTATGAACACTATACTGACTTCCTTGCTTTGAGAAAACTTTAACCATCTATATATTGAGAAGAGAGGCTCCATTTTTCAAGATTCAAGGTATTTTTTCATTCATTTCGATGAGATCTTTGATTTGAGACCACTTTCACCAGATTTGGAAAAGGAAAATTTGTCAGCTACGGATAATTTACTAACTTCCTTGCTCTAACAAAACTTTGACTGTACATATCTTAAGAATAGAGGCTCTGTGTTTCAAGATTAAAGATATTTTTTGGTTCATCTCGATGAGATCTTCAATTTGACATGAATTTCACCAAATTTGGAAATGGTCAAATTTTTAGCTACGAACACTATACTGACTTCCTTGCTTTAACCTAACTTTGAATGTCCGTATCTTGAGAAGAGAGGCTCTATTTTTCAAGATTCAAGGTGTTTTTTGGTTCATCTTGATGAGATCTTTGATTTGAGACCACTTTCACCAAATTTTGAAATTGTTAAATTTTTAGCTACGAACACTGTACCGACTTCCCTGCTTTGACCAAACTTTGACCATTCATATCTTAATAATAGAGGCTCTATTTTTCAATATTTAAGGTGTTTGTTGGATCATCTCGACGAGATCTTTAATTTGAGACCACTTTCACCAGATTTAGAAATGATCAAATTTTTAGCTACAAACACTGTACTAACTTCCTTTCTTTCACAAAAATTTGACCATCCGTACCTTGAGAATAGAGGCTCCATTTTTTAAGATTCCAGGTGTTTCTTGGTTCATCTCGATGAGATCTTTCTATTTGAAACCACTTTCACCAAATTGAGAAACAGTAAAATTTTTAGCGACAAATAATTTATGAATTCTTTGCTTTCACCAAACTTTGACCGTCTATATCTTGAGAAGAGAGGCTTTCTTTTTCAAGATTCAAGGTGTTTTTTTGTTCATCTCGACGAGATCTTCAATTTGAGACCACTTTCACCAGATTTGGAAATAGTTAAATTTTTAGCTACAAACAATGTACTGACTTCGTTGCTTTGACCAAACTTTGACCATCCATATCTTTAGAAGAGATGCTCTATTTTTCAAGTTTCAAGGTGTTTTTTGGTTCATCTCGACGATGGTTCATCTTTGATTTAAGACCCCTTTCACCAGATTTGTAAATGGTCAAATTGTTTTTACGAACACTGTACTAAATGCTTTGGTTTGACCAAACTTTGACTATCCGTATCTTGATAAGAGAGGCTCCATTTTTTAATATTCAAGGTGTTTTTTGGTTCATGTCGACGAGATCTTTAATTTTAGACCACTTTCACTAGATTTGGAAATGATCAAATTTGTAGCTACGAACACTGTAATGAATTCCTTTCTTTCACCAAACTTTGACCATTCATATCTTGAGAAGAGAGGCTTTATTTTTCAAGATTCAAGTTGTTTTTTGGTTCATCTCGATGAGATCTTCAATATGAGACCACTTTCACCAAATTTGGAAATGGTCAAATTTTTAGCGACAAACACTATAGTGATTTCCTTTCTTTGACAACACTTTGACTATTCGTATCTTGAGAAGAGAGGCTCCATTTTTCAAGATTTAAGGTGTTTTTTGATTCATCTTGACGAGATTTTTGATTTGAGACCACTTTCACTAGATTTGGAAATGGTCAAATTTTTAGCTACGAATAGTGTACTGACTTCCTTGCTTTGACCAAACTTTGACAGTCCGTATCTTGAGAAGAGAGGTTCCACTTTTCAAGATTTAAGTTGCTTTTTGGTTCATCTCAACGAGATTTTCAATTTGAGACCACTTTCACTAGATTTAGAAATGGTCAATTTTTTAGCTACGAACACTACACTGACTTCCTTGCTTTCACTAAAATTTTACCATCCATATCTTGAGAAGAGAGGCTCTATTTTTAAAGATTCAAGGTGTTTTTTGGTTCAACTCGACGAGATCTTCAATTTGAGACCACTTTCACCAGATTTTGAAATGGATAAATTTTAAACTATGAACACTGTACTAACTTCCTTGCTTTCACCAAACTTTGATTGTCCGTATCTTGAGAAGATATAAGGTGTTTTTTGGTTTATATCAACGAGATCTTCGATTTGAGACCACTTTCAACAAATTATGAAATGGTCAATTTTTTAGCTGCAAACACTCTAATGATTTCCTTTCTTTGAGGAAACTTTGACCATACGTATATTGAGAAGAGAGGGTCTATTTTCCAAGATTCAAAATGTTTTTTGGTTTATCTCAACGAGATCTTCAATTTCAGACCACTATCTTTACATTTGTTGATAGTGAAATTTTTAGCTATGAACATCGTACTGAATTCCTTTCTTTGACCAAAATTTGACCATCTGTATCTTGAAAAAAGAGGCTTTGTTTTTCAAGATTCAAGGTGTTTTTTAATTCATCTTGACGAAATCATCAATTTGAGACCACTTTCACCAGATTTTCAAATGGTCAAATTTATAGCTACGAACACTGTCCCGACTTCCTTTCTTTGACCAAACTTTAACCATCTGTATCTTGAGAAGAGAGACTCTGATTTTTAAAATTCAAGGTGTTTTTTGGTTCATCTTGATGAGATCTTTGATTTGAGACCACTTTCACCAGATTTAGAAATGGCCAAATATTTATCTACGAACAATGTACTGACTTCCTTTCTCTGATCAAACTTTGACTGTATGTATCTTGAGAAGAGAGGCTCCGTGTTTCAAGATTCAAGGTGTTTTTTAGTTCATCTCGATGAGATCTTCAATTTGTCATGACTTTCACCAGATTTGGAAATAGTCAAATTTTTAGCTACGAACACTATACCGACTTCCTTGCTTTGAGAAAACTTTGATTGTCCGTATCTTGAGATGAGAGGTTCTATTTTTTAAGATACAAGGTGTTTTTTGGTTCATCTCGATGAGATCTTTGATTTGAGACCACTTTCACTAGATTTAGAAATGGTCAAATTTTTAGCTACAAACACTATACTAACTTCTTTGCTTTGACCAAACTTTGATTGTCCGTATCTTGATAATAGAGGCCCCAATTTTTAAGATTTAAGTTGTTTTTTGGATCATCTGGATGAGATCTTTGATTTGAGACCACGTTCACCAGATTCAAAAATAGTAAAATATTTAGCTACAAACACTATACTTTATTTTGATGTATAGAGGCATTTTCTATTAAAAATATTAAAGTACAATATTCACAAAAAAGAGCCAGGGGAAAGATTCACCCCGCAAGTCACATGACACTTAGGCTAGAAACATACATCTATTCATCAAAAAACTATATAAATGAGAAACCCTCAAGCTGCAAGAGCAGTAGCAGAAGAGGGAGGAGGATCTTTATCATCAGGATTGCCCTAGACATTAGACCCAAGAGTTTGATCAGGAACGGCCCAGCTGTCTTTTGGATCATCTTTTTCTAATTCTCTTTCCTCCCACATAAGTGAGATAGCTAGCTCTAGGTGAGGGAACTTGTCTTGATTAGTAGGAATAGAGGCTGAAGGCCGAGAAAAAGTAGAAACAGTGGAAGAAATCACTAGAGGCCAACCAGAACCCGCATCCCTCCGAGGAGGAGGAGAAGCAATGTGGCAGCGCCATTGACATGGAGTCCTAGAGTGTCTGGCAGAGGAACTCCAGCTATGACATCAGCCCCTGGGTGGCGTACGGTAAAATGAGAGAGAATCTGGAGGCACCCGAGCCACAGTACAAGAGGCATTGCCCCAGTGCTAGAGAAACTCCTGAAAATGGGCAACCTCAAGGGCCACTTTATCTGCTTGCACCTGAATCTGCATCATGACATTATTAGAAATACATGCCTTAGCATAAAGAGAGACATGAATATCCTAGAAAACTATGAAAAAAAAGCACAATGTTTCGATCTTTCCACAAAGTAAACAAAATTTCTAGCCTAAAAGTATGCCATATCTGGGTGTACTGGGGAAGCATTCTGGGAGAGTCACCAAGAAGAGCCATGTGCCAAGGAAAAGGTTCAGGCCTAAAAGGAGAAAAAAATTCATGAATCCAATCCCAGTAGTTCTAGGCATGACGACAGAACCAAAAAATGTGTATGAGCATCTCTGAGTGACCAAAAAAAGGGCATTTAGGGTCAGGAACCCCCATATGCTAGAGCCTAGCTCCCAAAGGTAAGCCCTAGTATAAAAAACACTAAGAAAAATGAGTAATTTTAGGCTCAGTGATAGAATCCCAAATAATATGAAATCGCCAGCCCCAAGTCTTTTGAGAAGAAGAGAGATGCCAATGCTAGTTGAGAGAATCAATCATGGGAAAATGAGGCATAAGCCAAGAATACCCAAGCTTAGGCTTGTAACTGGTGAATGGTGTAGTAGGATACCATTTTCAATCTTTCCACCATGGTCTTACCGACCGAATACCCAATTTATGTAGGAGGTGAGGTGGGATGGCAGAAACCAGTAAGTCAAAAGTCTGACGATCTGGGCAGATGAGCCGAAATTGAGCCTGAGGATCAGCCCAGGATTGGAGACTCATAGTGACTCTAGAAAAAAGGTCTTTCAGGGTTTGAATGCCACACTTTTGAAACTGAAGAGCCCAAACCCCTTGAACTCTTGCAAGAGGAATCCCCTACTGAGCAAAGAGAGGAGACCACCAAATGTTCTGCTGGTTGAAAGAAAGACCATCCCGGAATCCATTCCCAGCCCACCAAAGCCAAGGCTTTACATGTTGAAAATTTGGCTGAGTTAGATTCATAGATGTTGTCATTATGGAAACATATGATCTACATGAAGATCACACAGGTCAGAGAGAAAGTATGTCAAAGCGCAATGCAAAATTATCTATGTATGAGACAATGTTTTTGCCAGTGTACCCAATGACAGTTTTGATTAGCGATGTTGATTGGAGTAAGTTCAGTGCTTGTGCACTTGAACATAGATACTATGGTGACTATAGAAGACTCACATGAGAGTGCAAGTTAGTATGACATGTAAGGAAGAAGTTATGACAGTTTTGCTGAAGACAGTGTTAAGCCGACACGATAGAATATGAAGACAAAATTGGTAAAGAGTTAAGGGATTATTTTGTTTATCAAAATAATGTCTTAACAATATAAAGGGATGACATCCTAGATGTTAACCCTTAGGTAAAGATATTTTGTATAATGTAAGCTGACTGAAAAGAGTTATTAGTCTTAATAACTTGTATAAATGTAATGTATGAAGAAGATGTAAACACTGTGGAAATTGTACATGATATGAATGTAATAGCGATAGTGAAAAAGGCAGCGAAGAGATATTGATGTGAAGTTTCAAGCAGTATAAGGTTATGTACCTTGACCTATTTTGTAATTAGTAAATATTGTATATTACTTGTTTGGGTAGTGGGCTCATCTGGTAATCATATTTTGTACTACCAACTCCTAGTAGGGTTGAGGCTTCTAACAAGGCCTATAGTCCCTTAATAAGGATTGAAACACTATATGCATGTAATAGGCTCCTAATAGGGTCAACATCCTTAACAAGATACTTTTGATTAGTGGATCTTTGTGGGTACCATCCCCACCGAGGCTCTCCCTTGGCTAGGGTTTCCCTGAGAATAAATAATGTGTTATGAGTTCTTTTATTTTGTTCCTATGCATGTTGTTTAGCTTTCTATGTTATGCATGCATTAAGATAATCTGTTATATCCATAATTGGGCAAAAGTAAAAGTTTCTAGAATACTGATTCACCCCCCCTCTTAGTATTCCCTATTTCTAACATAACATACTCCTAGGCTCTCCAAATACTTTTGGTGACAAAAGTACCCTGGATCTAGATGGGCTCCCTCATAACCAATAGGATTTGAAAGTCAATCCCCTTCCAGGAAGGCTTGTGAAGAGGAAAGCCTAAGGAAATGCAGTGCCGAAGTAGAATTTTCCAAGCTTCATTTCCCGTGACTTCTTTGCTTTGACCAAACATTGATTGTTTGTATCTTGAGAAGAGAGGCTTTGTTTTTCAAGGTTCAAGGTGTTTTTTGGTTTATTTTGACGAGATCTACAATTTGAGACCACTTTCACCAGATTTGAAAATAGTCAAAGTTTTATCTACGAATAGTGTACTGACTTCCTTGCTTTGACCAAACTTTGACAATCCGTATCTTGAGAAGAGAGGCTCCATTTTTCAAGATTCAAGGTTTTTTTTGGTTCATCTCGATGAGATCTTCGATTTGAGACTACTTTCTACGGATTTAGAAATGCAAAAATTTTTAGCTACGAATAGTGTATGACTTCCTTGCTTTCAGCAAACTTTGACCGTCTGTATCTTGAGAAGAGAGGCTTCCTTTTTCAAGATTCAAGGTGTTTTTTGGTTCATTTTAACGAGATCTTTAGTTTGAGACCACTTTCACTAGATTTGGAAATAGTCAAATTTTTAGCTACAAATAGTGTACTTACTTCCTTACTTTGACAAAACTTTGACCATATGTATCTTGAGAAGAGAGGCTCCATTTTTCAAGATTGAAGGTGTTTTTTGGTTCATCTTCGATTTTAGACCACTTTCACCAGATTTGAAAACGGTCAAATTTCTAGCTACTAACACTATACTGACTTCCTTTCTTTGACCAAAATTTGACTATTCGTATCTAGAGAAAAGAAGCTCCATTTTTTAATATTCAAAGTGTATTTAGGTTCATGTCGACGAGATCTTCAATTTCAGATCACTTTCACCAGATTTGGAAATGATCAAATTTGTAGATACGAACACAGTACTAAATTCCTTGCTTTGACTAAACTTTGACCATCCATATCTTGAGAAGAGAGGCTTCTTTTTTTAAGATTCAAGGTGGTTTTTTGTTCATCTCAACGAGATCTTTGATTTTAGACTAGTTTCACCAGATTTGGAAATGGTAGAATTTTTAGCTACAAACACTATAATGAATTCCTTGCTTTCACCAAACTTTGACCATTCATATCTTGAGAAGAGAGGCTCTATTTTTCAAGATTCAAGGTGTTTTTAGGTTCATCTCGACGAGATCTTCGATTTGAAACCACTTTCACCAGATTTGGAAATGGTCAAATTTTTAGCGATAAACACTGTATTGATTTCCTATCTTTGATAAAACTTTGACCATCTGTATCTTGAGAAGAGAGGCTCTATTTTTCAAGATTGAAGGTTTTTTTTAGTTCATCTTTACAAGATCTTCGATTTGAGACCACTTTCACTAGATTTGGAAATGGTCATATTTGTAGCTATGAACACTGTACTAACTTCCTTGCTTCGACCAAACTTTGACTACTTGTATCTTGAGAAGAGAGGCTCCATATTTCAAGATTCAAGGTGTTTTTTGGTTCATCTCAATGAGAACTTTGATTTGAGATGAATTTTCCTAGATTTGGAAATGGTCAGCATTTTAGCTACGAACACTATACTGATTTCCTTGCTTTGACCAAACATTCACCATTCGTATCTTAAGAAGAGAGGCTCCATTTTTCAAGATTCAAGGTGTTTTTTTGTTCATCATGAAGGGATCTTTGATTTGAGTCACTTTCACTAGATTTGGAAATGGTCAAATTTTTACCTACCAACACTATACTGACTTCCTTTCTTTGACCAAAATTTGACCATCTGTATCGAGAAGAGAAGCTTCAATATTCAACATTCAAGGTATTTTTTTGTTCATGTTGACTAGATCTTTGATTTGAGACCACTTTCACTAGATTTGGAAATAGTCAAATTTTTAGCTACGAACACTATACTAACTTCCTTACTTCAACCAAACTTTGACCGTTTGTATCTTGAGAAGAGAGGCTCTATTTTTCAAGATTCAAGGTGTTTTTTGGTTCATCTTGACGAGATCTTCAATTTGAGACCACTTTCACTAGATTTGGAAATGGTCAAATTTTTAGCTACAAACACTATACTGACTTTTTTACTTTGGCCAAACTTTCATTGTCTGTATTTTGAAAATGGAGGGTCCATTATTCAAGATTCAAGGTATTTTTTGGTTCTTCTTGATGATATTTTTGATTTGAGACCACGTTCAGTAGATTTGGAAATGGTCAAATATTTAGCTATGAATACTGTACTAACTTTCTTGCTTTGACCAAACTTTGACCATTCATATCTTGAGAAGAGGCTCTATTTTTTAAAATTCAATGTTTTTTTTGGTTCATCTCAATGAGATCTTTGATTTGAGACCACTTTCACAAGATTTGGAAATGGTCAAATTTTTAGCTACGAACACTGTACTGACTTCCTTGCCTTGACCAAACTTTGACCATCTGTATCTTTAGAAGAGATGCTCTATTTTTTAAGATTCAATGTGTTTTTTGGTTCATCTCGATGAGATCTTTGATTTGAGACCACTTTCACCAGATTTGGAAACGGTCAAATTTTTAGCTACGAACACTGTACTGACTTCCTTTCTTTGACCAAATTTTGATTGTTTGTATCTTGAGAAGAGAGGATCCATTTTTCAAGATTCATGATATTTTTTGGTTCATCTCGACAAGGTCTCTTATTTCAGATCACTTTCACCAAATTTAGAAATTGTCAAATTTTTAGCTATGGACACTGCTTGACTTGCTTGCTTTGACCAAACTTTGATCATCTGTATCTTGAGAAGAGAGGCTCCATTTTTTAACATTCAAGGTGATTTTTTGGTTCATCTCGAGGAGATCTTCAATTTGAGGCCACTTTCAATAGATTTGGAAATGGTCAAATTTTAAAGTACGACCACTTTACTAACTTCCTTTCTTTGACCAAACTTTAACCATCTGTATCTTGAGAAGAGAGTCTCTATTTTTAAGGATTCAACATGTTTTTTGGTTCATCTCAATGAGATCTTTAGTTTGAGACCACTTTCACCAGATTTTAAAGTGGTCAAATTTTTAGCTATGAACACTATACTAATTTGCTTGCTTTGACCAAACTTTGACCATCTGTATCTTGAGAAGAGATGATCCATTTTTCAAGATTCAAAGTGTTTTTTGGTTCATCTTGATGAGATCTTTGATTTGAGACCACTTTCACCAGATTTGGAAACAGTTACATTTTTAGCTACAAAAACTGTACTAACTTCCTTGCTTTGACCAAACTTTGATCATTTGTATCTTGAGAAGAGAGGCTCCATTTTTCAAGATTCAAGATGTTTTTTGGTATCATCTCAATGAGATCTTCTATTTTAGACCACTTTCACCAGATTTGAAAATGGTCAAATATTTAGCTATGAACAGTGTACTGACTTCCGTGCTTTGCCCAAACTTTTACCATCTGTATCTTGAGATGAGAGGCTCCATTTTTTAAGATTCAAGGTACTTTTTGGTTCATCTCAATGAGATCTTTGATTTGAGACCACTTTCACCAGATTTGGAAATGGTCAAATTTTTAGGTAAGAATATTTACTGACTTCCTTGCTTTGACCAAACATTGATAGTCTATTTCTTGAGAAAAGAGGCTCTGTTTTTCAAGATTCAAGGTGTTTTTTGGCTCATCTCGATGAGATCTTAGATTTGAAACCACTTTCACCAGATTTGGAAATGGTCAAATTTTTAGCTTCAAACACTATGGTGATTTTCTTGCTTTGACATAATGTTGGACCGTCCATAACTTGAGAAGAGAGCCTCCCGTTCTCAAAATTCAAAGTGTTTTTTGGTTTATCTCAATGAGATCTTTGATTTGGGACCACTTTCATCTGATTTGTAAACAGTCATATTTTTAACTATGAACACTATACTGACTTCCTTGCTTTGACCAAACTTTGACCATCCGTATCTTGAGAAGAGAGGGTTTGTTTATCAAGATTCAAGGTGTTTTTTGATTCATCTTGATGAGATCTTCGATTTGAGACCAGTTTCACCAGATTTGGAAATGGTCAAATTTTTAGCTACGAACACCATACTAACTTCCTTGCTTTGACCAAACTTTGGCCATCTGTATCTTGAGAAGACAGGCTTCATTGTTCAAGATTCAAGGTGTTTTTTCATTCATCTCTATGAGATCTTCTATTTAAGACTACTTTCACCAGATTTGGAAATAATCAAATTTTTAGCTACAAAAATTGTATTGACTTCCTTGCTGTGACCAAACTTTGACCATTCATATCTTGAGATGAGAGGCTCCATTTTTTAAGATTCAAGTTATTTTTTGGTTCATCTCGATGAGATCTTCAATTTGAGACCACTTTCACTAGATTTGGAAATGGTCAAATTTTTAGCAATGAACACTATACAAACTTCCTTGCTTTGACAAAAATTTGACCATAAGTATCTTGAGAAGAGAGGCTCCATTTTTCAGGATTCAAGGTGTTTTATTGTTCATCTCAATGAGATCTTTGATTTCAGACTACTTTCACCAGATTTTGAAATCGTCAAATTTTTAGCTACGAACACTATACTAACTACCTTGCTTTGACCAAACTTTGACTATCTGTATCTTGAGAAGAGAGGCTATGTTTTTCAAGATTCAGGATGTCTTTTGGTTCATCTTGACGAGATCTTTGATTTGAGACCACTTTCACTAAATTTTTAAATGGTCAAATTTTTAGCTACGAACACTATCCTAACTTCCTTTCTTTGACCAAAATTTGACCATCCATATCTTGAGAAGAGAGGCTTCATTTTTCAAGATTCAAGGTGTTTTTTTGGTTCATCTGGAGGAGATTTTCAATTTGAGGCCACTTTCACCAGTTTTAAAAATAGTCATATTTTTAACTACAAACACTATACTGACTTCCTTTCTTTGACCAAACTTTAACCTTTCATATCTTGAGAAGAGAGGCTTTATTTTTCAAGATTCAAGGTATTTTTTTGTTCATCTCGATATGATCTTCAGTTTGAGACTACTTTCACCAGATTTGGAAATGGTCAAATTTTTAGCTACAAACACTATACTGATTTCCTTGCTTTGACCAAAATTTGACCATCCGTATCTTGAGAAGAGAGGCTCCATTTTTAAAATTCAAGGTGTTTTTTGGTTCATCTTGATGAGATCTTCTATTTGAGACCACTTTCACCAGATTTGGAAACCGTAAAATTTTTAGCTACAAACATGGTACTCACTTCCTTTCTTTTACCAAACTTTGACCGTCTGTATCAAGATAACATAAGCTCCATTTTTCAAGATTCAAGGTGTTTTTTGGTATCATCTCGACTAGATCTTCGATTTGAGACCACTTTCACCAAATTTGGAAACTTTCAAATTTTGAGCTACGAATAGTGTACTTACTTCCTTGGTTTGACTAAACTTTGACTATTTTTATCTTTATAAGAGAGGCTCTATTTTTTAAAATTCAAGGTGTCTTTTGGTTCATCTTGACCAGATCTTCAATTTGAGACCACTTTCACCAGATTTGGAAATGGAAAAAATTTTAGGTACGAACACTACACTAACTTCCTTTCTTTGACCAAACATTGACAGTCTGTATCTTGAGAAGAGAGGTTCCCTTTCTCAAGATTCAAGGTGTTTTTCGGTTTTTCTCAATGAGATCTTCGATTTGAGACCACTTTCACTAGATTTGGAAATAATTTTTTTTAGCTACGAACACTGTACTGACTTCCTTCCTTTGGCCAAACTTTGACTGTCTGTATGTTGAGAAGAGATGCTCTCTTTATCAAGATTCAAGGTGTTTTTTGGTTTATCTCGATGAGATCTTCGATTTGAGACCAGTTTCACCATATTTGGAAACTATATCTTGAGAAGAGAGGCTTCATTATTGAAGATTCATGGTGTTTTTTTGGTTCATTTTGATGAGATCTTCAATTTGAGACCACTTTCACCATATTTTGAAACAGTCAATATTTTAGCTACGAACACTATATCAACTTCCTTGCTTTGACCAAACTTTGATTGTTCGTATCTTGAGAAGAGAGGCTCCTTTTTTGAAGATTCAAGTTATTTTTTGGTTCATCTCAATGAGATATTCAATTTGAGACCACTTTCACCAAATTTGGAAATGGTCAAATTTTTAGTTATGAACACTGTACAAACTTCCTTAATTTGACTAAACTTTGACCATCCGTATCTTGAGAAGAGAGGCTCCATTTTTTAAGATTCAAGGTCTAATCACTGAAAAAATGGACAAAGATAATTAAGTAACAAATCAAATAAAATCAAAGAAAATCAAATCAAATTGAGGACAAGATCAAAAAAATTTAATTGAATCAAACATTTAGCCAATCAAAATTAAAATCAAGTCTTAATTCAAGATAAATCAAAATCAAGATCATTTTAATCAAGTTAAATCAAATCAAAGTGCAATTAATTTTATTAATTGTATAGTTTTGGATTAAATCAAATTCAACCCATTCAAGGGGTACATGGCTAAACAAATCAATTTAAATCAATTAATAAATCCTAATTTCTCTCAACAACCCAAAAGGAGGGGAAATTCAATCAACCAATAGGATTTGAGAAAGGCATTCACATGGATAAAGCCAAATTCAATCTCAATCACTCAAAGTGAAAGAGAATCTTGTCCATTGATCTTGTCTACTTGTCCCAAGCTTTGAGGACACAAAATTTGCATTGTCTTCAAAGGGTGGAACCAAAGACTCAACTCAAGCTTAATCATGATCAACACAACTACACCCCCTACCCTTGCATAAATCTATAAAAGGAAGACCAAAATCCTCATAATTCATAACCACAAATATGAGAATTGCATAGAACCTCTTGCATTTTATAGCTAGAAAGGAATTTTAAGAGCTTAATTAGCATTCAATTTCAATATAATTGTTAGCTTTAGCTTAATCTTTATCATTTCTCATTCTAGGACTGTCATTAATGGTAGCTTGCTGAGAGCTTCTCATTAACACTCTTAGATAGAGAGCCATATGATGCTTAATTGATCTTTCATTTGCTAAATAGTTTTTATATTGTGGTTTATTTAGTTTCTATTTGATTTATTATATGATACTAATTCTATGAAGGTACCTTTCCTTGTACACAAAATGGTGCCCACTGTGGGGCAGGATGTTTCACTTTACTAAATGCTCAGAATTATTTCATTTTTATCAAATTTGTGCATGTTTAACTCTCGACTTTTAAAGGGAACAACACTTTTGAGAGCTCAAATGACGCTTCTACATGATTAAATGACACTTTCCAACACTGTTTCGGTGCTTTCCCAGCTAATTTGTGTGTCTTTGCACTGATCCACGGTGCTTTCAATCCTTCTATTATATGTCTATCATTCTTATGATGCCTTTGCACAGATCTGTAGTGCTTATTCCTTGACCTCTGAGTGCTTCTGCTAATTTCCTGAGTGCTTTTACTTCATTTTTACCACCTTTGATAGATTCTGTAGCACCTTTATTAGTTATTTGTGTGCTTTTGAGTTTTATTGACAGAGTTGAAATAATGCTTTTAAGAAGATTAACAACGCTTTTAAGAAATAAAATAACCCTTTTAAGCATTACAAAAGTGTTTTTTCATAAATTGTTAATTTTCACTATCTGACTATGGTAAAATGATTTGAATGACTCTACAGGATGTTTGATCATAAAAAAGTGAAAAAAATAGAGAGTAGATTCAACCAAGAAGGGAAGGCTTTGACCAAGAAAATCAAGAAGGAGAACTTTGTTCACATCAAATCAATTCTTGAGGATTCACAAGAGGAGGAAAATCAAGTTTATGAGAACTACCTTAAAGTTGTAGAAGCATATAAAACTAAGTTTGTATCACTTAATTGGATTTTTTCACCTTAATTCAAGTTTTTCTCAAAATTTGCAAATAAGGCCTTAGATTCGATTCAAACTTTGTTTCTTCAATTTTTTTTTTGGTTTCCTTCATTGTGGCTGTTGTTGTTGACTAACTTTGTTGGAGGAAAAGAACATTGGAAAGGAATTATAGCCAAGGTAAGATAAAAATGGAAATAATCACTCAAAAATGCCCCTAGTCTATGCTAGCTACAAGGAAAGGTAAGCCTCAAACTAGTGAATATTTTCCCTTAAATTGTGGCATTGGTGCATTTTAAAATCTAGTAATTACAAAACAACCTATCTTTGTTTGAAAAGTTTAGCTTTTAGGCCTATGCTCTTCACTTCTTCTAGTGAATCAAAATGCCAAAGATGTTGAACTTTTTAATTAAGAAGAAAGGTTGAGGAAATCAAGCACATAAAATCAAAGCCCCTTGTTTGTGGAGGAGAGTAGAAATACTCAAATCCCTATAGTTAGTGGGCTAGTAATTGAACCTTGTTTATTGTGTTTCAGAAATTAAGAAAAATTTAGGGATATGCTCTTCACCTTTTGGTGAATCAAATTCCCAAAAACTAATTCTTAACTCCATTTCCTTGCTTTACATGAATATGCTAGAACATTAGTGGGCTCACCTCCTGAGAAATTGCCTTAACGAGGCCGGTGAGAGGGACAACCCAAAGTGGGATACACTTGCTTTTGCTGTGAGAATCCAACCAACTATAAAACAAAATGCATACATCCTTAATGGGGGGTGTGACAAAAAGATTTTAAATTTTTGAACTTCCTTGAGTAGTTCTCACAGATTGCACAAAACTCTGATATACCAGTGGTGGGAAGCCCCTTAACATATTTTGGGGATGAAAGTTTAAGATCCATTTTGAATAGAATCTATATTAAATCCTTGATAAAATAGCAAGACCACCTTTTAGAGCCATGTTTACGAACCAATCTTGAGCTAGGTAGGTGCTTGAAGTTTCTTTTTGTGCAAAACCCATGACAAAATTCTTTCAAATTAAACATTTTGTGTTAGTGGGTAAAAAGGAGATAAGTGAATGCGCAATTTTTGTGTTTGAAATACATAAACAAGTGAAAGATATATCCATTGAAAGTTCATCTTACATTTATAATCTCTTCAATTTAAAATCAACAATTATCAAATCAAGGATCACTTCAAATCAAACCCTTGCTGGATGTCGGTTTCCACATGGTCACACACATATAGGGTATCTTTACAAGGAGATAACACTCTTGTTGCAAACAAAGGGAAAGAAGTTGAGTACCAAAGTCTTTTCAAAGGTCCTAATCAAGAGGAAATTTTCCCAAACTTATTTGAAAAAAAACTTGGAGAAATGGATAGAAACTCTGCATACCATAATTACCAACAAGGAGGAAATAATCACAACATCAACAATGCCAACTATAATCCAAAAGAAACACTTGAATAAAAAGTTGAGAGAGGAGCCCAAGATCATGAATTCCTAGAGGTCACAGATAAATTAATAGATAAGGACAGGGATAAAATTTTCCTAAACCTAGCTCAATTGGAAGTGAAGCTTCCCCATGATTTCGATATAGAACAACTAAAGAAAGACCAAGAGAAAGATAACCCCATGAATGCTATGACTAGGAAAATAAAGGCCTTCCAAGAAAAAAATGATACCATGAAAAAGGTGGCCAAACCTAAGGCCTTTTCTATTGAAGCTTTTTGTCCTTTCCCATTTGATAAAAGCTTAGTTATGGCACCTTTTCCCTTTAATACCATTTTTCCTAAGTATGACAAATATATGGGTAAAACAAACCCACATGATCATCTAAGGGAGTTTTGTGCCTTAAGCATTGAGTTCATGCATAATGATACATACCTAATGAGACTCTTTTCTAGGAGCTTAGGAGGCCCCGCCATGGAGTGGTTTTCAAAATAACCCCAAGGAATATAGATCTTTGAGGATCTAGCGTCAAATTTTGTGACCCACTATTCTTATAACATTAAGCATGAAATCACGATGCTCAAGTTGTGTGATACCAAACAGAAAGATGGATAATACTTCTTAGGATTCTTACAAAGGTGGAGGGCCATTTTTGCAAGGTATTGTAGACATGGAAAATTGGCAAAGGCTTAAATCAATCAAAAGGTGCAATCAAATCATCAAATAGCACTAAAAATCGATAAATGGAACAAAGGCAATTCAAATCAAAGAAAAATTCAATTAAATGATTAAATGATTAAATAAAGCTTGAAAAGGGGA
Organism: Chamaecyparis obtusa; assembly: GCA_027943335.1. Taxonomy (NCBI): domain Eukaryota; kingdom Viridiplantae; phylum Streptophyta; class Pinopsida; order Cupressales; family Cupressaceae; genus Chamaecyparis; species Chamaecyparis obtusa. The sequence continues at coordinate 669,188 of BSBK01003919.1, forward strand.
AAAACACTAAGAAATTGATTAAATTCAATTAATGACATAGTTGTTGAAATGAAAAATCAAAATGAACCTCTTACCCTTCATGGCTAAATTTAATTACTTTAATTAATTAATAAATATGAAATTCCCTCAACAAAGCAAAAAGGAGACAAAATGGACACAAATCACTCACTTTTGTTGAAATGGTCCAGCCTTTTGAAACCATTTAAATGTTTGTCCCCCAATTTAGGGACAAAGCAAAGCCAATTGACCTTACCCAATCATAACCATGATTATCTCACTCTACCCCCTACCCTTGGGAAAATCTTATAAATAGAAGGCATTTTGAGGCATTAATAATCCACTCCATATCTTTGAATTGCAGGAAAGCTCTGTCAATTTGCATCCATATCACTCACTTATCATTTGTCATTGCTAATTAGCTTAAATTGCATTGATCATAGTAGATTGTTCATCAAATAGAGCTAGAATTTGATAGAATAGATCTAAATTTGCATATCATATAGCTTAATTCTCATCTTTAGAGTGTCACTAGTGAGGATCATAGCTGAGAGCCTTATTTACCACTTTATTTTAGAGATCCATGAGATGTTGATAGATTAATTGTGCATTTGTTAGATTATTTTGCTCTAATTCTTGTTGTTCTTAGTTAATCTTGTAATTTCATGAAGGTGTAAATCACTCACACACAAATGGCGCCCACCGTGGGGCTCTAGGCCTCAAATTTATCATAATTTCCACGTTATTTGCAAAATTTAGGCTAGAATTGTATGATTTTGCTCACTGTTTGCAGGTTACAGGAAAGAAATCACGCCTAACAGTAAAGAAATCACGCCTACAGTAAAGAGATGTCGCTCGCGGTAATTTAGGTGTCGCCTGGAGTCTGAACGCTCACGCTTCTTAACAGCAGAATCACGCTTCTGGATAAAGAAATCACGCCTGCGGACATTAAATTCTCGCCTCACGCACAAGCACCTGATGCCTTTGGCTATTTAGATGTCGCCTACAAAGAATTAAAAGCCGCGACCGAGGAATGAGTTCACGCCTGGTGTAAAGGGAGTTCATTGTATTTTGCTTTTAATTTGTCGCTCTTATTATTTTAAATGTCGCTTTCAGTTAATAAGATGTCGCTTATCTGAGTTAATTTGTCGCTTGTGATAAAGAATTTACGCGTTTGTTTAATTTGATATCGCACATAATTACTTTAATCTCGCTTGAGCCCCTTTTGGTGACGCTCACGGTTAAAGTAATTACGTCTTTGTTAAATTAGATATCGCCTTTAATAGAAGAAATGTCGCCTGGTCTAGCATCTATTTTGTATCAGAGTAATTGCTGTTGTCGCTTGTAGTAAAGATTTCACGCGCTTGCTAAATTTAATATCGCACTTGACTATTTTGATCTCGCTTGAGCCCCTTTTGGTGACGCTCACGGTTAAAGTAGTCACGTCTTCATTAAATTTGATCTCGCCTATAGTCTGGATAATGTCGCCTGACAGTATTTTCACTATTTTGTCAAAATAAGGACTGTATGCTAACTTCACTGTCATTTTTTTGTCTCAGGAGCATGGTCTGTCATAAGAAAGTGCAAAAACCAGAGAGAAGACACAACTTAGAGGAGAAATTGATCTCTAAAAGGATAAGGAAAGAAAACCGAGTACATTCTACCTTTGTTCTCAACAATAATTTAGAGAAAGAAGTAGAATTACATGCCAAATACATTGCTATTGTAGATGCTTACAAACAAAAATATGTCTCATTGAATTGGGAATTTAGTCCTTAAATTTGTAAGAATTTTGCAAGTATTTTGGTAAAAAAAGAATCAAAAGCATAATCAATTATATCATTTTTAGCTTTGATTTTGGTTTCCCCTCACTTTGTTTGTATTGTGCTGACTAACTTGTTGGTGGAGGGAACGTTTTGCCAAGGTAAGAGAAGGATTTGGAGAGAAAACAAAAAATCTACTACTTAAAAATGCGCCTAGCCTTTGCTAGCATCGTTTGAGGTATTTTTCTCATCAAGCTTGCACTTCCCTTAAATTGTGGCATTTTCAAAGTTCAAAACATAGTTTAATCATAAAAGAAAAAAATAAACACTTCAATTCTAAGAACCCCTTTGTCACAGGGTTGAAAAAGAACCAAATTTGATTGTGAGTGTTTGGGATAAGGGAAAAGCAATAGGGATATGCTCTTCACTCTTTGAGTGAATCAAATTCCCAAACTTGCTCTACCAAATCCATTTTTCATACTTTTCAATGAATATGTTTAAAACTTAGTGGGCTCGCCTCCCGAGATTGCCTTAGAAGGGCCGGTGAGAGGGACAGCCCAAAGTGGGATACACTTGCTTTTGCCGCGAGAATCCGACCCACTATAAAATGAAACGCGCGTATCCTTAATGGGGTACATGACAAAAGGATTTTAGCTCTTTCAAACTTACTCTAGTAGTCCTAACGGATTGCGCAAAATCGTGCTTTTGTGCGTGTGGGAAGCCCCTTAACATAGTTGGGGGATGAAAAGCTAAGATCTCTTTTGAACGGAAAACTTACTACATAACGGTAAAATAGCAAAAACTACCTATTAGAGGCATGTTTACGAACCAATTATGTGCTAGGTAGATTGCGTGGAAGCTATTCTTGTGTTAAACCTGTGAAAACTTTCAAAAATATACACATTAGAGCATTCTAGGGATATGGTACCCAATTGATGTGTGTGTTGAGATTGTTTTTATTTTCAAACAAGATATTCCAAAGTTATTGATCAAAACACCATTAAAATTTTAAACCATTTAAAATTGATCAAAAACTTTTACTTTATTCCAAAAACAGCTTATCAAGAGAAGAAAGTCAACATACCCTTAAAGTTTGTTCATGCCTGTTATTACAAGGTCACTCTCCATAAGGAAAGCATTACAAATAGATGGGACCTACAACGGAGAAGAGCTCCCATTTCCAAAGAACACTTTCATTACTTCACGAGTGACTGAAAATCCCACTAAGGCAAAGGACATTAACAACATGTTTAGTGGTACCCTAGGAAATATCGATCCCACTAACCAAGGGAACAACATGAATGGAGGTATGGATCTTAACAACAATCAAGGAAATTCTAATAATGGAGGAAGAGATCCTAATTCTCAAGAGGCAAATTCACAAGGCAACAACTTATTTCCTCCTCATAATACAAACTTACCCCCAACTGCAGAAGAAGCCACGATTGAAAGAGCATTAGAGGCAAGACAATGTCCTTATTTCATAGAGCTAATGAAAAAGACCATGCTTATGGATAAAGAAAAACACTTCATGGACTTAATACAAATGGGGGTAAAGCTACCTAAAGATTTTGACATAGAGCAATTAAAGCCTAAGGAAATAGAAGACCCTATGGAAGCAATGAGGAAACAATTCAAGGCATTACAAATGGAAATTGACAATTTGAAACAAAATGGGGCTCCTAAGCCTTTCTCTATTGAACATTATGTCCTTTTCCATTCGATAAGAGTTTGGTCATGGTGCCTTTTCCCATTAATGTAACATTTCCTAAATATGAGAGATATGAAGGAACATCTGACCCACATGATCATCTTCGGGGGTTTTGTGCATTGAGTCTTGAATTCATGCATGAATCAACCTATTTAATGAGACTATTCCCAAGAAGCTTGGGAGGAACAGCCATGGATTGGTTTTCAAAACTACCATTTGGCATAAAATCCTTTGAAGAGTTAGCATCTAAATTCGTGACTCATTACTCTTATAACATCAAACATGAGGTCACCATGATAACATTATGTAACACGAAGCAACAAGATGGAGAAGCCTTTCTCACATTCTTGCAAAGATGGAGGACTGCATTTGCTAGATATCCAAGAAGTGTACCGGAGAAAGAAAAAATGGATATCTTTATTAACGGTTTAAGAAGTGAGCTGAATTATAGACTAAGGATGCAATGTCCCAAAACCTTTCAAGATTTAATTGATAACGGAATTACAACGGAAGAAGTGTTGATTAAGAGTGGAGAGTTGAAATTGCACAAGGAAAATAAGAATAACTCTAACTCCAACAACAACAATACCAACAATAACAACAATCCAAATAAAAGTTGGTACAACAACAATAGCCGTTATGCTGCAAAGAATAACAACAAAGGTATTGTTAATGATGGTGTAGTGGAATCCAGCAACTTGAAGGTGATTCCATTTGCCCTTACAAAGACATCAAATCAAGTGAATAATGCTAATCAAGCATATAATGCACCTTCCAACAACAACAACAATGCCAATAAGAATAATCAAGGAAACAAGGATCAAAATAGCAAGTATGATAAGTATTTGAAACCCACTCCTGCAAGACACTTTACACCCTTGGGAGAATCACTTGAAACTGCATTAAAGGCTCTCATAGCTAACAATGTTATTGCATTACCTGCTATTAAACCTTATGAACCAGACCACAAGCCGGGTTGGTGGGATGCTAAGCATCATTGTGAATATCATAGGATTCGGGGGCACCCTACAAATGAATGTTTACAATTGAAGAATGTGGTGCAAGACTTGATAGATAATAACATAATCACTGTTGATGGACCCCAAAATAATGAAGATCATATGGCCTTCAAACAACCTTTTTACAAACATGATAAAGGTGAGTCATCAAATGGCAAGAAACAAAGTGCCAATAATCTCAACTTTGCGCCATCATATGATCATATTGTTAATGCTATCATCATTAATGAACAACCTCAAAAGGAAGCAACAAATGTCATTACAAGAGGGCAGAATTCTAGAATGACTTTACAAGGGATAGTCCCTCAAAACACCAATATCCCACCATCCAACATTGTGGTCAAACAATCTCCTATAGCAGCAAGACCTTATAGTTTGGTGGACCAATTGCAACGTACTCCAGCACAAATCTCAATCTTAGAGTTATTGAAGTTGTCACCAAATCATAAAGAGATTTTGGAAAAAGCTTTGGAAGAGACACATGTTTCTACTACCTTAGGGGAAGAAAAGTTTCAAAATATGGTAGGACATCTTGTGGCTCCTCATTGTCTTTCATTTTCAGATCAAGATGACATGTCTATAACTCATCCTCAAAATTTTCCATTACATATAGAGGTTTTGATCGAAAGGCATAGAGTCAAAAGAGCCCTTATTGATGGAGGGGCTGGCCTTAACATATGCACATTGAGTCTTGTAAAATCCTTAGGTCTATCCGAGTCTTGCATTGACCCTACAAAGAAAATCACCATAAAAGCTTATGATGAGGCTGAAAGAGCTTCTAAAGGCATGATTGTGTTGCCCATCCAAGTGGGACCAGTTAAGAAGGAAACCAAATGTCAAGTGTTGGACATGAAATTAACCTATAACATCTTATTGGGAAGACCCTGGATTCATGAGATGCAAGCTGTCCCCTCCACATACCACCAATGCATCAAGTTCCCATACATGGGTGAAGAAATCACAATTGGAGGAGACTCAAATCCATTTCAATATTGTAATGCACTCAAACCCTTGCATGAATTATACATTCCACATAATCATGAAGGAGTTGTTCCAAGAATCACCAATGAAGATACACAAAATCCTCTTCAAGCTAGCTCAACTACATCAACTAAGGGCAAGGAAAAAGTGAGCTACGAGGGTCCAAATGTGATGGAAAGTCCATATGTGGCACCTAAATTGGAAACAGTGATCTACAAACCTACTAAAGAAGAAAAAGAACAAGCTAAAGCAGATCATTACCAATACATGAGTGAGATGATGAACAAATTTGACAAACAATGCAAGATTAGTTCAAAAGGGGTAGGAGAATATTCAGTTTCTCTATTTGACATGCCCATGTCTCCTAAATCACATGGAAAACCCTCAAAAGAACATCTTCCACATAAGTATAATTCTTATTTTGTGAGGGAAGATAGCAAAGCAACATGGGATAAGGAAGAGGATGATGTCCTCCAATGGATTTATCATGATGAGGATGGTACCCTAGACACTCCCATGGAAAGAATTCAGCATGTTAATATACAAACAGAACAATATGGGAAAGGATTTGATATTATGCAAAAGATGGGATACAAAGGAAGAGGACCCCTAGGCCAAAGAAATAGAGGATTATTAGAACCTATTGAACCTGTTTGGAGGGCAAGTCATGAAAAATCCGGAGTAGGTTTTCAATATAAGGGAGAAAGTTCAAGTCCAATGCATGATTTTCATCCTCAAATAAATGCATTAGAATCCGAAGGAGATAGTGATGATTCTAGGGATTATGAATGGGATACTTTATCAGATGAGTCATGTCAAGATAAAGAAGTCATTGCTATACATACTTATGCAAAAATCCCAAAACAAGATGCTCCAATTAATGAAGAATCTTCTATTCAAAGGCCTAATATAGAACAAGCATCTAGTAGTGGAGCATGGATAGAAACATTTTGGACACCTTCAGAGGAGGGAAATTCAAACGTTAGTTTTAACCCGCTTGTGGCTTTTCCCACATTGTTTCTCGTAGAGGTCGACGAGGATTCAAGCGAAGGGGACTTTGACCCTGCTTCCATGGATCATCTTGAGGAAGCGCACATCATAGATCTAAACGATACAATGTATGAACCCTCAAACGAAGTCATGTCCATAAATCCTATTGATGATACCTTACCCAATAATTCCTTAATTTTGATACATCCAGACCTCATTGATTGGGATCAAACTGAACCACATGATTTACTTTACTTCCCAAATGACCAAGCAACAAACCAATACCTCAATGCGGTTGAACCCTCTTTCACCAACGAACTCAATACGGACATGATGACAACAGCAAGGGTCCAATCTCTTAGTCAAAAAAAAGAAAAAATGAAAAAAAATAAAAAAATGAAAAGTTCTATTGGTGAAAACCCAACTGTGGCACCATTAGAACCAAAAACAATGAAAATAAAAGACGTTTCTTTTGGTGAAAACCCAACTGTGGCACCATTAGAACCAAAAAAAATGAAAATAAAAGACGTTTCTTTTGGTGAAAACCCAACTGTGGCACCATTAGAACCAAAAACAATGAAAATAAAAGATGTTTCTTTTGGTGAAAACCCAACTGTGGCACCATTAGAAGAGAGATTGGACACTTTGCCTGAACATGAAGAAGAACGGTCATCTATTCTTATAGAACCAACAGAAAAAGTTAACATTGGCACGGAACTAGAGCCAAAGGTTGTACACTTGGCTGCATCACTTACATCTATTGAAAGAGAGGACTTTATCAAATTCTTCCAAGAACAACAAGTAAATTTTGCATGGTCATATGCCGATATGCCTGGATTGGATCCTGATTTCATAATGCATCATCTGAATGTTAGACCCGGAGTTAAACCTGTGAAGCAAAAACTAAGGAAAATGCACCCACATGTGGCTCTTCTAGTCAAGGCAGAATTGGAAAAATTATTAAAGGTGGGATTCATAAGAACAATAGCATATGCTGATTGGATCTCTAACATTGTGCCAGTTACTAAGCATGATAAATCTATCCGTGTGTGTTCAGATTTCAGAGATTTAAACCTTGCATGTCCCAAAGATGACTTCCCATTGCCAAGCATTGATACCATAGTGGATTTGACAGCAGGTCACGCAATGTACTCATTAATGGATGGATTTAGTGGCTACAACCAAATCAAGATTGCTCCCGAAGACCAAGAAAAGACAGCATTTACTTGCCCTTGGGGTACTTTTTGTTGGAATGTCATGCCCTTCGGTTTAAAAAATGCTGGAGCTACATATCAAAGGGCCATGACAACTATTTTCCATGACATGATGCATACTTTTTTAGAAGATTATGTGGATGACATTCTAGCAAAATCCCACAATAGAGAAGAGCATTTACAAATCCTAAGAAAAATATTCATTCGGTTAGAACAATTCAAAGTTAGACTAAACCCAAAGAAGTGTGCCTTTGGTGTCCAATCCGGCAAGTTATTGGGTTATATAGTGTCAGCAAAAGGCATTGAAGTTGATCCTGAAAAAGTACAAGCAATTCTAGAAATGGAGATTCCAAGAAATATTAGCCAAATGAGGTCACTACAAGGAAAGATTCAATCAATAAGGAGATTTATCTCTCAATTAGCAGAAAAGTGTCACTCCTTCACCAGATTGTTACACAAGGACACTACATTTATGTGGGATGAAGAATGTGATAAGGCCTTTGCTACTTTGAAGACTTATTTGATAAACCCACCTATTCTTATGTCACCTATCAAAGGTAAAGAACTGTTGTTATACATATCAGCCACAGAAAGGTCTCTAGGCATATTGTTGGCACAAGAAGATGAGCAAGGAAAAGAAAGGGAAATCTACTATCTTAGTAGAACCTTAATAAAATATTAACTTAATTATTCATTCATGGAAAGAGCATGTCTAGCAGTGGTTTTTGCATCTCAAAAACTAAGACATTATATGTTGATGCATAAGATCAAATTAATTGCCAAGATTGATCCTCTCAAATACTTACTAAGTAAAACTACCTTAATAGGTAGAATAGCAAAATGGGTCATGATCCTAAGTGAATTTGACATTGAATATGTTGATAGAAGAGAAATTAAAGGACAAGTGATAGCAGATCACTTAGCAGATAACCCAATGGAGTCTACACAAACCATGCAAATTGAATTTCCAGATGCAGAAATTGTCAACATAGAAGCAAAGACATGGAAGTTATATTTTGATGGATCTTACACACAAGGAGGTTCTGGAGCAGGTATATTATTGGTTACTCCTCAAGGATACACCATTCCAAAGTCTTATAAACTCTTATTTCCATGCACCAATAACATAGCGGAATATGAGGCATTAGTCATTGGCATCAAAATGGCTTTAGAATGGAGTATTGCAGAATTACAAGTGTATGGAGATTCCCAACTCATAATCAATCAGGTTAATAATGAATACAATACCAAGGACATAACATTGATGAAATATAAAACCTTGATTGATGGATGGAAGAAGTACTTTCCTTTGATCACATTTGAACAGATTCCAAGAGAAAAGAATAGAGCAGCAGATGCCATGGCTACCTTGGCTTCATTGTTACAAAAACCAGATCAAAATGAGAAGTATGAGTTCTTGGTGGAAGAGTTGGTAAAACCGGCATTTAACCTTCCTGACACCCAAATTGTTGCTCTTTTACATGGACATGACTCTCCTTGGTATGGACCCATCTATACTTACCTTAAAGACCAAGTACTCCCCATAGACCAAACTAGTGCCCAAAAATGTAACTTCATACGCCAAGCCGCCCGTTACCTAATCCTTTCAGACACATTATATCGTAAGGGTCTTGATGGGATGTTACTTAGATGTCTAGAGGAAGAAGAGTCTAAGTTATCTTTACGCGAGGTCCACGAAGGCATTTGCGGGTCACACTCAAGCGGTTTTAATCTAGCTAAGAAAATCCTTCGTCTAGGGTACTTTTGGACAACATTAGAAAAGGATGCTTGTCAATTTGTGAAGACATGCAGCAAATGTCAATATCATGGTAATATGATACATGCACCGGCTCAAGAATTACACCCATTCATTACACCATGGCCTTTTTATCAATGGGGTTTTGACTTGATTGGAATCATATATCCTCCATCTTCAAACGGACACAAGTATATCATCACAGCAACAGAATACTTCATCAAATGGGTGGAAGCAGTTCCATTAACAACAGCAACCGGCAAACAAATTTCAATGTTCATTTTGAACCACATAATTTGCCGCTATGGTATTCCACATGCCATTATCACGGATAATGGGAAACAATTCAAAAATCAGGATATTGATGAACTTTGCATGACATTTCACATTACACATCATTCATCATCCATTTATTATCCACAAGGCAATGGACAAGCTGAGGCAACAAACAAAAATATCCTCAAAATATTAAAAAGATCAGTTAACAAATCAGGAAGAGATTGGCACGTGCAAATAAATCCCGCACTATGGGCTTACAGAACTAGTATCAGAACACCTACAGGAGCCACCCCATTCTCTTTAGTTTATGGAACCGAAGCAGTTCTACCATTAGAAGTTGAAATTCCATCTCTACGGGTTTCATTAAGAGGATTGATCACTGATGAGGATTATAGGATTGCCAGACTACAACAATTGGAATTGTTAGAGGAACATCAGACTCAAGCTTATGAGCATTTAAAAGTTTATCAAAATAGGATTGCACACAATTACAACAAACACATCAAACCAAGAACTTTTCAAGTAGGAGACTTGGTATTAAGAGAAAATCCCAAAAATCAAGTTGAAAGGGAAAAGAAAGGAAAGTGGGAAGCTAATTGGATAGGCCCATTTGTGATAGTGTCATCCTTTGGAACTGGAACATATAAGTTATCAGATTGTAATGGTGAAGAATTACAAGAACCCATAAATAGCATTCATTTGAAGAGATTCTACACCTAAAACAGATGAAAGAGTATAAAGAGTATCAGATGAGAGAGCATCATAATTATTGTACATAATTGAAAAGGGATCTTGAAAATACCAAAAACATTTGAAAATGGAAAATACCAAAAACATTTGAAAATGGAAAATCCAAAAACATTGGAAAAGAAGAAAGATCAAAAAATAGTGGAAAATTGAGCCTGAAGAAAGCAAAAACATTTGAAAAACTATCTCTTGGTGAAAACCTAGCAAATAGGCGCCAAGGTGATAATGAAAAAAAAAAAAATTAAAAAAAAAAAAGAAAAAAAAAAAGAGAATACCCAAAAGTGAAAACTTGGTAACAAGCACTTTTGGTTCCCTTAGGTCATTTCCTTCCTAGCCACATGCGTATATAATGCATCTCATCATCCCATTTGTCTAAACCTTCATTGCATCCGTCATTTGTACATAGTCATAATAACAGTTTGTAGCACCATCCTTTGCATTGCCTAAAGTTGTCAAAATTGATACATCAAATACTTGGGGGCAGCATAAACGGATTGGAAAGTGGGTACCTCAAAAAGGATTCATATGAACAACATTCAGTCACAAGCAGAAAGGGATTAACATTTTCAGAAGAGAGATCAGATTTTTGTAAACCTTTGATTGATAACAAAAAAGTTGACTACCACAACAAAATCCTTGAAGCCTAAATTGACTTATTATTCAGGATTAAAAATCAAAAATCATGTCATGATCAAACACTTGGAAATATATTTTGTTGAAAATCAGAAAACAATGCAAAACACTTAGATAGATTCTTTTGAAAAGTTGGTTAAAAATCTGTTTACTTACATTCATTCAATTTGTATCAAGTCTTTTTAGCTCATCAATGATGTTTCGACTAGATTGGCAATGATGGAGACATGATATTTTTCTTGACTATGAAGTGACTGTTTGGAGGAAAATTCATTGCCTTATGAGAATTCATCTAAAGACATGGTCATCAAAGAACCATCGAGGATTATCTTATAAAACAATGAGTTAACTTTTGTTTGTTTACACAACCGGATACCTTGGATATTTAGATTCTTCATATCTAAATGACAAAATCCACTTGCAACATAGAATCTGACAAAATTGGTATTCGTACTCTCATGATTTTTTTTTTGAAATCAGTGATAGTCGTATCGATGAGACCAATGGGAAAGCAAAACAGAGGTTACCATATGAGCAGTAAATAAAAAGCGATATTCATATCATCATGTCAGTGGGCAGTGGTGATTGTATCGACTTTCCGGTCCCAAGTGCTCAATGATGAAAATATATCCTCAAGGCATTTATTTGCTAAAAGCTAGTGACACTTAGCTGCATTCATAAAAAGGTTAAATGCATTCTCATGTTAGATTAATTGCATGTGCATTTTTCCCAAGGGTTTTACTTTTGCATCAAAAAGGGGGTACATGACATCATTAACAGGGTTAAATCAACAAGGACAACATCATTTCAACATCATCTTTTCTAAAAAAAAAAAAAAAAAGAGATTATACTTTTTGCATTCATTCCATATCATTAATCATTACATAGATATTATCAAAGAAAAGAAGGAAATAATTATTTACATGTGCATACATACAGATTGCATACATGAGAAATAACATATCAAAACTGCATCCATACATAAAGAAGAAATGCATCCATCTATCTATATCATACATAAGATACGTTGCATCCATAGCCAATATCCATCCAAAAACAAATGCATTAGATAAACACATATAGTAGCATCTAAAGGAAATCTCATATATCATCAAGTAAAAGCAGGAAAGATCATAAATGTTCTCATATCACACGTCTACTCATAACTCAATATATCAAGTATAACAATGATGTCATAAAAACTCAACTCTATAATTGCCCATCAACAGGGGCATCAATGTCAAATAAGTATCAAAGTACAACTGGAAAGGTGACACCAAGGTCACAAGACTATGGTACAATATCAAGTATCTCAGCATCAGTACATAAATGATCAATAAGAGCACTCATAGCTCATCTCTCGTCACCACTGGGAGGAGGTCCTGGAGGAGGCTGTGATGGAGGCTGCTGAGGAGGTGTCTGACCAACCATAGCAACAAGGAGAGGAACCAAGGGAGCCAAACCTGATACCAACTGCTGAATCATAGATGACATCTGTGACATCTCTGTCCGTAATGCTCCCACATCTGCTCGTAGCTGGGTAGTACTAGAACTCTCTCCAACCTCATAGGTACTCTGAGGATCACCTGTATCTATAGGAGCTTTTCCCCGATCACGGGAAAAAGCTGCTGGCATCTGCTGTGCACCTGTATCCTGACCATCCACAGTAGCCTGCTGTAATCCTACTCCCGTATCCTATCCTATACCTGGATCCTATCTAGCAGCCCTCACATGATCCTGACGATCTATCCTCTATCTCTGTGCTACTGCAGGACGAGGAGGAGGAGGTGGTGCCTGTACCTGTGCATCTCTCGCTTGTCCTCTGAGCCTAATCACTGCCCTACCTCGGGGTATACCTCTACGTCTCCTCCCACCACCAACATCATCACCATCATCATCTCGCCTAGGCACTGGCTCTGCAGGGTCTGTAAATCGAGGCATCGGATGCTCCATCAACCAAGCTAGATACTCCTGTGTGACTCCGGCATCTCTGATGTGTAACCTCATGTCCCAATCCATATAACCCAGTAATGATATCTGCTCTATAGCATCATCATATGAAGGCATGTGACCCCAAGTAGCACGCTCTGCACTAGAATGAGCATATACTGCAGATCCCTGAGGCATAGGCTGAATCCGCCCAAACTGTCGTAGTACTCTCCCTGCCAAGAATCTCTCAAGAACAGAGTCGATCCTGCCGATCATCCATCGAGGAGAAAACATATATGGTAACTCCAAGCTATCCTCTCTCCAATCCTTGACCTCAACATATGGTCTCCAATAGACCTCATCCATGTCATCAATCTGCCGTCGCCAATACTCCAAGTGACCCAAGTGATGCTGTGTCACCATACCAGTATACTACCATGCAAAAGGATATCCTGGAGGACGATCTCGATCTGATATAGGATGACTGACTGGTAAGTGCTCCCATATCCACAACTATAAAATATGAATCCCAGCAGATAATGAGGCTGATCTCCTGTAAACCACCTCATGAAGATCGTGATAAAGCTGTGCCAGCACACAAGATCCCCAGTCAAAGCGTTGAGGATGATGTAGAAAATCCTCGATAATCCTGCCCCATCCCACTGAAAATCCGCGACCTCGCCGATCAGGTAATAAAACACCACCAATGATAGCACCTAATAATGCTGGTAAAACAGGAAATGAGGCAAACTGAGGCCATAAGATACAATCATCACCAATAGACGGATCTCTGAATACTCGTCGACAATATGTCCCATCATAGACCGCATCATAATATACTATCTCTCCATGAGTCAAGATCCGTAGCAATCTGTAAACATCCTCAGGTGTAATAGTCATCTCGCCCTGTGGTAGCCAAAATGTGTTTGTCTCAGAGTGCCAACGCTCTGCGACAGCAGTAATCAAACCTCGGTTCATCTGGAACCGAGGAAGCTCTAGTACGCATAGTAAACCGCAGCACCTAATCACTCACCTCTCGACGTCAGTCAACTGGGTCCTAAGCTCCATCACCCAGTGTGGTACAGTCCAAAGGTATAGCACAGGGACATCCTCCTGTTTAATCAAAGCAAGGGAATCACATGAGTAACTTACTATCAGGAAATCAAATAATCAATCATAGTCATCAATTTAAATATACCTATCAGACTTACCAATCCTAACTCTAAGCATTGAGGAAGGACGATCCTAGTTTTATGTCTCTAAGCATTTGAGCATAAAATGAATGGACATTTAGATCCATGACCTATCATTCGTGATGAAGATTGATTAACCTTATTCTTCGATATTATAGTTACCTATGTCCTAATTCATTTTTGAAATCAAACAAAGGGAATACCCTAACTAAACATTCGATTGAATTCATTGACGTGATCGATATCAATCAAGTTGACGCAATCGAGCAATCAGACGTCCTAGAAAAGTTTCAAATAAACAAATTTTTTTACTTACGCGACTTTTCTTTCTGGCGTCATTTCTTTTATCAGAGGTGACATTTCTTTGTTCATACGCGTGATTTTATTCATCCGCGTGACCTAATTTCATGGAGGCGGTATAAGATTTTCCGCAGGCGACATCTTATTATCACGCGACACCTGATTAAAATGATTAAACCCTAAGCGACATTAAATTATCCTTAGGCGACACAAGATTTTCTAAATGCGTGAGAATACCTAAGGCAAGCGACATCAAATTTACTAAAGGCGACATTTAAAATTTTCAGGCGATATTAAAATGCACGGAGGCGACATTTCTTTTCACGAACGCAGAATTAAAATTTTTAAAAGCATTAAATAAGGTCATAAATGCAACTTTAAAGACATGAGGAAAATTTGAATGATATACCGGAGGACCATCGGTCGCTCTCCGACTGAACCGGCGCGCTCTCTCAAACCGATGCTCACGATGTGGGACCACCATCGTCTCAAAAAGGCTAAAATCAGAGCTCAAATCTCAAGAAGGAACGGTGCAAATGAATAGTAAAATGAGGGGTTTTACCCTATTTAAGGTGAAATTGGTCCTCATAAACACTTAAAAAAATGCACTTTGAACCTATTATAGGACATTTTCATTAATCGGGGCATGAATCAAACTTGATTATTTCTTTCAAACGGTATCAGAAATCAAAACATATTCCAACTACTTAAAAATCTTTTAAATCAAGGACTCAATATGTTTTATTTCTGAGGGGGCATCAGAGTATCAAATGGGCATCACATCAAAAACATTTATCAGTGGGGCATATCATATCATATCATATCGTATCATATCATATCATATCATATCATAGCAGTATCATATCAAGTTTCATATCAGGAGGCAAATCAATGGCATATCAGTTTCATATCAAATCTATCAACATATCAGCAATCAATTAACCCAGGACCTATCATCAAATCAGATCAGTATCATATCAGAGGCATCAGAATCATATCATCATACCAAGGGAATCTTTGAATCGGTGTTCTTCACACATCGACTCAAAGAGGGGCATTTGTAGACATGGAAAATTGGCAAAGGCTTAAATCAATCAAAAAGTGCAATCAAATCATCAAATAGCACTAAAAATCGATAAATGGAACAAAGGCAATTCAAATCAAAGAAAAATTCAATTAAATGATTAAATGATTAAATAAATCTTGAAAAGGGGAAAAACACTAAGAAATTGATTAAATTCAATTAATGACATAGTTGTTGAAATGAAAAATCAAAATGAACCTCTTACCCTTCATGGCTAAATTTAATTACTTTAATTAATTAATAAATATGAAATTCCCTCAACAAAGCAAAAAGGAGACAAAATGGACACAAATCACTCACTTTTGTTGAAATGGTCCAGCCTTTTGAAACCATTTAAATGTTTGTCCCCCAATTTAGGGACAAAGCAAAGCCAATTGACCTTACCCAAGCATAACCATGGTTCTCTCACTCTACCCCCTACCCTTGGGAAAATCTTATAAATAGAAGGCATTTTGAGGCATTAATAATCCACTCCATATCTTTGAATTGCAGCAAAGCTCTGTCAATTTGCATCCATATCACTCACTTATCATTTGTCATTGCTAATTAGCTTAAATTGCATTGATCATAGTAGATTGTTCATCAAATAGAGCTAGAATTTGATAGAATAGATCTAAATTTGCATATCATATAGCTTAATTCTCATCTTTAGAGTGTCACTAGTGAGGATCATAGCTGAAAGCCTCATTTACCACTTTATTTTAGAGATCCATGAGATGTTGATAGATTAATTGTGCATTTGTTAGATTATTTTGCTCTAATTCTTGTTGTTCTTAGTTAATCTTGTAATTTCATGAAGGTGTAAATCACTCACACACAGGTATCCATGAAGTATCCCCAAGAAAGAGAAGATGGAAATCTTCACAAACAATTTGACCATGGAAATTAATTATAGATTACAACTCCAATGTCCCCCAACATTTGAAAAACTTATCAAAAATGGGATCAAGATTGAGGAGGTATTGGTCAAGAGAGGTGAAATAAAATTATTTAAAGATAACAAATTTAATAACACCAACAAAAACAACAACAACAATAATTATGTGCCTAAATATGTCAATAATCAAGGGTCCAATAATTACAATGATAAATCTAAGTTATGGATAAAGAATAACAACAAAAACCTTGTGAATGATGGAGTTGTGCAGGCTCACAACTTGAAGACAACCCCTTTCACCTTACCATATGGAGATAATTCTTCAAATAATGTTAATCAATCAAACAAAGCTCCATTTAATCCCAAAAATTCCAATAATTCCAATAACAATTCCAACAATTCCAACAATAATGCCAATAATCCTTATAATAATGCTAATGGGAATAAGCCCAAATCCTTTTACTCCACTATTAACAAAAGAAAATTCACCTATCTAGGTGAACCTTTGGAGAATGCATTAAGGACCTTGGTTGCCAACAAAATCATCACATTACCCGATGTGAGAGAATATGAACCTCAAGTTAAACCTAATTGGTGGAGTGACTCTCATCATTGTGAATATCATCAAAATAGAGGTCATCCAATCAATGAGTGCATGAGATTAAAACACTTAGTGAAATATTTAATAGATAATGAAACCATCAAAATTGAAGGGCCTCAAAATAATGAGGATCACACAGCCTTCAAGAATCCCTTTTTGAGCCATGAAAAGGGTGAGTCATCTAATGCTAATCAAAGTAAAAAAAGAGGCAATGAGAAAGTGAACTTTTCTCATACTTATGATAACATGATAAATACTCTAAGAGAAGAGGATAATACCATAAATGTTGTCATAGAAAAGAACAATTTAAGAGAAACATCATCAAATGTTGTCACTAGGGGGAAAGCATAAATTTTTTTTTTACCTACCAATGCCCCTAAAATTGTGTTATCAAACCAAGCTTCAACCTCATCACCAAAACAATACAACTTGGTTGATCAACTACAAAGAACTCCCACTCAACTCTCTATTCTTGAGTTACTCAAATTGTCACCAACTCATAAAGACATTTTGGATAAAGCCTTATTGGAAACTAATGTGCCTCTAAATTTGGAGGTAGAAAAATTTCAAAATATGGTGGGACACCTCATTGCACCCCATTGCTTATCATTTTCTAAGCAAGATGACATGTCCCTTAATCATCCTCAAAATCTTCCTTTGCACATAGAAGTCTTGATTCATAAGCATAGGGTGAAAAGAGTCCTTATAGATGGAGGAGCTGGCCTAAAAATTTGTACCCTTAGCCTAGTGAAGGCCCTAGGATTTTCTAAGGAGGCTATTGACCCTAAGAAAAAGATAACCATTAAAGCCTATGATGATGAAGAAAGAGCTTCAAAAGGAGTCATATTGTTACCCATAAGAGTTGGTCCCATGCAAAAAGAGACCATATGCCAAGTGTTAGATCTAAATTTGACTTACAATATCTTGTTAGGAAGGCCGTGGATTCATGAAATGCAAGCCATCCCATCTACTTATCATCAATACCTAAAATTTCCTTATCTAGGGCAGGAGATAATGGTAAGTGGGGACCTAAACCCTTTCCAATATTGTAACAACATCAATCTTATCAATGACTCTTTAGTCCCACACAATGAAGAAGGGTCTATACCTAATCAAATGGAGCAAGGGAAAAATTCTAAAGACATCCCATTATTGAAGGGAAAAGAAAATATGGAAGATGAAATTGTTATTAAAGACACACCAAAACTCACTAACCTAACTACATCAACTAAAGGAAAAGAGAAGGTTAGTGAGGATAATATTATTAAAGAATCAAAATAACCAAAGCTATCCAAGTGTGCACCAAAGAGGCTTATTATCAAAAAATGGACCAAATTATGAAGAATTTTGATAAGCAATGTAAGATCAAGCAAAAAGGTGTAAGTGAATACTCCTTATCTATGATGGACTTGCCCTTATCACCCAAGTCCTATGGGAGACCCTCAAATCTACCCCATAGATATAATGATAATTTTTTGAGGGCAAGTACATCATCTACCATGGATGAAGAAGACAATGAGATCCTAAATTGGTTATATAAAGATGAAGAATCAAGCGCACATGTCAAACATATTCAAAATATAACCATTGCCACACATCAATATGGGAAAGGGTTTCAAATCATGCAAAAGATGGGGTACAAAGGTCAAGGACCTTTGGGCACAAATAATGAAGGGCTCATTGAACCCATAGAAACAAAATGGTGAGATACTAAGGAGAAAATAGGATTAGGGTATCTTGAAGAAGGATACACTCAAAAACATTATCCCAAACTCCATGGTCAAATATTGCAGTTAGAATCTCATAGTGATGAAGATTCTAATGAGTGTGAATGAGAGACATTATCTGATGAGTCATGCCATGATAAGGGTATTGATTTTATTCATACCTATACTTATACCAAGGATAAAGGACCAATAGCAGAATCAAGTTCAAATCAAGCATCTAGCTCAAACCAAGTGGTTCTAAATAATGTGCCAAGCATAGAAATAGGGATAAATCAATGGGTAGGTGAACCCTATGTACCTTCATAGAGACCTACTATGGAGGAATCAAACATTAGGTTTAATCCACACAAATTTTATCCAACAGAAATCTTAGAGGATTCTAGTGAGGAGGACTTTGATCCTACTTCTTTAGAACATTTAGAAGAGGCCCATGTTATAGACTTGCATGATACAATGTATGAACCATCTAATGAAGTATTCACCTTAAACCCCATTGAAACAAACCCAAGTATTGACCCATTAACCCTCATACACCTGGAATTAATTGAATGGAATTCCATTGAACCAACTAGCCTTCCAATATTCTTGAATGATAACATGGTGTCCCAATACCTTAATGCAGTTGAAAACTCTTCTATCATGGAATATCAGGAAGACTTGATTAAGGGGAGCATCCAAAATTTCAATCCGAGAAAAAAAGAAAAAAAAAAGAAAAAAAAGAGAGGAAAAGAATCAAGTGTTGACAACCACGTTGTGGCAACATTAGATCAAGAAGAAAGAAATAAAGAAATAAATGATGTTTCCAAAGTTGAAAACCCAATTGAGGAACCTAAGGAAGGGAGTTTGGATGCTCTACCAGAGCATTATGAAGAAAGATCTCCAATCTTAATTGAGCCCATAGAAAAGATAAATATTGGGTTTGAAACTGAGCCGAAGATCATCCACCTAGCAGCATCCCTATCTAGCGAAGAAAGAATAGAATTCATAAAGTTATTTAAGGAAAAAAAATTAACTTTGCATGGTCTTATGATGATATGTTGGGATTAGATCCAAATCCGATAATGCATCATCTAAATATCAAGGAAGGAGCCAAACCTGTTAAGAAAAAGTTAAGGAAGATGCATCCACATATAACACTACGTGTCAAAGTGGAATTAGAAAAATTACTAAAAGTGGGATTTATAAGGGCCATTGATTATGAAAAATGGATCTCAAATATAGTGCCAGTGTCAAAAGCAAATAAATCCATCAGAATCTACACAGATTTTAGAGACTTAAACTTGGCATGTCCTAAAGATGACTTCCCACTTCCAAGTATAGATGCCATTGTGGACCTAGCAACATGACACTCTATTTTTTCACTCATGGATGGATTTAGCAAATATAATCAGATAAAGATAGCACCAGAAGACCAAGATAAGATAGCTTTTACATGTGCATGGATTACTTTTTGCTAGAATGCCATGCCTTTTGGTTTGAAGAATGTCAGAGCGACCTATCAACGAGTGATGACCATAATATTTCATGATATGATGCATAAGTCCATGGAGGACTATGTGGATGACATATTAGCTAAATCTCACTCAAGAAAAAAGCACTTACCAATTTTGGAATTTTTTTTTTTGAAAGATTAGAGCAATTCAAAGTAAGGCTTAATCCAAAAAAATGTGCATTTGGAGTCCAATCTGACAAACCACTAGGCTACATTGTATCTGCAAAGGGAATAGAGGTGGATCTCACTAAAGTTAAGGCCATTATGGAAATGGAAGCACCTAAAAACATTAGCCAAATGAGATCTCTACAAGGAAGGATATAATCCATCAGGAGATTTATCTCCCAATTAGCTAAAAAATGCCATAATTTCACCCAAATTTTGCATAAAGATACAATTTTCAAATGGGATGAAAAATGTGAAGAAGCCTTTAATCTATTGAAGAAATACCTCACGAATCCACCAATATTGATGCCACCTATTAGAGGCAAGCCCTTAATCCTATATATTTTAGTAACGGAGAATTCAGTAGGGGCACTTTTAGCACAAGAATATGAAACAGGCAAAGAAAAGGCAATTTACTACATAAGTAGGACTCTAGTCAAATATGAATTGAGCTATACGTTCATAGAAAGAGCATGCTTGGCCATGGTTTTTTCTTCACAAAAAGTATGCCATTATATGCTAGCCCAAAAGATAAGGATCATTGCCAAAATTGATCCTTTGAAGTATCTACTTAGTAAAACAACATTAAATGGAAGGCTAGCAAAGTGGGTTATGGTGTTAAGTGAATTTGACATTGAATATGTTGGCAAAAAATCAATCAAATGGAAATTCATTGCTGACCAGTTAGCAGAAGCACCACTTCAAGATGATCATCCCATCCAAGTGGAATTCCTGGATTCAGAGATTGTGAATGTCAAGGCAAAAACATGGCAACTATATTTTGATGGTTCATACACTCAACATGGGTCAAGAGTAGGCATACTTCTAATCACTCCTCAAGGATCTACTATTCCTAAGTCCTATAAATTATTTTTTCCATGGACCAATAATATAGCAGAATATGAAGCCTTGGTTATTGGAATCAAGTTGGCATTAGAGTGGAAAGTGATAGAACTAAAAGTTTATGGAGATTTACAATTAGTCATTAATCAAGTTAATGAAGAATATCAAACAAAAGATGACAAATTGGTACCCTATAAAAACATGGTGGAAAGTATTAAGAAGTAATTCATTCTTATTAAATTTGAGCAAGTGCCAAGGGAAAAGAACAAAGTAGTAGATACAATGGCAACTTTGGCTTCACTTCTACAAATGCCCGATCAGAGTGCTAGATATGAATTCCTGGTAGAAGAAGTGGATCAACCTGCATTTGACCCTACCCACCCTTATACCATTGTCTTGCTAACTACACATAAATCACCTTGGTATGGACCTATTTACACTTACTTAAAAGATCAAATTATCCCCATAGACCAAACCAGGAATCAAAAGAAAAGCTTCATTTGCCAAGCTGCCCGATATACTATAATTTCTGAAACATTGTATCGCAAGAGTTTAGACAAAATGCTCCTTAGATGTCTAGAAGAAGAGGAATCAAACATAGCCTTATGATAAATCCATGAGGGAATTTGTGGATCACACTCGAATGGATAAACCCTAGCTAAGAAACTTCATAGGATAGGATATTTTTGGCCTACAATGGAGAAAGACGCTTGTAACTTTGCCAAAACTTGTAGAAAGTGTCAATTTCATGGAAAATTAATACATGTGCCTGTACAAGAGCTTCATTCGATGACTACACCTTGGCAATTCTATCAATGGGGTCTAGATTTAATAGGCATGATTTATCCACTATCCTCGAATGGTCATAAATTCATCATCACAACAACAAAATACTTTACCAAGTGGGTGGAAGTTGTACCCTTATCAACTACAATAGGAAAGAAGATATCTTTGTTTATCCTAAATCACAACATTTATAGATATGGAATTCCTCATGCTATCATAACGGATAATGCAAAGAATTTCAAAAACAAAGACTTAAAGGAATTATGAACAAAGTTTCACATGATTCATCATTCTTCATCCATCTATTACCCCCAAGGTAATGGACAAGCTGAGTCAAAAAATAAAAACATCTTGAATATATTGAAGAGAATGATGGACAATTCAGGTAGAGATTGGCACATTAAAATAAACCCGACCTTATGGTCTTATAGATTAAGTATAAGAACACCAACAGGAGCTACACCTTTTTCCTTAGTCTTTGGAATAGAAGCAGTTTTGCCTTTGGAGGTAGAACTTTCATCTTTAAGGGTATCTCTTCATGGTTTGATAAGTGAGGAAGACTATAGAGTTGCTAGGCTACAAGAACTAGAACTCCTAGATGAGAAATAGAAGCAAGCATTTGATCATTTGAAGATATACCAAAATAGAATGTCAAGGACTTATAACAAACACATCAAGTCAAGAACATTTCAAATAGGTGACCTAGTTTTGCCAGAGAATCCCAAAAATCAAGCAGAAAGAGAAAATAAAGGAAAATGGGAAGCAAACTAGTTAGGACCTTTTATCATTACTTCTTCCTTTGGGACCGGCACATACAAATTAGCAGATTGTGATGGAGAAGAGATGCAAGAACCTATTAATAGCATACATCTAAAGAGGTTCTATACATGAGGTAGATGAAAGAGTACAAAGAGTATCAAATGGAAAGCATCATATTTATTGTATGTAGTCAAAAGAGATCTTGAAAATACCAAAAACTTTTGAAAAGAAGAAAAGAACAAACAAATTTGAAAAGAAGAAAAGATCAAAAAGAGTGGAAAATTGAGCATGGAGAAATATAAAAAATATTCATATATGATCCTCAAAAAGATGTTGTCTTGGTGAAAACCTATAAAATAGGTGCCTCGATGATATGGGAAAAAAAATACAAAAAAATTAAAAAAAAGAGAAAAAGTGCCTTGGTGAAAACCTATCAAATAAGCGCCTTGGTAGCAAAAAAAGGGGAAAGATTTAAAAATAGAAAAAAGAGCAAGATCCATTTAATCGGTGAAAACCTGGTAAACAGGCACCATTGAAAGTCCAAGTCATTCGCATGCCTAGAAGGTCACCTTGTAAATATTGCATTTGCCAACATTTGTATATATTGCATAATAAAATCCCACAGTTGCATTTGCAAATACCTTAAGATTTTGATCACCTAATCTACAAATTATCCTAAGTACCACAAATAAAATTATCTCAAACTAGGGGCAATCTACTCAAAAGGAGAAAGGATTCATCAAAAGCAAGCTTTATTCAATCATGGAATCAATTCATCAAATTTGAAAGAGGAACACTTAATCAAATCTACATTATAATCCAATTTGAGCCAAATGCAAAATTTGATCCAAGGTCTTACATGACCTTATCTTTATCAGGATTAAAAGTATGAAATGGATGGAACTGCACTTGAAATATGGATTTGAAAAATATTGCAATTTTTTTTTCTAAGTGTTGATTAAATTGATGAAATCATGTCTTTCTAACGAATCAATGAAAGTTTTAGACTAGACAAGCTATGATGAAAGGATGATACTTTTGTTGATTTCTGAATGGTTGTCTTAAAATCAAAGTTTTAAATCATGTATTATTTATCTAAGGATGTGATCATCAAAGAATCATTGAGGACTGGTACATAGGATAAAACTAAGATTTCTGTTTGTTTACACAAAAGGATACCTTGGCTATTTTGATCTTCAATATCATAATACCAAAATCCACTTGCAACATAGAATCTAACAAAATTGGTATTTGCACTCTAATGATTGGCTTCAATAAGTGATAGTCGTACCGAAGAGAAGAAGGGAAAGAAAAGAAAGAGGTGCAAAATGTATTCATATCATCATAGTTGAACTAGTGATGGTTGTACTAAGACAGGATCCCAAAAATGCTCAATGATGATTATAAGCTCCAAATTTTGAATAATGATAGTTAGTTGCATACATCTTAGATTAAGTGCATTGTATATTTTTTTGCCTTTCTTAGCTTAATTTGCAAGAGGAAAAGAAAAAGGGGGTGTACTCAAATAAAAAATCAAAGGATTATCAAAAACAACTATATCGGATTGAGTGTGTTGGAAATTAAAAACAAATAAAAAAAAAGTGCATTTCATTAAGTTGCATAATCATTAGATTGCATCTATATTCATTTCATTAAGTTGCATAATCATTTCATTAAGTGTTATAATCATTAGATTGCATCTATCTTCATTTCATTAAGTTGCATAATCATTAGATTGCATCTATCTTCATCACATTAAGTTGCATAATCATTAGATTGCATTCGTCTCATTTAAGGTGTATTTTTAAATATCAATTCATTAAGTGCATTATATTAAGTTGGTTAATCATTCTTTGCATACATTAGGATCATTCAACATTAAATACATATCATCCATGATAGAATTATTCAGCCATAATGCATATATCATTAATCATTAAAAGCTCATTACATCATTACATAGATCCATCACATTTTGCATATCAAAAGAAAGACATCCATTAGATCAAATATTCATTATTCATCTAACATCCTACATGTATTCAGTGCATACACACAATATCATTAATCATTAAATTAACATTGCATCCATCTATTCTATGTCATACATAAGACAATCATTTAAAGCATCATTAGAACATATGCATACATTTGAAAAATTGCATTCTAAAAAGCATAAAATAAAGCATATAGGAGATAGAGTCATATAGATCTGCATATCATGAAAAAAACCTAAAAAAGAGTTCCAACACATGATAACATCATATATAGTGAAATCTATCAAAGAGAGTATCAGAGTCCATGGTACCATCATCATGAAATCAACAAGATATCAAAGTCTAAATGAATGATCATAAAAGCAATATTCAAATATCAATGTCCATCCAACTATTAGAGTATCAACATAAGAAACATCAATCGATCAAAAAAGATACAAAAAGAGTCCAAGGTCTCGATAACAACAAAGACAAAGATCATGTATATCAAATCATATAAATCATAGATATCTCAAAAAATTGAATCACCAGCACCATCGATACCATCAAGACCATCAGGACCAGGAGGACTATCTGGAGGCTGACTAGAACTAGCTTGTAAACCATGCTAACTCATAGTAGCCATGAAAGTCTACATCATCAAGCTCAACTAAGAAACTTGTTGTTGCACTACTAAAATCTGAGTTTGCAGGGATACAACATCTAATGTTGAGGCTGGGGTAGGATTTTGTGTTGCAGAAGACTATGGAGGAGGAACATAAGAAGATGGCCTCAAAGATGATGGATCACCTAAAGATGGAATGAAGTGAGAAGATGATGGATGTGAAGAAGATGAAGGCAACAAAGTATAAGCATGTTCTTGAGATGAGGTAGCCTATGGAACAACCAGAGGAATAACCTGTTGAGCAGGAGCATCCTGTGCCTAATCAAGTAACACCTGTGCAATAGCTACATCAATATCCCTCTGATGCTTGATTCTAGGTCTATCTATTGGATCCCTTGCAACATGATGAAAAATTTGTCAACCCGATGACCCCTCACCTGATCATTACCCCTAGGAGGAATAGGAGCAACAAAAATCACTGGCATATGGAATCTACCTACTCTAGCCCCTCGATGACCCTGTTGTGCATGCCGTACCCTGATCCTACCAACACCACCACTATCTCTGCCATCATCCCCATCATCACCACTAGCATCATCTCCCACACCACCATCATCTCCATCTGATAAATCCTTAATGGTAGGAACTCTTTTCGTAGGATTGGTAAATCTAGGGAAAGGATAGCGTAGAAGCCAAGCACCATAATCATCAGTAATACCAACATCCATCACATGTGATCTAGGAGACCAAAGATGATACCCAATCTCTTGTATCTCTTGCACAACTATCCTATAATCTACACATGGACCCCATAATGATCTCTCGGCATGTACATGAGCATACATAGCTACTCCCTATGGCATATCCTAAGTGCATCCATACTGATGGAAAACTCATCGAAAGAAGAATCTCTCAATAGTATAAGTGGAACGTCCAATCATCCATCGAGGGTAGAACATGTAAGGAAGCTCACCATCATCCTCTAGCCAAGCCTCACAACCAAGATATGGCCTCCATAAAATAGTGTTTGTGTCATCAAGGACCCATCACCAGTAATCCAATTTACCCATATGGGTCTAGATAATAATACCACCATACATCCAAGAAAATGGTCAACCTGGCTGACGATCTTGCATAGTAATAGGATGTGTCACTAGGATATGCTCCCAGGTTCATAGCTTAAGAAGGATCACACCTGCAGTAAGTGTAGTAGAATGCCTATAGACTATTGTATGCAACTCATGGTATAACTGGGCCAGAACACAAGAACCCCAGTCAAAGCGATGAGGATGTGCCATCAGATCCTTAAGAATGGGACCCCAACCAATAGAAAACCCATGCCCACATCTATCAATAAGAAGGAAACCTCTAATCAAAGTACCTAGAACATCAGGCAATACAGGAAAGGAAACAAATTGAGCCCACTGAATGTGCATGTCACCAATAGTACAATCACCAAATACTCACCGACATGCTACTCCACCATACAAAGAGTCATAATAAACTAGCTCACCATGAGTAGGTAAGCGGAGGATCTGATAAACATCCTTAGGAGTAATAGTCATCTCCCCTAATGGTAAATGGAAGGTATTATGGTGTGAGTGCCAATGCTCAGCCATAGCAATGAGAAGACCCTGATTCACTTATAATCAAGGAATATGGAGAAGGAAAGACAGGCCACAAGAACTGATATGGCGACCATCCACCATACTGAGATCATCAATCATGCTACATGATAGAGGATACGAACCACAAAAATGCAAGGACCCAAGGATCTCCTATAAAAACAAGTTCAATAACATCAGAATTAAAATCAATTATTATTTGGATCATTCAAAGTCAATGAAAATTTTTCAAAATATCAAACCACAATCAGTTTTCATGTTTCTACTCAGATAGAAGGGAAAATTTATCATCACCCACCATCAGAATCTAGATTGATGAGAAATATTCAAATGATAACTAACTCATACTGACATATTACAACTTGCTAAAGACATCAAATTTGGGAACTTAACCTATCAACTAATCGATGATGTCGGAAGAAATGCAAAGTGGACTTAATCAAATTGAAAGTATTTTTACTGAGTGAAAGCGCTATTTCAGGTTTTAAAAGTGCACAAACGCAAAAATGCTATTTTAAGTATGTAAAAGTGTTACTTATTGGATTAAAACTGGAAAAATAGGCAAAAGCACCCAAAAAATTCAAAATCGCTATTAAAAATATTGGAAGCACTGTTTAAAATTGTAAAAGTGAAAATAATAGCAAAAGCACTTTTTAACAAGGTAAAAGTGGATTAGGGCCAAAATTTAGCAAAAAAAGTGCACAATCGGAACGTGGAAGCGCATCTTAAAATTGCGGAAGCACAACTTGGAGGGTGAAAGCACCGTTTAATTGGGCAAAAGCGCTCTTTGGATTGAAAAAAGGAAAAATGAGGGTATTTACCAAAAAAATCTAAAAATCTGGAAATTAAATGCAAAAATTGACAAAACGAGGAAGTATAGGCACTCACCGGAGGTCCAGAGCAAGGTAGACACTGATATCGACGACATTGCTCAAATCTATGCTCGCAGATGGGGACATACATTGTAAAAGGTAGAAGAAGTCAAAGAGGAAAAAGTGAAAAGTGAAAGTAACAATGAATAGTGAAAAAGGAATTTTGACCCCTTTATATAGCCTTTTGACCTAAAAAAAAAAGTATCTATGACCTAAAAAGGTAATCTATCATCAAATTTGACCCAAGAACTTAAATTTTACATCAAATCAGCCAAAAAAGGGGCATTTGTAATCAAACATACGTAAAATCAATATCAGAAATGAAATTAAAATTCATTAAAAATTAAACTAAATCAACGGGCTTTAACCAAAAACATCAGAATATTCAATCATCGATCAAATTTTATTTCATTTTTGGAGGGGGCATACCATCGGATAATAATCAACATCAACAAGATCATCGACAATCGAGAGATCGATCATCAAATCAAAGCGAAAGCTTTTATTAGAAAATTTTTCATAAATTAATGAACTGGGGCATCGCATTGAAATCAATCATTGAATCAAAAATTTTCATCAGAATCTTACATCATATCAAGGATCCATCATCAGAAACAATCATCAAAATGACCATCAGAGTATCACACCAATTAAAGGAACATCATCAGAACTGCATCAATCTCATATCAGATATCAAGGATCGACCATCGAAAGACATCAAACGCACATCAAAGATCGACCATGGACACAATCAGGACCTATCATCAACGAGATTAGAGTATTCTTTGAATTGATATGCTTCACACGTCAACTCAAAGAGGGGCATTTGTAATCAATGAAAAGTGGACAAAGATAATTAAGTTACAAATCAAAGAAAATCAAAGAGAATCGAGGACAAGATCAAAGCAATTCAATTGAATCAAACATTTAGCCAATCAAAATTAAAATCAAGTCTTAATTCAAGATAAATCAAAATCAAGATCATTTTAATCAAGTTAAATCAAATCAAAGTGCAATTAATTTTATTAATTGTATAGTTTTGGATTAAATCAAATTCAACCCATTCAAGGGGTACATGGCTAAACAAATCAATTTAAATCAATTAATAAATCCTAATTTCTCTCAACAACCCAAAAGGGGAGGAAATTCAATCAACCAATAGGATTTGAGAAAGGCATTCACATGGATGAAGCCAAATTCAATCTCAATCACTCAAAGTGAAAGAGAATCTTGTCCATTGATCTTGTCTACTTGTCCCAAGCTTTGAGGACACAAAATTTGCATTGTCTTCAAAGGGTGGAACCAAAGACTCAACTCAAGCTTAATCATGATCAACACAACTACACCCCCTACCCTTGCATAAATCTATAGAAGGAAGACCAAAACCCTCATAATTCATAACCATAAATCTGAGAATTGCATAGAACCTCTTGCATTTTATAGCTAGAAAGGAATTTTAAGAGCTTAATTAGCATTCAATTTGAATATAATTATTAGCTTTAGCTTCATCTTTATCATTTCTCATCCTAGGACTATCATTAATGGTAGCTTGCTGAGAGCTTCTCATTAACACTCTTAGATAGAGAGCCATAGGATGCTTAATTAATATTTCATTTGCTAAATAGTTGCTATATTATTGTTTATTTAGTTTCTATTTGATTTATTGTATGATACTAATTCTATGAAGGTACATTTCCTTGTACACAAGATGTTTTTTTGTTCATCTTGATGACATCTTTGATTTCGGGCCACTTTCACTAGATTTAGAAATGGTCAAATTTTTAGCTACGAAAACTGTACTGACTTCCTTGCTTTTACCAAACTTTGACCATCTGTATATTGAGAAGAGAGGCTCTATTTTCCAAGATTCAAGATGTTTTTTGGTTTATCTCAATGAGACCTTTGATTTGAGACCAATTTCACTAGATTTGGAAACAGTCAAATTTTTAGCTACGAACACTATACTGACTTCCTTGCTTTGACCAAACTTTGAATGTCCGTACCTTGAGAAGAGAGGTTTCATTTTTTAAGATTCAAGGTGATTTTTGGTTCATCTTAACGAGATCTTCGATTTGAGACCATTTTCAATAGATTTGGGAAGGGTCAAATTTTTAGCTACGAATACTGTACTGACTTCCTTTCATTGACCGAACATTGACCTTCTGTATCTTGAGAAGAGAGGCTTCATTTTTTAAGATTCAAGGTGCTTTTTGGTTCATCTCAACGAGATCTTTGATTTGAGACCACTTTCACTAGATTTAGAAATTATCAAATTTTTAGCTACGAACACTGTATTGACTTCCTTGCTTTGACAAAACTTTGACCACCCATATTTTGAGAAGAGAGCCTTCATTTTTCAAGATTCAAGGTGTTTTTCAATTCATCTTGATGAGATCTTTGATTTGAGATCACTTTCACCAGATTTGGAAACTGTCAAATTTTTAGCTACAACCACTGTACTGACTTCCTTTCTTTGACCAAACTTTGATCATTTGTATCTTCAGAAGAGAGGCTCTGTTTTTCAAGATTCAGTGTATTTTTTGTTCATCTCGACAAGATCTTCGATTTGAGACCACTTTCACAAGATTTAGAAATGACTAATTTTTTAGCTAGAAATACTTACTAACTTCCTTGCTTTGGCCAAACTTTGACCATTTGTATCTTGAGAAGAGAGGTTTTGGTTTTCAAGATTCAAGTTGTTTTTTGGTTCATCTTGATGAGATCTTCTATTTGAGACCGCTTTCACCGGATTTGAAAATAGTCAAATTTTTAGCTATAGATAATATATTGACTTTCTTTCTTTGACCAAACTTTGATTGTCCATATCTTGAGAAGAGAAGCTCCATTTTTCAACATTCAAGGTGTTTTTTGGTTCATCTCAATGAGATCTTCGGTTTGAGACCACTTTCACCATATTTGGAAATGGTAAAATTTTTAGCTACGAACATTGTATTGACTTCCTTGCTATGACCAAACTTTAACCATCTGTATCTTGAGAAGAGAAGCTTTGTTTTTCAAGATTCATGGTGTTTTTTGGTTCATCTCTACGAGATCTTCAATTTGGGACCACTTTCACCAAATTTGGAAATGGTCAAATTTTAAGCTACGAATACTATACTGACTTCCTTACTTTGACCAAACTTTTATAATCCGTATCTTGAAAAGAGAGACTCCATTTTTAAAGTTTCAAGGTGTTTTTTGGTTCATCTCGATGAGATCTTTGATTTGAGACCACTTTCACTAGATTTGGAAGCGGCCAAATTTTTAGCTACGAATACTATACTGACTTCCTTACTTTGACCAAAATTTGACCGTCTGTATTCCTGAGAAGAGGGGCTTTGTTTTTCAAGATTCAAGGTGTTTTTTGGTTCATCTCGACAAGATCTTCGATTTTAGACCACTTTCACCAGATTTAGAAAAAGTCAAATTTTTAGCAACGAACACTGTACTGACTTCATTGCTTTCACCAAACTTTGACTGTCCTTATCTTGAGTAGAGAGGCTCTTTTTTTCAAGGTTCAAGGTATTTTTTGGTTCATCTCGACAAGATTTTTGATTTGAGACCACTTTCACAACATTTGGAAATGATCAAATTTTTAGCTATGAACATTGTACTGACTTCCTTGCTTTAACCAAACTTTGACCATCCATATCTTTTGAAGAGGCTCTATTTTTCAATATTCAAGATGTTTTTTGGTTAATCTTGATGAGATCTTCAATTTGAGACCACTTTCACCAGATTTGGAAACGGTCAAATTTTTTGCTATGAATACTGTACTACTTTTCTTGCATTAACCAAACTTTAGTCGTACGTATCTTGAGAAGAGAGGCTCCATTTTTCAAGATTTCATGTGTTTTTTGGTTCATCTCGATGAGATCTTCAATTTGAGACCATTTTCACCAGATTTGGAAATGGTCAAATTTTTAGCTACGAACACTGTACTAACTTTCTTAATTTGACCAAAATTTGACCGTTCGTATCTTAAGAAGAGAGGCTCCATTTTTCAAGATTCATGGTGTGTTTTGGTTCATCTCTATGAGATCTTCAATTTGAGACCACTTTCACTAGATTTGGAAACGGTAAAATTTTTAGCTATGACCACTGTACTGAATTCAATTCTTTGACCAAACTTTAACCGTTCGTATTTGGATAAGAGAGAATCCATTTTTAAACATTCAAGATATTTTTTGCTTCATCTCGACGAGATCTTTAATTTGAGACCACTTTCACTAGACCACTTTTGTCAGATTTAGAAATGGTCAAATTTTTAGCCATGAATATTGTACTGATTTCCTTCGTTTGACCAAACTTTCACCATTCGTATCTAGAGAGAGGCTCTATTTTTCAAGATTCAAGGTATTTTTGGTTCATTTCGATAAAATCTTTTATTTGACACCACTTTCAACAGATTTGGAAATGGTCAAATTTTTAGCTACAAACATTGTTCCAACTTCCTTGCTTTGATTAAATTTTGACTGTCTGTATCTTGAGAAGAGAGCCTTCATTTTTAAGGATTTAAGTTTTTTTTGGTTCATCTTGATGAGATCTTCTATTTGAGACCACTTTGACCAGATTTTAAAATGGTCAATTTTTTAGCTACAAACACTGTACTAACTTCCTTGCTTTGACCCTCTGTATCTTGAGTAGAGAAGCTCTATTTTTCAAGATTCAAGGTGTTTTTTGGTTCATCTCGATGAGATCTTTGATTTGAGACCACTTTCACCAGATTTGGAAATGGTCAAATTTTTAGCTATGAACATGGTACTGACTTCCTTGCTTTGACCAAACTTTGATTGTCTGTATCTTAAGAAGAGAGGCTCCATTTTTCAAGATTTAAGGTGTTTTTTGGATCATCTCGATGAGATTTTTGATTTGAGACTACTTTCACCAAATTTGGAAATGGTCAAGTTTTTAGCTATGAACATTGTACTGACTTTTTTGCTTTGACCAAATTTTGACTGTCTATATCTTAAGAAGAGAGGCTCTATTTTGAAAGATTCAAGGTGTTTTTTGTTTCATCTTGACGAGATCTTCAATTTGAGACCACTTTCACCAGATTTGGATATGTTCAAATTTTTAGCTACGAACAGTGTATTGACTTCCTTGCTTTGACCAAACTTTGACCGTCCATATCTTGAGAAGAGAGGCTTAGTTTTTTAAGATTCAAGGTATTTTTTGGTTCATCTCGATGAGATCTTCGATTTGAGATCACTTTCACCAGATTTGGAACTCATCAAATTTTTAGCTACGAACACTGTATCAAATCCTTGCTTTTACCAAACTTTGACCACCCGTATCTTGAAAAGAGAGGCTCTATTTTTCAAGATTCAAGGTTTTTTTGGTTCATCTTGATGAGATCTATAATTTGAGACCACTTTCACCAGATTTGCAAACTGTCAAATTTTTAGCTACGAATAGTGTACTGACTTCATTGCTTTGACAAAACTTTGACTATTTGTATCTTGAAAAGAAAGGATCCATTTTTCAAGATTGAAGGTGTTTTTTGGTTCATGTCAACAAGATCTTCAATTTGAGACCACTTTCACTAGATTTGGAAACTATCAAATTTTTAGGTATGAACATTATACTGACTTCTTTGCTTTGATTAAACTTTGACCGTCATATCTTGAGAAGAGAGGCTCCCTTTTTCAAGATTCAAGGTGTTTTTTGGTTCATCACGATGAGATCTTTGATTTGAGACCACTTTTAACAAATTTGGAAATAGTAAAATTTTTAGCTACAATACTGTACTGACTTCCTTTTTTTGACCAAGCTTTGACCATTCGTAAGTTGGGAAGAGAGCCTCCATTTTTCAAGATTTAAGATATTTTTTAGTTCATTTCGATAAGATCTTCGATTTGAGACCACTTTCATGAGATTTTGAAATGGTCAAATTTTTAGCTATGAACACTATACTTGCTGCCTTGCTTTGACCAAACTTTCACTGTTCGTATCTTGAGAAGAGAGGCTCCATTTTTCAAGATTAAGGGTGTTTTTTAGTTCATCTCAATGAGATCTTTGATTTGAGACAACTTTCATCAGATTTGGAAACAATGAAATTTTTAGCTACGAACACTGTATTGAATTCCTTGCTTTGACCAAACTTTGACCATTTGTATCTTGAGAAGAGAGGCTCTATTTTTAAAGATTCAAGGTGTTTTTTGGTTCATCTTGATGAGATCTTCGATTTGAGACTACTTTCACCAGATTTGGAAATTGTCAAATTTTTAGCTACAATCATTGTACTGACTTCCTTGCTTTGACCAAACTTTGACCATCCGTATCTTGAGAAGTGATGCTCTGGTTTACAAGATTCATGGTGTTTTTTAGTTCATATCAACGAGATGTTTGATTTGAGACTACTTTCACCAGATTTGGAAAGAGTTACATTTTTAGCTACAAACACTTTACTGACTTCCTTGCTTTGACCAAACTTTGACCGTCCGTATCTTGAAAAGAGAGGCTCTATTTTTCAAGATTGAAGGTATTTTTTGGTTCATCTCAATGAGATATTTGATTTGAGACCACTTTCACCCTATTTGGAAATGGTCAAATATTTTGGTACAAAAACTGTACTAACTTCCTTTCTTTGATGAAACTTTGACCATCCGTATCTTGAGAAGAGAGACTCCATTTTTCAAGATTCAAAGTGTTTTTAGGTTCATCTCAATGAGATCTTTGATTTTAGACCACTTTCACCAGATTTGGAAATAGTCAAATTGTTAGCTACGAACAATGTACTAAGTTCTTTAGTTTGACCAAACTTTTATTATTTGTATCTTTGCGACAAGATCTTTGATTTGAGACCACTTTCACTAGAGTTAGAAATAGTCAAATTTTTAGCTACGAACACTATACTAAGTTCTTTACTTTGACCAAACTTTTATTGTTCGTATCTTGAGAAGAGAGGCTGTATTATTTAAGATTCAAGGTGCTTTTTGGTTCATCACGACAAGATCTTTGATTTGAGACCACTTTCACCAGATTTGGAAACAATTAAATTTTTAGCTACGAACACTATATTAAGTTCTTTACTTTGACCAAACTTTTATTGTTCATATATTTAGAAGAGAGGCTCCATTATTTAAGATTCAAGGTGCTTTTTGGTTCATCACGACAAGATCTTTAATTTGAGACCACTTTCACCATATTTGGAAACAGTCAAATTTTTAGCTACGAACACTGTACTAAGTTCTTTACTTTGACCAAATTTTTATTGTTCATATCTTGAGAAGAGAGGTTCCGTTATTTAAGATTCAAGGTGCTTTTTGGTTCATCTCGACAAGATCTTTGATTTGAGACCACTTTCACTAGATTTAGAAACAGTCAAATTTTTAGCTATGAACATTGTACTGAGTTCTTTACTTTGACCAAACTTTTATTGTTTGTATCTTGAGAAGAGAGGCTATGTTATTTAAGATTCAAGGTGCTTTTTGGTTCATTGCGATGAGATTTTTGATTTGAGACCACTTTTGCTAGCTTTGAAAATGGTCAAATTTTTACCTACAAACACTGTACTAACTTCCTTGCTTTGACCAAACTTTAACCGTCTGTATATTAAGAAGAGAGGCTTTATTTTTCAAGATTCAAGGTGTTTTTTGGTTCATCTCGATGAGATCTTTGATTTGAGACAACTTTCCCTAGATTTGAAAATGGTCAAATGTTTAGCTACAAACACTGTATTGACTTCCTTGCTTTGACCAAACTTTGACTGTCTGTATCTTGAGAAGAGAGGCTCCATTTTTCAAGATTCAAGGTGTTTGTTTGGTTCATCTCGATAAGATCTTCGATTTGAGACCACTTTCACCAGATTTGGAAACAGTTAAATTTTTAGCTACAATTACTGTACTGACTTCCTTACTTTAACCAAAATCTGACCCTACGTACATTGAGAAGAGAGGCTCCATTTTTCAAGATTCAAGGTGTTTTTTGGTTCATCTTGAGGAGATCTTCAATTTGAGACCACTTTCACCAGATTTAGGAATGGTTAAATTTTTAGCTATGAATATTGTACTAACTTTCTTACATTGACAAAACTTTGATCGTTTGTATCTTGAGAAGAGAGGCTTCCTCATTCTAGATACAAGGTGATTTTTGGTTCATCTCAAGGAGATCTTCGATTTAAGACCACTTTCAATAGATTTGGAATTGGTCAATTTTTTTTGTATGAACATTGTACTGATTTTCTTGCTTTGACCAAACTTTAACGATTCGCATCTTGAGAAGAGAGGTTTCATTTTTCAAGATTCAAGGTACTTTTTTGTTCATGTTGATGAGATGTTTGATTTGAGACTACTTTCACTAGATTTGGAAAAGGTCAAATTTTTAGCTACGAACAATATATTGACTTCCTTACTTTGACCAAACTTTGACCGTCTGTATCTTGAGAAGAGAGGCATCATTTTTCAATATTCAAGTTGTTTTTTTGTTCATCTCAATAAGATCTTCCATTTTAGACAACTTTCACCAGATTTGGAAATGAACAAATTTTTAGCTATTAACACTGTACTGAGTTCCTTTCTTTGACCAAACTTTGACCATTTGTATTTTGAGAAGAGAGGATCCATTTTTCATGTTCCAAGGTGTTTTTTGGTTCATCTTGACGAGATCTTCGATTTGTGACCACTTTCACTAGATTTGGATATGGTCAACTTTTTACCTATGAACACTATACTGACTTCCTTGCTTTGACCATCTGTATCTTGATAAGAAAGGCTTAATTTTTTAAGATTCAAGGTGTTTTTTTGTTCATCTCGATGAGATCTTCGATTTGAGGCTGTAATACCCCAAAAATGAGCTATAAGTTCATTAACTTCCTACATTGACACATTAAATGAAATCAACATCAAAGCCCTAACCTAAGGCACATCTGCACATTATTGAATCTTAATCGATTATCCTAAATTCTACATTGGGGAATATTCCTAGTAATATTCCTATTTATCCTAATTTTCTTTAATTTAATTTGGTGATAAATCTTATTTATCCTAAAGTTTGATTAATTGAATATTCTAAATATTTAATTAATTAGATTTAATACTGCCACTTAATTATTTACTTGGATTTAATTATATTTATTCCTAAATTGTATTATTTCATTTTGATAATAAATCAAATATCCTATGACTAATTGATTAAATTCTTATTTAATTAATTAATGTCAATTGTCAAATTTAATAATATAGTTTTTGAATAAAAGTTTGATTTAATAATTGATTAACCCATAAATCAATTGTTACATTTTTTAAAAATCAGTTAAGTTGACGATAAATCACTTTATTTATTAAATTAATTCATAATTAATTATGCACATCCAAAAAATAGTTGAACTTTAAATCAAAAAATCAATTCAAGTTGTTTTAAAAATAAACTCAACTCTCTTTTGAGTTAAAAGCTGATCTCAACTTCTGATTTAAATCAAAAAGCTATTTTTGCATTATTTTTTGTGAGTTGACTATCTTTAATTCCTTGTTGACTCAAAAATCAACTAGAGTGATTTATGGCTTTTTCTATGCATCCCCAAAGCCCTGGATTTCTATAAAATCAAGGCTCGGCTCTTCACAATTCATCTCACAAGTTTGCATACTTACTCTGCCAAAATCAATCCACAAATTTTCACAATCATGCTGGTGAATCGACATTTGAAGAATTGAAGCTTCTTAGCAAATCAACAACTTTTGTGAGATCAATCTTATTTGCAATTCATTGTAGCTTAATTTGCATATCAGTTTTTCATCTAGAATAGATTCATATCAGTTTGTTTCATCTTATTGCATAGAAAAATAAAAAAAATATAGATTAATTTGCATTCATCTCATATCTAGATTTTGCATTCAAATCCTTCATTTAGGTGTCGTCAAGGTCACTAATCTCGGTCCAATCTGAGAATACATACTCGCATCTACTAGAAGGTAGTAAATCATCTGGTTAGATTAGTTTCTATTTCATTGCATGATTTTGATTTATGCTAACCTCTAATGTTTTACTAAAGTGTTGTGTCTACATCTAGGTACAAAATTTACACACACATTTCTGGCACCCACCGTGGGGTCCTGAAAGGGGTTTCCATTCAATTTCTATCAATTTCTATCATCTTCTTGTCATTTTCTATTCCAAGCTATGATTTTTAATTTATGTCCATACAATTTTCATACAAATTTTGTCAGAAACTCATATCAGGAGGTACCCACTATCGTACAATAGTTGATTTGATCGAGGATCCTACCATTAGAAACACAGTGTCATTTGGAAGCTCTTTTGTTGTATGATCTGATACCCATTGTCGTATGAGTTTTTGGATTTTCATCTAGGAGGTAATCCATTCTCATACGAGTTTCAGTGCCAGGTTTCAATTGTCATTTCACTTTTTCAGGTGGTTTTCCAAATTTGTTTTCCTGATTTGGACTGACAGCTAACATTAACAATTGAAATTTTCTGTTTCTGATTGATTTCTGCTGATTTTGATTGGGAAAAAGCGTGAGAATTGCTAAAAATAGGTAAGAATCTACTAAGCGCATTGTAAAGAATTTAGGTAATCTTCTCAGCTGATAACATTTTGATTTGGATTAAAAAGAACTCTTGCGTGTCAAGCTTGTGTGACCTTTATTGCTTTCATATCACAGATTTCATTTTGGGCTATAAAAATGAACATAGATTTTCTTTTTAGCATATTTGTTACACATAGTAAATAGGCCCTATGAACACTATTTGTGGTTCTTGAGAGAGTGGGTTTCTAGCGAAACTATTCTCAACGAAGGAACCCTTATAGGTAGGGAGGTTACTAAGAGCATCTCATGTTCTACTAGATTTGTGCATCTTCAGCTTCTAATTGATACATTCTCTCTCTAGAGAGGTTGATAGATCATAAGTGGTTGACATCATAGATCTTTGTGAGATAATCTTAGTCTTAGCGTGTCAGATTAATCTGTCTACTTTGTTTGGGTTAAAAGTGAAAAGGCTAGAGGACTATGCTCTACTCCCTTTTTGGGTAGTATCAGAAACTCAGATCCTTGAATCTGGAACCAGTCTCCATGTGGTATCTTTTGTGAGTAACCTTTAGAGAGGGTTAACCATAGTGGACATTCCCTTAATTGGGTCAACCACGTTGACAGAACCTTAAGCGGTAATAGCCATTTTCACTTTGTTAGCAACAGCCACTATATAAATGTCCTTGTGGAGGAAATCTTCATAGGTGTGGTCTCTTGTTGGGCTGTTAGATCTCCCTAGCAGCTCCTGATTGATTAATTTCTTAGACTATGTCAAAAATCTAGTGCGCTTGGATTGGAGTTCACCCTCTTGAGATCACAAAAGTTGTAGAGTCAGACCATTACTAAAAACCCTAGTGAGGCCAAATTTTCATTTTCTAGGAATATGTGCATTATTGCAAAAATTTTTAGAACATACACTGTTAGCACTCCTAGGGATTAGCACAATTCAATCACTTAATTTTTCATGCGTAGGGTTGCTTTGTTCCCTATTCATTATTTTCAAACATGCTTGGAATCACTTGCTTATTATTTTTTGTGCCTATTTATCTATTTGGTTACTAAGAACGAATCAATCCAATACAATCTTCAAATTTGGACAGACAATTTTGTGAACAAATCTAAAATTGAAAACCTCAAAAATTGCAAAATCTGATGTCAAACACCTTTCTGGAGTCAAAATTCATCTTGTAAAGTCAGAAAGTCATGACTTTTGGCTATTGTCATTTCAAAACCCATCGTATGGTAGCTGGTATATTGTCATACGAGTTTCTCTGCCAGTAAATTTAGAAAAGTCAAAAACCCTGTTATCAACTATAGTGTGAGTTTTGCAACAGTCGTACGAGTTTGTCAATTGTCATTTCATACTATACCCACTGTCGTACGAGCCTGCAAAAAGTCATTTGAGAAATTTTGAAAAATTGCTAGAAAGTTGTCAGAACTATCAGAGACCTAGCTTTTCCAGCCTATTTCCAGAGTCTGTCAAGAAAATCACTATGTTAGGAACAAAGCAGCAACTACTAAGAATCCAATCATTTTCCTAAAGTGTCCTATTGGATCCGATTTAGCCGTCTATTTAATCGATTTGAGTCCTTTTCATCTTGTGTCAAAACCTTGTCATAACTATCAATCTTCAATCAATCATCAAAATGGCTAAGTGTTGTGAACTCATGTCTGCTATCTTTTGGGCATCTACCCATACATCCAGGGCACAATCTCTTTCTTTTACATCTAATCTAAGCTTCAATCAATCAAACCTTGACAAGGTTGCATCATTTGATCTTCTTGAATAAGATCTTTCTTAAGTTGTCTTCATCATATTCTTTTGTTTCACCCAAGGTTAATGGTGGAAACTAGAGCTTCCTCTCACAAGAAATCTAGAGAAATATCCCATACCATACCTTTGAATACTCTCTAAGCTCCAACTCTTGAGCAACTCTACAATTTTGGTCTTTACAAAGACAATGGTCTTGGCAATTTTTGATTGAAGACTGGTTACATTCCCCCTCCATCAACTCACGAAGGTAATCAACAAACCCCTCCTTAATCTATCCCAGTGAGTCTTAAAATTCCTACCATGTCTCAAGAAGGGACAAACTTTGTCTCTCAAAGAGCTCAATCTCAACATGGTGCAGATTAGGAACCCACACCTGAAGAAATTGGTCGGTATCAAAATGATGATGACTTCAAAAGGACGATGAAGCATTTCTTGAAAGAAGATAGAGAAGCATACTTTTTACAATTAGCTCATCAAGGAGCTAAACTTCCTCCCAACTTTAATGTTGAAGATATCATTATGCATGAGGAAGAAACTCCTATTTCAGCTATGGTGAAACAAATGCACGCCATGCAAGTCAAACTTAATAAACATGAGAAAGAAAAGGAACCCAAAGAGTTCTCCACGGAGGCCCTATGTCCTTTTCCATTTGACAAAGACTTGTACATGCCACCATTCCCAAAAAGAGTGGAGATGCCTAAATATGATAAGTATGATGGACACTCTAATCCTCAAGATCATGTCAGAGAATTTTGTACACAATCTATGGAGTTCATGCATGAACCAACTTATCTAATGCGTCTCTTTCCTCAATCTCTAGGGGGAGTAGCCATTCATTGGTTCTCTAGATTGCCTTCTACTATCAAAAATTTTGAGGAGTTGATCAAATTGTTCTATCAGCAACATCTAGTCACCATGATTGATATCTACAATCTCAAACAATATCCAGGAGAATCATTCCTAACATTTCTCAAGAGATGGAGGAAGAAATTCTCTCTATATGCTAGGCCTATTCAAAAAATTGAGAAGCTAGAAATCTTCATCAATAATCTTGTCCCAGAGATCAACTATCCTTTACAAATGCAAGATCATACATCTTTTGATAAGATGGTAGACAATGCGATCAAAATTGAAAAGGTACTTGTGAAAAAAGGAGACATCACACTTCAAAAGGACAAGTACGAATCAGGATCCAGTTCTAAAGACAAGAACAAAAATTGGAACAAGAATAAAGGCATCATCACAAATGGTGTTGTTGATACTATCTATGCCCCATCAAAGGCACTAGCTTTCAATCTAACTATTGGTACCCAAGCCATCAAAGCTTCAGAGAAAAAGGTGTCCAAACCATCTCAAAAGAAGCCAGAATATAAATCTTGGTCCGCTGATAATAAACAAAAGTTCACTCCTCTTGGAGAATCTTTGGAATCAGCTATGAGAACTCTACTAGCTAATAACATCATCTCTTTGCCTGAGATCTAACAATCTGATCCTAACCCTAAGCTGAAATGGTGGAGAGAGAATGAATTCTATGATTTCCATCGGGGTAAAGATCACAAAACTAATAACTGCTTACGCTTGAAACATACTATTCAATATCTGATTGATAAGGGAGACATCATGATTGACAATCATAAGAGTAGTAATGATCATACATCATTCACAGAACCATTTTCAAAACATGGTCAAGAAGTTTCATCTTCTTAGCCTAATATGGGGGCAAAGGTCAATTATGCTTACCCTAGAAATAATGTTGTTATCAATATGGTCAAACCCTGTCTCTCTGAGCATTATAATGTCATCACAATTATGCAAAGAGATAGAGATCATTCTTTAGCTAATGCAGTGACTCGATCATAGGCTCAGGCACATCTGAATAGACAAATCCCAGATTCATCAAATGTCCCTAAGATGCCCTTCAATCTTTCTTCCGCTTCCAAACAAAAGGCTGCTTCTAAATCTTCCAATCCTAAAGATACAAGGCCAACATCTTATAGAATTGTTCAACAACTCCAACACACTAATGCAAAAATCTCCATGTTTGAGTTGCTTCGGATATCTTCATCTCATAGAGCTATTCTAGACAAAGCTTTGCTCAGATCCAATGTTCCTAATGACCTTGATTTAGATAGGTTCCAGACTATGGTTGGACATCTTACATCTCCGCAATATATCTCCTTTTCAAAGGAAGATGACAACACCTTGAGTCACTTGCATAACCTGCCCTTGCATATATAAGTCTTGATCTAGAACCGTAGAGTCAAATGTGTGTTGATAGATGGGGGTGTTGGCCTAAACATTTGTTCTTATAGCTTGGTCACACAATTGGGATTTTCAAAATTGGCTATTGATCCTAGAAAGAAAATATATAAAAGCCTATGATGAACAAGAAAGATCTTCTAAAGGCAACATTATCTTACCTATTAGATAAGGTCTGGTTATCAAAGATACTATATGTCAAGTTCTTGATCTACCTTTGGCTTACAACATTCTTCTAGGGAGACCCTGGATACATGAAATGCAAGATATTCCTTCTACATACCATCAATGCTTGAAATTTCCTTATGAGGGAGTAGATGTCACTATTCCAGCAAACATATCCACCACTTGCAATATATTGAAAGAAAGTGCAGATAAACTTGTGCCTAATAACAGAGAATCTTCCATTAAGCCAACAAAAGAAGCATCCAAATCTAAAATGGAAGACATTGCAAAAGAGGTCAATATCAAAGAAAATGTATGGGAGAATATACTATAGAACTAGTCTTATCTTTGACATCTCTACCTATCTCACCTAAGTCTTATGGACAATCTTTAAAATAGTCCAAACCAGACTCTAAAGAACCTCTTGAGGCATATAAAAGAGATTTTGTGGCAGAACAAGTCTCCAAGCAAGAATTTGAAGAAGATGAAGTTGTGCTTACATGGCTATACAAAGATGAGCCTGAATCTCAAGCTTTTTAGACTAGTGACTCTATAGTATCCAAAATCCCTTCTAAGTCATATGGTCTAGGAGATAAATTAATAGCTAAGATGGGATATCCAGGTAAAGGACCTCTAGGAGTTAGAGGAGAAGGTCTTATAACACCTATTTCACATACTGGTAGGGAAAAAAAAGATATTGTTGGCTTAGGCTTTAAAAAGAAACCCTTCCACCTCAAAGGTAATTATTCTCATGTCATAGAGCAGATCGCACCAGGAGAACCCCTTCTTAAGAAGGAAGAAACTGAATCATCAGATAGTGATTCAGATAGCTCAGAACTTATTCCTCATGAACGTTTGCCTAAAGAAATCAAAGACCTTGATGCTGAAGATGATCCAATAAAAATAATTAATGTAGTAGAAACACAAGAACCTACTATAAATCAAGAGGTAGTTGCAACACAAGAACCAGCTAATCTCGAAGAAGGTGGTAGTTATTCTGAGACAGATTCCCATGAGTATGAATTCAAATCAGAATCTGAGGGTAACCCTTCTTGGGGTATTCATCTTGACTTTACTCATGTTCTTAGATTTCCTAGAGGCATAGATGAAGAATCTAATGACTATGAATGGGGAGCCATTCCAGAAGAAGATGAGCTTATTACAAAGAAACATGTTGATGTTATTCACCAATATGCACCTAAACCCAACGTAAGTCTAGAGCGAAAAGATGAACTTATTGAGTCTAATCCACTGATGGATGAAGTGGACTATCACAATGACATTGAGCCTATTCACAAATTTAATGTCTTAAGTTGTAATATCACCTTTGAACTTGAGCATTGGGTTAGGACCAATGATGATAGA
The DNA here is from genome assembly GCA_027943335.1 of Chamaecyparis obtusa. Taxonomy (NCBI): domain Eukaryota; kingdom Viridiplantae; phylum Streptophyta; class Pinopsida; order Cupressales; family Cupressaceae; genus Chamaecyparis; species Chamaecyparis obtusa. The sequence goes on from BSBK01003919.1 coordinate 713,182, forward strand.
TCCATATCCATAAACACTATTTCCCAATCTTTCACCAGTTTGACTATCCAACATCCTGAACTTCTTGATCAAACCTCCACAAATCTGAGCCATGGTATTTATACCTTCCCAAATGACTATGCCCTTGCTTTCTACCTCAATGCAGTTGAGCCTATGAGGACTTCCATTAGTGAATCGAGCATTAGCATGACAGAGTCAGACATCAAGTATCTTAGTCAGAAAAATAAGAATAAGAACAAAAAGAAAAAGAGTTCTGAGGGTGAAAACCACTTTGTGGCAATCTCAGAACCTACAAAAGTAAAAATAAAATATGTATCCAAAGGTGAAAACTTCTCTGAGGTGCCTAAGGATGAGATATTTGATGTCCTTTCGAGTCATTTACAGGACAGACCTCTAGTTCTAATTAAGCCCACTCAATCTATCAACTTGGGAATAGCAGAAGAACCACAGTTGATCCATGTAGCACAATATTTATTAGAAGAAGAGAAGCACAAATTTACAACATTCCTAATAGAGAAGAAGATCAACTTTGCATGGAAATATTCAGATATGCCAGGGTTGGATCCTGATCTTATAATGCACTATTTATCTATAGCTCTTGGAGTAAAACCAGTTAAACAAAAATTAAGAAAGATGCATCCTCATGTTGCACTCTTGGTAAAAGCTAAATTAGAGAAGCTCCTAAAAGATGACTTTATCTGAGTTATTGATTATGTAGAATGGATCTCTAATATTGTACCTATTTCAAAAGTAGATAAATCAATCAGAGTGTGCACAGACTTTAGAGATGTAAATAGAGCATGCCCTAAGGATGATTTTCCACTACCTAACATTGATATGATAGTGGACATGACTATGGGATTTGAGATGTATTCTTTAATGGATGGTTTTTCTGGATATAATCAAATAAAAATTGCTCCAGAGGATCAAGAGAAAACTGCTTTCACATGTGCATGGGGCACCTTCTGTTGGAATGTCATGCCATTTGGGCTCAAAAATGCTAGTGCTACATATCAGAGATCCATGACATCTATTTTTTATGACATGATGCATATGACTCTAGAGGATTATGTTGATGATACTTTAGAAAAATCTATGATTAGAGCTGAACATCTAAATGACTTTAACAAAATACTAGATAGAATGGAAAAATTTAGTCTCTGACTAAATCCTAAAAAGTGTGCTTTTGGCATCACTTCTGGAAAGCTCTTAGGATACATAGTTTCAAAGAAGGGCATTGAGGTTGATCCAGCTAAAGTGAAGGCTATCATGGAGATGCAACCTCCCAAAAACATCAGTCAAATGAGGACATTGCAAGGAAGAGTTTAATCTATCAGATGCTTCATATCGCAACTAGCAGACATATCACAACCTTTTACAAAAACATTACATAAAGGTGTGACCTTTCCGTGGAATGAATAATGTGAGAAAAACTTTAACCATATCAAGAAGTATCTATCAAATCCTCCTATCTTGATGCCTCCCATTCTAGGGAAGCCTTTGATCTTATATGTCTCCACTACAGATACATCACTGAGGGCATTTCTTGCACAACATGATGAGAACAAAAAGGAAAGAGCTATATACTACATTAGTAGGACATTGGTGGCATACAAAAAGAATTATTCTATGATTGAGAAGGCTTGTATAGCTGTGATCTTTGCATTATATAAATTGAGACATTACATGTTGGCACATACCACCCATTTGGTAGCTAAGATTGATCCACTAAAGTACCTACTAAGCAAAGCTTCCCTCACAGGTAGATTAGCTAAATGGGTCATGCTCTTAAGTGAATTTGACATTAAATATGTGGAAAGAAAAGATATAAAAGGATAGGTTATTGCTGATCAATTAGAAGATGCACCTATGATTGATGATACACCAATGAAAATGGAATTTCCAGATTCCTCTATCACGACTCTTTCTTCTAGAGAATGGCATTTATTCTTTGATGGCTCCTATACACAGAATGGATCAGGAGAAGGCATATTATTTATAACTCCTCAAGGATACTCTATACCTAAAGCATTTAGATTAAAGTTCCCTTGCACAAATAATATTGCAAAATATGAAGCCCTTCTTAATGGCATGAAACTAGCAATTGAGTGGAGAGTAACAAAGATATACATTCATGGAGACTCTCAACTTGTAATCCATCAAGTCAATGATGTGTACCAGACTAAAGATGAAAAGATCATCCCATAAAAAAGAATGGTAGATGATTTAAAGAAGTATTTCATATCTATCACATTTGAGCAAATACTTAGAACAGAGAATAAGGCTGTCGATGCAATGGCAACGCTATCTACTTTATTACAGCAACTTGAACATGAGCTATGCTACGAGTTCTTGGTGGAAGCACTATCTTATCCTGCATATGATTCCCTTGAAACTTGCATGATCTACACTATTGTTGGTCATGATTCATCCTGATACAAAAACCTATTCTCCTATCTCAAAGACCAAATCATTCCCGATACCTTCAACCACCATGAAAAGAGATAACTTATCCTAATGCCTCTTGATATGTCATCATTGGTCATGATCTATACAAATGAGTTTTAGATGGTACACTACTTAGATGTTTAGAATGGGAAGAGTCTCAACATGTGTTAGAGGAAGTCCATGATGGTATTTGTGGGTCACACTTGAATGGTTTAACACTAGCTCAAAAACTTATTAGGGCTGGGTACTATTGGCCTGAAATGGAGAAATAGTCTATCAAGTTTGCTAAGAACTGTCAAAAGTGCCAAGTGCATGGCAACTTAATTCATGCTCCAGGGAGAGATCTAATTCACTTTACTACACAATGGCCTTTTCATCAATGGGTCTTCGATCTTATAGGAACTATACATCCTCATTCTTCTAATGGACATACCAATATAATCATAGCTACAAATTATTTTACAACATGGGTAGAAGCAGTCCCTTTCACACAAGCAACTGGAAAAAAAAATATCTATGTTCATATTGAACTATATCATATGCAGGTATGGGATACCTCATTCCATAATCATAGATAATGGTGGAAAATTCAAGAACAAAGATCTAGATGATTTATGTGCTAAATTCAAGATTACACAACATTGGTCATCTATCTACTATCCTCAAGGGAATGGACAAGCAGAGTCTTCTAACAAGAATCTATTGAAAATCTTGCATCGTACAGTTAATAAAATAGGAAAAGATAGGCATCTCATGATCAATCTAGCTCTTTGAGCCTACAAAACAAGTATCAGAATGCCTACTAGGGCTACACATTTCATTTTAGTTTATGGGTCTTAAACGGTCCTACTTATTGAGGTTGAAATCCCATCACTAAGAATCAGAATGCATGGTCTAGTAACTGATGATGACTACAAAGTGTCTAGGTTGCAAGAACTTGAACTACTACATGAGCATAGACAAACAACATATGATCATCTCAGAGTATATCAAAAGAGAATGTCTAGAGGTTACAACAAGAAAGTTAGACACAGAAAATTTCTGGTTGGTGATCTAGTCTTGAGAGAAAATCCTAAAAATCAATCACTTCGAGAACGCAAGGGGAAGTTTGAACCCAACTGGCTGGGTCCCTTTGTTATCACTGCTACCTTTGGCTCTGGTGCCTATCAACTCTCAATGACTAAAGGAGAACATCTCTGAGAACCAATCAACATTCTCCATTTGAAGAAATTCTACGTTTAAGGCATTCAGTCTATGGTAAAATGTCCTGAAAAAAATTATAAAAATTGGAAAAAGTCCTGAAAAATGAACATCTTGGTGAAAACCTAGCAATAGGTGCCTTGATGATTCACAAAAAAAGTAAAAAATATCAAAAGTACAAAAAAATTGAAAAAATGAAAAATACAAAAAAAAGAAGAAAAAGAAAAAGTGCCTTGGTGAAAACCTGGAAACAGGTGCCTTGGTAGAAAAAATAGAATCTCTGCCAAGGTGGTGAAAACCTAGCAAATGGGAACCACTTGTTTCAAAATACTTCATCTATCAGCACAATTTTGGTCTTTCCCAACTTTTAGTCTTGCTTTAGTTTGTACATATCTCCCAGTTTGTTTTCGCATTCTTGTTTTCAAATAAGTCGGTCTATACACCAATCAGCTCAAGCATCGGTATCCTATCAATGCTTAACACTTGGGGGCAATCAATGTCATATCCTATGGCCTCAAGTGTATCTTAGACATATCATATCTAGTCAGAATCCTTTGAAGCTTCATCTACGTCAGTCAGTCTGTCTTGTCTCTAGAAAGGATTTTGCATCTACAACAACACAATTAAACATCAAACTGAAAACAATCTATGCTTTTTACATGCTTTTCTCTCCTTGTATGCTTACTAACTCACATTAATATTTTTGCATATTTTGTTCCCATGAGCTCTTCGATGATGTCCTTTATAGGATTTAGAGAGTGATGACTAGGGGTAGAATCTTTTCTTTGTCTTCTGCTTGTACGTGAAAATCTAACAAATTTGGAAATTCTGGATTGAAATGGTGTCTGACTATAAGAGTCTCTATCTCGAATTGGATGGCCATGCGTACCTCGACCATTGATATATGGAAAATTCAAGGAAGTTTGATCTAACTATTTTCTTTTTGAGTGAGTTCTTTCTCCTACTGTGAAACGCGATCTTACCTAAGGATGTGAATGATAAAGGGTCACTATGGGTAATTCACATTGGATTTAGAATGATCTCTTGACTGCTTGATGTGTTTGTTCACACAAGGCATATTTGGGTCATCATGATGTTTATGTTCTAACACTTATACAAATTTCTATATCAAATGGACATGATATTCAGGTCATCCTAGCGTTTGTGCCTTGGTGCTTGTATCTAATCCAACATTCCGAAAGCAAAATCAATATTCATATGTCCATGGTTGTCTCACTAGTGGGTGTTGTATTGATTCCTGTGCATACAAATTGATATTCATATGTCTATGGTTTCATAACTAGTAGGCATTGTATTGATTTATCCAGTTACCTAAAAATTCAATGATGAGAATGACCGACACATGATCAGTGACTAGGTCCTAGGTCTTAGGTTGCATTTTACTTTGCTTGTTTCTTTACATTTTGCATGTTTGCATGATCCAAATGGCTACACAAACTTCAACACTTGAATGATTCTTCAATCACCTATTCAAATCTAACAAGAGCTGAAACCTACCTCGAAGGTCTCTTCATAGAACCGCAAGCAGTTATCCTCCTAGGTTAAACATCCTTTTTGACATAAGACTGAGTACTTGTCTTCATCAATTCCTGCAGAACATATCATGTGTATCATTGCATTTACATTTCATATCATAACCATCTATTGCATTACAATACATCCATGTGCATAAGCATAAATCATACATACATATTTCCATAATCAAATACATTTGCATAACATCCATACATATGAAAGAAATCATTGCATTGCATATATCCATACATACATTCTACTCTACTCATAGCATAAGCATCACATGATATCATCATAAATCAAAACATGACAAGTACACATGATGTCACAACCAAAATATCAATCTCACATATATATCAAAAATCTCGACCTAGTCAGGGGTGCACTACTGGCACAGTGTACAAAAGAATATGCTCATGTGAGCTATCAAAGTTAGAACAATATATCAATGATTAAAAAGAGCACAGTATATCAGAACATATCAAAATAGATCAACTATTAATTTGATCCTCTGCATCTGGTGGAGGTGGAGGTGGTGCATCTGGTACTACCTCTGCTCTAGGTACTTTGGCTCCCTTTGATGCCATCATATACTAAGAGTACGAAGGGACTCTCTATGCAGTAGGAACAATAGTGTAATATGTGGACACATAGTAAGCTTCCTAGGAGGTTTGATGAATCACCTTTGCCTGTAATCTTTGCACCTCTATACGAAGCTCAATACACTACCTATCTACCTCTATGTATCTCTCCTCCCATTGAGCACTGCACACCTTCAGGTCCCTGACCTGTACTCTAAGCCATGTGATAGTCTCCTGTAGAGTAAGAGGAACAGTAGGATCAACATCGACTATTGGCATCTCAGTATCTTGGGCAGTCCACTCTGTCATCTCTGCTCTCTGCACCTTACAGCATCTAACCTCAGCACCTAAATCAAAACCTATGTCCTCCTCTATCAGATCCATACCACCACCCACAACCTGCTCTGCTGCAAGTACCTCCTTAGCTGAACCAACACCCCCTAAAGTACTACCCTCTCACCTAGTCCATCTATGAGAACCTATCAATCTACCTACTATAGAACTAGTGGGATGAGGGGGCCTCATCTATCCTAATGGTCTCTATGGTGGAGCCATCACTTTGGGTCTTGAAGGTGTGGGATGCACAATAGGAACCTATGTGGGTTTGGGACCTTGTCCCATCGGAGCACCAGTAATGTCCATCACCTCCTCCATGGAGGGTATCATCTTTGTCAGATCAGAAAATCTGAGTTAGATGATCAACAAGCCATGCGATGAATCCATCTTTAACACTAGCATCAAGCACATCTAGTCTATACTCCCAATCTCTGTCGACAATAGCACTGTACTCCTATCAACACAAAGCATAAGAGAGCCTCATGGTCCATTTGAGTCCAAGCTCACAACCTATCCAAGCATAGGTAGCATAATCCTCTGGGGCATCCTGTACTCATCCATACTGCCGCCAGACCCTGGTAATAAGGAATCTCTCTATAGTGGAGGATGACCTCCTGATCAGCACACGACTATGATAGAAGAAACTAAACTACTCTCGTGTAGTCAGCCAAGGTTCAATAGCTACATATGGTCTCCATTGAACAAAAGTCATATCATTGAGGCATCGCCTCTAGTATTCTACATGGCCCATCCACCCCTATATGACATATCCAGCATATATATATATATATATATAAAATAGGCTCCTGAGGCTACCTCTATGAGGTGCATACTGGTCTCAACATGGGGATATGCTCCAACACCCAAATCTGTAGAACTAAAGCTTCGATTGTAAAAGACTTGCTCTCCTGATACACTACCTCATGCATCTCAAAGAACATATGGGCCAAAAGACACTGACCCCAAGCCAACTCAAAGGGAGTCACCATAAAACATGCTACCATAGGGGCCCAGCCCATCAAAAGACCGTTCTGTTGATAGTTAGACATAATAATACCAACGATCATCCTGACAATGATACACTCTAGTTAGTGCGTCTCTCCATAATGTTGCACTAAGGTCTCCTAGGAAATGGAGGCAGTCATTTGAGTATCATCTCCAAAGAGATGTCTAAAAGCTAAAAGACCTTAGTTCCCCAAACTCACATACTCTGGCCGTCGGCCTGCATGAAAAGGAATGCGCAGTATATGATACACATCCTCAGGGGTAACAGTGATCTCCCTAGTCAGCAGGTGGAATGTCTGGGTCTCTGAATGAAATCTCTCAATCAAAGTAGTTAAAAGTCTATGATTTACCCTAATCTTGGGTAAATGTATGAGGTACTCAAATCCACAGGATGCAAGATGTACCCTCATCGAGTCAGGTAGTGACACACACAACCTTTGAGTGGCTAGATGTGAAATTTATACATGAACATCTAGATATATGACCTACACAACATAGAAATAGGGAATCTTATCAGTAATTTGGTTGCAAAATTGGTCACAAGGACATGAATTGAGTAGTTCACTATTTTAGAAGGTAGGTTAAAAGGTCAGGAATCAGGCTACAGAATCATAAAATTCTAAAATTTGACCTAGTAATGAGTTTTTTTGCTCACTATTTTCCATATGACACTTTAGACTAGCAGGAACAGTCGTACAAGTTTCTACATTATACCATACGACAAAGCATAGTGACACGATAGTGCATCCCTCATCGTACGAGTTATGAGGGACCCGATGAAATGTCGTATGACTCTTGGGTCCTTTTAATATGAGTCTTGGGGGCTTATGAAATGACAACCTATATACATTTCAAAAGTCATACGAGTCTCGCTGGAGAGTCGTACGAGTTTTCGTGCATGCAAAATTTCAAAATTAAAAAGCATATGAAAAATCTTAAAAATTCTATAAAACATGGAAAAATTGAATTTTTAGCAAAGCACAAAGGTCCACCTATTGGATGTCCATACTGCCAAGGTCTCTGGTGTCTCTGACTGTACTCAAATCGATGCTAACTCATAAATACCTTTGGTTCTACCATTTTCTTTGCTCAGAGGGCTCCACAAGATTTCTAAAGTCAAAAGGTTGAAATGAATTGAATATGACCCTTCTGGCCTTTATATAGCTTTTGACCTAATTTTCAAAAGTGCTTTATTTTTCATGAAAATTGCACCCCTGGCTAATTTCGACATTCTGAATCCATTTTCGGGATCAAAATCAAAATATGAGATCATTTACTATGTCAAAATTATGATTTAAAATTTTTGGACTCAGGATGGTCTACTGTTTACATAATTGACCTTCAATCATCACAAAAATCCAGCATTCAACTTAACTGATTATCTTACATCAAACTATCAAAATTTCAACTTGGTCAACCATGGTCAACTCATGGTTTAACCTAGTCAAACTTGGTCTTCTGGATCTCCAAATGATGCAGAATGCATTCTTGAACGTGTTTAACCACTTCTCAAATCAATTAACATGCTTCTAAACTATCAACGCCGACTTTCCTTGTCACATTTCAATTTCAATCCCAAAGGGGGCATGGTATTGCACATCATTCAAAGTCTATAATCTAAAATTTGAAATCATATCTTTCTTCAGGAATCAAGACAACAACCACGTCTAGTTTTTGATTCATCAAAAAGACCTGATCGCTTGGGGCAAATCAATCATTGCTCGGGGCATATTAGATTCATCAAGATCCATATCAATCTAGTATTCTCCTAATCTTGTAAACTATATCAATTTTTTGTAACCATCGGTTCATTAGTGTTATTTGCTTGATTCTTCATAACTGAAGGGTTCAAATGTGATACTAATGTGATTCTTATCAAAAATTGGGTTTGGAATCGATCACTCACTTCTTCGCAATCATAAGGTTTAGAATTAGGTGTTTTGACACTTTTTCGCAATCATCGGTTCATTGTTGTTATAGTTAATATTATCTTTGGTCATTTAGGTTCTATTATCTTCATATCAAACTTCAATTGATTTTTGTTTCATATCAATTTCAGTTTCAAACATCAGTTTCAACATCATACACAGACTGTCTTTGAACCACTGTGCTTCACACAACAATTCAAAGAGGGGAAAAATGTAATACCCCAAAAATGGGCTATAAGTTCATTAACTTCCTATATCGACACATAGAATGAAATCGACATCAAAGTCCTAACCTAAGGCACATCTGCACATTATTGAATCTTAATTGATTATCCTAAATTTTGCATTAGGGAATATTCCTAGTAATATTCCTATTTATCCTAATTATCTTTAATTTAATTTGGCGATAAATCTTATTTATACTAAAGTTTGATTAATTGAATATTTTGAATATTTAATTAATTAGATTTAATACTGCCACTTAATTATTCAATTGGATTTAATTATATTTATTCCTAAATTGTATTATTTCATTTTGACAATAAATCAAATATCCTATGACTAATTGATTAAATTCTTATTTAATTAATTAATGTCAATTGTCAAATTTAATAATATAGTTTTTGAATAAAAGTTTGATTTAATAATTGATTAACCCATAAATCAATTGTTATATTTTTAAAAAATCAGTTAAGTTGAGGATAAATCACTTTATTTATTAAATTAATTCATAATTAATCATGCACATCCAAAAAATAGTTGAATTTTAAATCAGAAAATTAATTCAAGTTGTTTTAAAAATAAACTCAACTCTCTTTTGAGTTAAAAGCTGATCTCAATTTCTGATTTAAATCAAAAAGTTGTTTTTGCATGATTTTTTGTGAGTTAACTATCTTTAATTCCTTGTTGACTCAAAAATCAACTAGAGTGATTTATGGCTTTTTCCATGCATCCCCAAAGCCCTGGATTTCTATAAAATCAAAGCTCGGCTCTTCACAATTCATCTCACAAGTTTGCATACTTACTCTGCCAAAATCAATCCACAAATTTTCACAATCACGTTGGTGAATCGACATCTGAAGAATTGAAGTTTCTTAGCAAATCAACAACTTTTGTGAGATCAATCTTATTTGCAATTCATTGTAGCTTAATTTGCATATCAGTTTTTCATCTAGAATAGATTCATATCAGTTTGTTTCATCTTATTACACAGAAAAATAAAAAAAATATAGATTAATTTCCATTCATCTTAAATCTAGATTTTGCATTCAAATCCTTCATTTAGATGTCGTCAAGGTCACTGATCTTAGTCCAATCTGAGAATACATACTCCCATTTACTAGAAGGCAGTAAATCATCTGGCTAGATTAGTTTCTATTTCATTACACGATTTTGATTTTTGCTAACCTCTAATGTTTTATTGAAGTGGTGTCTACAACTAGGTAAAAAATTCACACACACAGAGACCATTTTCATCAGATTTGGAAACAGTCAAATTTGTAGCTACGAACACTGTACTGAATTCCTTTCTTTGACCAAACTTCAACCATTCATATTTTGAGAAGAGAGGCTCTATTTTTCAAGATTTAAGGTGTAGTATGGTTCTTCTCGATGAGATCTTTGATTTGAGACCACTTTCACCAGATTTAGAAACAGTCAAATTTTTAGCTATGAACACTATACTGACATCCTTGGTTTGCCCAAACTTTGACCGCTTGTATCTTGAGAAGAGAGGATCCATTTTTCAAGATTTAAGGTGTTTTTGGTTCATCTCGACGAGATCTTTGATTTGAGACTACTTTCACTAGATTTGAAAAAAATTAAATTTTTAGCTACGAACACTGTACTGACTTCCTTGCTTTGACCAAACTTTGACATTCCATATCTTGAGAAGAGAGGCTTTATTTTTCAAGATTCAAAATATTTTTTGGTTCATCTTGACGAGATATTCGATTTGAGACCACTTTCACCAAATTTGGAAATAGATAAATGTTTAGTTATGAACACTGTACTGACTTCCTTGCTTGGATCAAACTTTGACCATCCATATCTTGAGAAGAGAGGCTCCATTTTTCAAAATACAAGGTGTTTCTTGGTTCATCTCGATGAGATTTTTGATTTGAGACTACTTTCACCAGATTTGGAAATAATGAAATGTTTAGTTACGAACACTATGTTGTTTCCTTGCTTTAACCAAACTTTGACTGTCCGTATCTTAAGAAGAGAGACTCCATTTTTTAAGATTCAAAGTATTTTTTTTGGTTCATCTCAATGAGATCTTTGATTTGAGACCACTTTCACCAAATTTTGAAATGGTCAAATTTGTAGCAATGAGCACTGTACTGACTTCCTTTCTTTGACCAAACTTTGACCATTGGTATCTTGAGAAGAGAGGCTCCATTTTTCAAGATTCAAAGTTTTTTTTGGTTCATCTCGATGAGATCTTCGATTTGAGACCACTTTCACTAGATTTGGAAACGGTCAAATGTTTAGCTACGAACACTACTGACTTCCTTTCTTTAACTAAACTTTGACTGTCTGTATCTTGAGAAGAGAGGCTCTATTTATCAATATTGAAGGTGTTTTTTGTTTCATCTCAATGAGATCTTCGATTTGAGACAACTTTCACTAGATTTGGAAAAGGAAAAATGTTTAGCTACAAACAATGTATTAACTTTCACCATATTTGGAAATGGTCAAACTTTTGGCTACGACCACTATACTAACTTCCTTGCTTTGACCAAACTTTGACCATCCATATCTTCAGAAGAGAGTCTCCATTTTTCAAGATTCAAGGTGCTTTTTGGTTAATCTTGACAAGATCTTTGATTTGAGACCACTTTCACTAGATTTGGAAACAGTTAAATTTTTAGCTACAAACATTGTACTGACTTTCTTGCTTTGACCAATCTTTGACCATTTGTATATTGAGAAGAGGCTCCATTTTTCAAGATTCAAGTTGTTTTTTAGTTCATCTTGACAAGATCTTTGATTTGAGACAAATTTCTTTAGATTTGCAAATGGTGAAATTTTTAGCTATGAACATTGTACCGACTTTCTTGCTTTGACTAATCTTTGACCATCCGTATATTGAGAAGAGAGGCTCCATTTTTCAAGATTCAAGTTTTTTTTTAGTTCATTTTGATGAGATCTTTGATTTGTGACCACTTTCTTTAGATTTGCAAATAGTGAAATATTTAGCTATGAACACTGTATTGACTTCCTTGCTTTGACCAAACTTTGACCGTATGTATCTTGAGAAGAGAGGCTCTATTTTTCAAGATTGAAGGTATTTTTTGTTTCAGCTCGATGAGATATTCAATTTGAGACCACTTTCACCAGATTTGGAAAGGGTCAAATTTCTAGTTACGAACACTATGCTGACTTCCTTACTTTGACCAAACTTTGACCATTCGTATCTTGAGAAGAAAGGTTCTATTTTTCAAGATTCAATTTATTTTTTAGTTTATCTTGACAAGACCTTCGATTTGAGACCACTTTCACCAGATTTGGAAACAAACAAATTTTTAGCTATGAACACTGTACTGACTTCCTTTCTTTGACCAGACTTTGACCATCTGTATTTTTAGAAGAGAGGCTTCATTTTTCAAGATTCAAGGTGTTTTTTGGTTCATTTAGACAAGATCTTCAATTTGAGACCACTTTCACTAGATTTGCAAACGGTCAAGTTTTTAGCTACGAACATTGTATTGACTTCCTTGCTTTGACCAGACTTTGATGATCCGTATATTGAGAAGAGAGGCTCCATTTTTCAAAGATCAAGGTGTTTTTTGGTTCATGTCGATGAGATCTTCAATTTGAGACCACTTTCTTTAGATTTTCAAATGGTGAAATTTTTAGCTATGAACACTGTACTAACTTTCTTGCTTCTGCCTAACTTTGACCATCCCTATCTTGAGAAGAGAGGTTATGTTTTTCAAGATTCAAGGTGTTTTTTGGTTCATCTTGATGAGATCTTCAATTTGAGACCACTTTCACTAGATTTGGAAATGGTCAATTTTTTAGCTACGAACACTATATTGACTTTCTTGCTTTGAGCAAAATTTGACCATTCGTCTCTTGAGAAGAAAGGCTCAATTTTTCTTGATTAAAGGTGTTTTTTGGTTCATCTCGATGAGATCTTCAATTTGAGGCAACTTTTGCCAGATTTGGAAATGATCAATTTTTAGCTACGAACAATGTACCGACTTCCTTGCTTTGACCAAAGTTTGACAGTCTATATCTTGAGAAGAAACACTCTATTTTTCAAGATTCAAAGTAGTTTTTGGATCATCTCAATGAGATCTTCAATTTGAAACCACTTTCACCAGATTTGTAAATGACCAAATTTTGTGCTACAAACACTATACTAACTTCCTTACTTTGACCAAACTTTGATCATCTATATCTTGAGAAGAGATGCTCCATTTTGAGAGATTCAAGGTGTTTTTTGGTTCATCACAATGAGATCTTCAATTTGAGACCACTTTCACCAGATTTAGAAATTTTCAAATTTTTAGCTATGAACATTGTACTAACTTATTTGCTTTGACCAAACTTTTAACGTCCATATCTTGAGAAGAGAGAGTCTATTTTTCAAGATTCAAGGTGTTTTTTAGTTCATCTCGATGAGATCTTTGATTTGAGACCACTTTCAATATATTTGGAAATGGTCAAATTCTTAGCTACGAACATTGTACTAACTTCTTTGCTTTGACCAAACTTTTACTGTCCGTATCTTTAGAAGAGAGGATCCATTTTTCAAGATTCAATGTATTTTTTAGTTCATCTCGATGAGATATTTGATTTGAGACCACTTTCACTAGATTTGGAAATGTTTAAATTTTTAGCTACAAACATTGTACTAACTTCCTTGCTTTGACCAAACTTTGACCATGTGTATCTTTAGAAGAGAGGTTCTATTTTTTAAGATTCAAGGTGTTTTTTGGTTCATCTCAATGAGATCTTCAATTTGAGACCACTTTCACCAGATTTGGAAATGGTTAAATTTTTATCTATGAACATTGTATTGACTTCCTTTCTTTGACCAAACTTTGACCATCTGTATGTTTATAAGAGAGGCTCCATTTTTTAAGATACAAGGTGTTTTTTGGTCAGACTTGCAAATGATTCGATGGAGATGAATGTTATTTTTTCTCATGATATCAAACAAACTTTGACCAAAATTTGACCATCTACATCTTTAGAAGAGAGGCTCTATTTTTCAAGATTTAAGGTGTTTTTTAGTTCATCTCGATGAGATCTTCAATTTAAGAAGATTTTTACCAGATTTGAAAATGGTTAAATTATTAGCTATGAACACTGTACTAACTTCTTTTCTTTGACCAAACTTTGACAGTCTGTATCTTGAGAGGAGAGGCTACATTTTTCAATATTCAAGGTGATTTTTGGTTTATGTTGACAAGATCTTCTATTTGAGACCACCACTTTCACTAGATTTGGAAACGGTCAAATTTTTAGCTATGAACATTGTACTAACTTCCTTACTTTGACCTGTGTGTGTGAATTTTGTACCTGATCTGTAGACACAACACTTCAGTAAAACATTAGAGGTTAGCAAAAATCAAAATCATGCAAAATTGAAATCTAATTTAACCAAGTGATTTACTGCCTTCTAGTAGGTGCGAGATTGATGTTCTCAGATTGTTATCGAGATCAGTGACCTAGATGACACCTAAATGAAGGATTTGAATGCAATTGATCTAGATATGAATTGAATGCAATTAAGCTATTTTTTTGGATTTTCTATGCAATAAGAATGATAAAAACTTGATATGAAATCTAATCTATATGAAATTGATCTGCTAAAATGATCTAACAATGATATGAAAAAGAATCTAAATGAATGTAAAAAAAACAAATTGATCTCACAATAGCCTTGATTCGCAATAAGCTTTGATTCTCCAAATTCTAATTCTCCAACGTGATTGTGCAAAAATATGAGATGATTTGGGATGAGCTGAAGCTTTAATTTATAGAAATCTAGGGCTTTAGAGGTGCATGGATAAAAGCCATAAATCACTCAAATAACTTAGCTTGATTTTTGAGTTATTTTTAAATAAAGATAATTTAATTCACAAAAACATGCAAATCATGCAAAAATAGCTTTTTAACTCAAATTAGAAGTTTAGATCAATTTTAAAACTCAAAAATGATGTTGAGTTCCAAAAAGTCAATAACTTGCATTGATTTTCTGATTTGGAGTTTAACTGCTCTTTGATTGTGCATAATAATTATGAATTAATTAAATAAATAAAGTGATTTATACTCAACTTAACTAATTTTTGAAAATAAATAATTGATTTATGGGTTAATCAATTATTTAATCAAACTTTTATTAAAAACTATATTATTAAATAATGACAACTTACTTTAATTAATTAAATAAAAATTTAATCAATTATTCATAGGATATTAGATTTATTGTCAAAATTAAATAATACAATTAATAATAGATAGAATTAAATTTTACTACACAATTAAGTGGCAAGATATTAAATCTAATTAATTCAATATGAAAATATTCAATTAATCAAACTTAGGATAAATATGATTGTATGCAAATTAGATGTCTAACAACTAGAAATGATAAATTAACTATTAAAGCCAATGAATCTATCTAATGCAAACACAATGAAGAATGCAAAGTAACTATGAAATGATGAAACTAATTTAATTACCTTCACCTACCATGCAGCTTGTCTCCATTGTCCTCCTAGCTTTGATTTCTTGAAGATGTTGAGCTCTCAGATTTCCAAAATGAAGCCTTCTCCCAAGATGCTACCAAAGTGTGGAGTTTTAATAAAATTGAGTGCACAATAGCTTATGCAAACTAATGGATGGAATGCAAATGAAATGGTGATTGTATGGATGCGTGAATGCTTGAATGCTTGCATGCTTGAATGCTTGGATGCTTGTTATCAAAAATACCTATTAGCCCTCAAATGAGAAATGAGGCTCCTTTTATAGAGTTTTGGAGGATCTAGGCTTAGGTGGCACAATCCTATGATTGAGAATGAAAGGTGGAAGATCCTAGGGCTAGGATTGACTTGGTTAAAGGAGTTGAGAGAAAGGGGGATGTAGTTGGAATGTGAGAGGAATAATAGGGATGATGTTCCTCTCACATTGACATGGAGGAGAAGAAGGTGGAAGGGAAAGACACATGTCAAGTGTCTCACAAAGACCAAAGAGAGAAAGGGGGAGAGACATTTTCCTCATGAGGACTCTTTATACAAGTGTCCCATGAGTCACCTTTGACCCTTAGAGGTGGCTTGAGAAACCCCTTAGGAATAGGAAATGTCTCTTGACTTGGTTGTTGAGAGGAAATGTGGTCATAAGACCAAGTCCTATGAGGCCACATAGCCCTTAAGAATAGGACATGTGTGGGTGAGGATAAATATGAATAAATAATTAATAATAATTATTTATTTTGGCCAAGGTGATGTGTTAGGTGACTAGGTGGATGAAGTGAATTAGAAGACTTAGTCATATTTAGGTGATTGTGTATTTAATTAAATCACTTTAATAGACTATTTAGAAGACTTAGGATATAGAATTAGACTATAGTGAGTTTATTAAATAAATTGAATAATTTATTTAATAAATAGAGGAATAATTATTAATTAAATAATAAATATTTAATTAATTTATCAAGTCAATAGTAATTAAATAATAAATATTTAATTAATTAATGAAGCTATTTTTAGGTGTATACATTTTGCCGCTCTTTGAAATAATGTGTATCACATTGTTTCAAAGAAAATTTCAAGCATTTTTGCCCTTGCCCTAGGCAATGTCTCAGATGACCTATGCATGCCCCCTCGAGAGATTGATTGACAAAAAAGATTATTTGAATGTTTATTGGATTTTTTTTATTTTTTTTTAATTTTGTAATTTTGTTTTGTTGTGCAATCAATCTCATGAAAGAATGGTAGAAAAGATAGAGGAAAACAGGGTGGAATGGAAGAAAAATGGTAGATAGGATCCACACACCAAGCATATAGGGTCCACAGGCTATAAATAGGGCTTAGGGGTCCACAATAGGCTCATTGTGTACACTTTTCATTAGGAGATCAGAGCACGAGAGAGAGAAGAGTAGAGCCACCACAACGCCATTTCCCTTGTCAGATCACCACTTCAAGAGAGTCAGACGCTTCTAGCAACCACCCGATTCGGGTGAACCAGTAGGTGACTCGATCCTGCTTTGTGATTTTATGATTTAATGCATGTTAGATTAGATTTGTAGCATGTTTAGGGTAGATGAAATGGTAGATTAGATTAAAAAAAATTTAGTTTTCTAGGCGGAGTACGAATGCACAGTTTCGGCGCACCAATGTGTAGAAACTTTTGATGTTTGCATAGAAATTTTAAGTTTCTACGCATTCGTTAATAATAGCTGTGCATTCATACGATAGAAATGTAAGTGTTGCGCAAGTATGCAATAAAAGTGTGCATATGTTAAAAGCTGTGCATTTGTGATGAATTGTTGCGCAAATATCCAACAAAACTACACAAATGTACAAAGTTGCACAAATGTTAAATAATGTTGCGCATACATGATAAAATGTTGCGCATCTATTTTAGGTGGTAGAATGTGGTGAAAATAGATAGTCAATTAGGTCAAACTTGATGTCGATAAGCTGATTGGATCTGTTGGTGTTTGATTTTGATCGATTTGATCAAGATAGGCAACATTGTAGCATGTTCGCTAGTTAACCAGTCTTGAACATAGATAATTGATAGAATCATCTGTTGAAACATGTGATAAGAAAATGTTTATATTTGATATGATAGGATAGATTGATTGATAGATCAGTTTATCAAAATCTGATAGGTTGATTGTTTGTTGACTTGAATAGGAGGATATCACAGATAGTCTGATGTCACGGGAGAGATACCCTGTGACTCAGAATCTGAGACTGATGTTATCGGAGATAGATAGACTGTTGATTGGAGCATCCAGATTATATTATGTGATTTACACACCTGAGATTTAGGTGAATCTAAGTATGATGATAGAATTAGTAGAGTGATGGCACTCAGAGACGAGTACCTTCCATCTTCCGATAGGGGAGATGATAGTTACATTAGAGGATGTATATCGCATCCTCCATCTTCCCATCATAGGCAAGCTAGTACAGTATGATTGGCATGGTGGAGTTATGAAGTGTAGAGCCATCTTCAGTGATGATGATATAGAGGATGGAGAGATTAGCTGGGAGGATATGGTTGACTTGTATGATCCTTTACCAGTAGTGCTACTAGGAGTGAATGGTGGATTTGTATGCCCTAATTGCAGATCACATGGATTTGTAGTTGGATGGGGCTGCACATTACAGCGGATGATGGAGGGGACTCGATAGGCTTGGGGGGTGTATTTTTTAGTACATCTTTATCATGACATGCATCAAGTGGTGTACCATAGGGGTGCATCATTATTAGCAGGTGTGACACTGCTCCATATTTGGGCATGGGAGCATATTGTAGTTACTCGACCAATGGCTATCAAATTTTAGGGTGTAGGGCAGCCCTATATTCATTTATACTCCTTAGTTTTGTCTCAGGAAAAACTGGGCCATTTAGAGTTTTGGCGGTATACCTTTGACACACTAGACACAATGACATGGAGACCCTACCTAGGGTGTGAGCCATGGGATGATGAGTGGTAGCTTGGTTTTTGTTTTGAGTCATAGAGGTTGATAGGAAAAACACCATTTATCATTAAGTGACAGTTGGATAGTCAGGTCCTGTGATAGTTTGGCAAGATACAGGGCATGCCATAGGGAGTGACAGAGCATGCTCACACGCATTAGGAGAGATGAGACTAGGGGCCCATGGCATCATTTGATGTTGCTCGGTAGGAGTTTTTGGATGCCCCATTTCAGGCATGGTCGATGAGACTGACGATGGTAGACCCAGGGATGACTACTGAGTTGGAGCAATTTTTGAGGGATTTTCTAGTTTCACAGATTACAGATCTAGCAGCAAGGCCTCCAGAGAGAGATCCAGCAAAGAGACGATGGGGGAGACTTTGAGGGAGAGATAGATGTGGATGAGGGAGATGAGGTGGTGATGACAATGGAGGAGATGGAGGAGGAGATGATGGTGGAGATGGAGGGAGAGGGGATAGAGCAGGACCTCAGATGAGAGGAGGTGGTGTGAGGCTGAGAGGACTGATGCCACCTCTAGCTAGATAGGGATGGAGATAGCCTCCAGCATAGCCAGCACAACCAGCTATAGGAGTGCGACTACAGGTACCAGTCCCTCTGGCATAGATTCCAGTTGTCCCAGTATAGAGACCAGCTGCATAGGTATAGGTGCCACAGGTATAGAGGTAGGGACAGGATGAGGTAGATGTTTTATTGGGCCAGGGTGGTGTGGTATAGGGTGGTCAGGTCTAGGATGATATACAGGATGAGGTTGACGCTGAGATGATAGATGTATAGGCACAGGATGAGTAGGTGGACATGGACATCGGGGGACAAGATCCCTATTTATAGAGAGACGTGGTAGAGGAGGAGCCAGATATTGATGTACTACTAGTCAGACCAGCAGTTACATAGGTATAGGTAGAGTGGGTGCCAGGTCTAGAGAGACAGATTGAGAGTGTCAGATGGATGTCCTGAGACATGAGCGGGATATAGCGATTGAGAGACTCAGGGAGTCTGAGATGCTACTAGATGAGTTATAGAGGATAGGGGACCTAGGTCCCCATGGAGATATCATGAGAGCCATGATACATGTCGAGAAGGAGATATCCTACTGGTGAGAGGCATACAGACAGGCAGTCCCGAGGGATCAGTGGATCAAGAGTTATAGGGAGAGCTCAGTGGCGATTAGGATGGTAGTGCGTGACAGAGGAGCACTAGCTGATGGAGAGGGTGTGTCATCATGCCCTTTGAGAGCACCGATAGGTTTAGGAGGTCAGGGTGGATCCTCAGCATCAGGGAGTTTAGCAGCACAGGGCCACATTGCATCCCGTAGACAGCGGTAGACAGAGTCTAGAGGTAGTGGTTCATAGATGTTGAGAGAGAATTGTATACACTATTGTACCATTATGATTCATTATATCATTATATTTTGACTTGATGGACACTAACTATGGACACATTGTTATTGATTTATATCATTGGACATTCAGATAGTTTTGTTGTTTTATGGACTTTATATGATGGATGCTATATGATTGACTCTATATATACAGTGATGCAGTTCTATCATGATTTTCTTTGATGATTTATATACATGTGCATACTGACATATGCAAGATGTGATGATTTACTTTAATATGCATAGAATGTATATCTTAGAATGCAAAATTATTTATATCTGATTTGATATTTTTGATGCTTAATGGTTAATAATCATATGATGGTGATATAAATGCATGTCTTAAATGAGTTTACTAATGCTATGTGATTATCAATGCAATGTTGTGATGAACAATGTGGATAATGGATAATAAATAAATGATGTAAATGAATGATAATGTATAATAAATGAATGATGTAAAATGCATATAATGAATAATAAATGAATGATATAAAATGCATGTAATGTATAATAAATGAATGATATAAAATGCATGTAATGTATAATAAATGAATGATATAAAATGTGTATAATGAATAATAAATGACAGTGTAATGTAAATGATATCTAATGTAATAAATCATAATGTAGCTAAGATGATTGAATGTAATAATTGATAACATGATAAAAGAAAATGAGATGAAATGATAGCTATAATAAATGATCAAATTATATATAAATGAACACTCCTAATGAAGATAACATATGTCTCTAAATGATTAAGTGCAAAATGTTAAATGCAAAAAGTTTTAATATGTTTGGTTGTCCAAATGTCCTCAACTTAAATAAAAATGTATTTGACACAAGAAGAATAGACTAAGAGAACAGATAACCTAATAAGAAAGGTAACCTATAAATCTCTATAAAAAGAGCACTGATATGTAAGTCATGAACTATTTAAATGAAATGCCATATGAAATGAATGTATCTCCACAACTTTAGGTAACATCTTAGAACTTCATAATAATTGGAACTTGAGTTTCATCATTGAGCTCGTTATGTTGCAAGAAAATGCAAGCATCATGGTATAATTAAACTAGGATGACCTGAGCACTTTTTGCATGGAGTTTAATATTGAAAACTTGACAAACATCTAGGTATAATTGAACTGAGATGACCTGAGTTTTGTTTTCATAATAGGTAAGGAATATGTCCCCCCTCCATCAGGGAACAAATATTTGGAATCGAGGTATGCGATGGTGTATCACCATAAATAGCATGTTTTAGAACAACATAATTTGTATGTTGTCCATGCTATGAAATGGATGAAAGCACTTATACACAGATACCCCAATTACTTGATCCTTCGATTTCATTGGAAAATACCCCACAAACAACAATCAAAGAAAATATCATGCCCCATCCTGGCTATTCTAATCAATGACATATGAGAGTTTCAAACTCATGTCAAAGATATCCCAGAATAGCATAGGAAGCATGATAACAATGAAATCTAGATATGAATGCATAAGTTATAACAAATCATTCTAACATGCCTGCCATGAATATACATTTCTTTTGCAAAAAGGATTGATTTAGGATATGTTAATCAATTCAAGTGATGATGTATAGTCAAGATGTATAGATAAGCAGTCACAATTCGAAAGATAGATCATAGATTCTGATTCAGCATGAAGATACCATTATGAAAGAATATTTGATTGTGTTTGCCTTACCTAGTGAAAATAACTCCATTATGTCCTCTAAGAGTCATGACTATCATAGATCCACTTCCCAAACTAGGTCAAGGACATGCCCCCAGTGAGGTGATGGACTGACTTATTATGGATGAAGAAAGATGCAGCAAGACTAGGATGAAGACCATGACAAAAGATCAAGCTATGATGGGATTTTATTATGGATAGATACAATGGATGGTGTATGAACTGACCATTTTATTATGATATATACATAGTGGGGACAAGGATTGAGTAACTATTTTATTGTGGATATATACAATGAATAGACACACTAGAAGAATCCTAATAGATAGAGGAGCTAACTTGTCACACATAGCGCCTGTTTCCAGGTTTTCACTGTATGCTTTTATTGCAGTTTTTCTTTTGATTTTGTGATTTTTTTTGTATTTTTGATTATTTTTATTTACAGAATATATATACAGACTATATACATGCCCCTTACATTGATATTTTAGGGATAGAACTTCTTGAGATGGATGTTGTTAAGAGGTTCATCCAAGGGATCCCCTTCAGGTGTAGATAACTGATAAGCTCCAGAACCATAGACTGTTGTAATCACAAAAGGTCCTAACCAATTAGGTTTGAACTTGCCCTTCTTTTCATGGTGTTGTTGATTCTTTGGATTTTCTCAAAGGACTAAGTCACCCAATTGAAAATCTCTGATCTTTACCTTGCTATTGTACTAACAGGACAGACACTATTGATAAACTTTCAAATGATCATAAGCTCATTGACGGCATTCATCTAGGAGTTCCAATTTAGTCAGGTGTGCAACTCTATACTCTTCATCAGGAATTAAATCTTTAAGAGTAACACGAAGTGAAGGCAACTCAACCTCGAGGGGCAGGACTGCTTTAGATCCATAGACAAGGGAGTATGGAGTGGCTCCAGTAGGAGTATAGATGGAGGTGTGGTAATCCCATAAGGATGGATTAAGTTGGAGATGCCAGTCACGACCAACATCATTGACAGTCTTTTGTAGAATTTTAACAATTTTTTTGTTTGACGCCTCAGCTTGGCCATTTTCTTAAGGATAGTAGATTGTGGAATAGTTGTGGGTGATGTGGAATTTGGTGCACAAGTCATCCATGTCTTGGTTTTGAAACTATTTCCCATGATCAGTGATAAGATACATAGGTATACCATATTTGCAAATGATATAGTTTAAGATAAACATGGAGATTTGTTTCCCTCTGGTGGTAATTAATGGAACAGCCTCAATCCATTTAGTGAAGTATTCTGTGGTAGTGAGAATCCATTTGTGGCCATTGGATGATGGAGGATTGATAGCACCCATGAGGTCGAGTCCCCACCGATTGAATGGAAAAGTAGTTGTAAAAGGATGTAACTCTTGAGCTGGAGCATGGATAAGGTTTCCATGTATCTAACATTTCTTGCATGCCCTAGCAAAATGAAAGGAGTTTGCTTCCATGGTAGGCCAATAATAACCCATATGCATGAGTTTCTTAGCCAAAGAGGGACCACTCAAATGTGTCCCATAAATACCTTCATGTACATCATGTAAGGAAATTTGAGCTTCATCATGTTTGAGACATTGCAGGAGAGTACTGTCAAAACCTCACCGATAAAAGGTGTCAGATATTAAGATATAGTGGGAGGTTTGGCAGAGAAAAGTTTGTTTTTGATTGTGGGATAGGTCAGGAGGTAGAGTGTTATCTTTGAGGTAAGAATAGATCTTTCCATAGGTTGGGGAGTTATTTCCAATCAGATGACATATAATACTTGTATCAGGGTCATCATATGCAGGACAAGTTAGGGATTCCACCAAGAACTCAAAATAGGCCTTGGTATCTTCTATATCAAATAAAGAAGCAATTGTTGCCATAGCATCAACAGCCTTGTTTTCATGCTGAGGAATCTACTCAAAAGTGATGATAGAGAAATACTTTTTAAAGTCATCAACCATACATTTATATGGCAATAACTTATCATCATTGGTCTGGTATTCATCATTAACTTGGTTAACAATCAACTGAGAATCTCCGTAGACATTTATTTTAGATACGTTCCATTGTAAAGCCATTTTTAACCCAATCAGCAAAGCCTCATATTCTGCTACATTATTGGTGCAAGGAAATAACAACTTGAAAGATTTCAGAATAGTGTATCCTTGTGGTGTGATAAAAAGAATACCAGCTCGTGAACCCTGTTGAGTGTATGAGTCATCAAAGTATAATTTCCATGTTTGTGTAGACAAAGCTAAGATATGAGCATCAAGAAACTTTGTGTGTATAGGTTGGTCATCCGTTAATGGAGCATTAGCTAGTTGATCTGTGATCACTTGACCTTTGATAGCCTTCTTGTCTACATATTCAATATCAAACTCACTAAGTAGCATGACCCACTTAGCCAACCTGCCTGTCAATGCAGTCTTGCTTAACAAGTACTTTAAAGGATCAATCTTTGCAATAAGATGAGTAGAATGTGATGACATGTAATGCTGCCATTTTTGTGAAGCAAAGACAATAGCCAGACATGCTCTTTTAATAGGGGAATAGTTTAACTCATATCCCACTAAAGTGCGACTGATGTAGTAGATGGATTTTTCTTTTCCTTCATGATCTTGCTGAGCGAGAAGAGCACCTAGTGAGGTTGCCGTGGTTGAAATGTAGAGCAAGAGTGGCTTGCCTGGAATTGGTGACATTAGAGTTGGAGGATTCGCTAGATACTGCTTGATTTTGTTAAAAGCTTCCTCACACTTATCATCCCATTGGAATAAGATATTTTTATGTAGCAAATGTTGAAAGGGATGACTGCGATCTGCTAGTTGAGAAACAAATCTTCAGATGGATTGTAGATGCCCCTGTAAAGATCTTAGTTGACTGATGTTAGTGGGGGAAGCCATCTCTAATATTGCTTTAACCTTTTCTGGATCTACTTTGATTCCTTTAGCTAAGACAATGTACCCTAACAATTTTCCAGATGTGACCCCAAATGCACATTTCTTTGGATTGAGTCGAATCTGATATTTTTCCATCCGGGTGAATATTCTATCCAACACTCTCAAATGACCAGCTCTGTCTTTGGATTTTGCTAAAATTTCATCAACATAATCTTCCATAATGGTATGCATCATGTCATGAAAGATCATGGTCATGGCTCTTTGGTAAGTTTCTCCAGCATTTTTGAGGCCAAATGGCATCACATTCCAGTAGTATGTACCCCATGGACAAGTAAAAGAAGTCTTTTCCTGGTCTTCTAGCGCAATCTTGATTTGGTTATAGCTAGAAAATCCATCCATTAATGATAACATCTCATGCCCAGTTGTTAGGTCAATAATCATATCAATATTTGGCAAAGGGAAGTCATCTTTTGGACAAGCTTTATTAAGATCTCGAAAATCAATACAAATCCTGATAGACTTGTCTAGTTTTGAAACTGGAACAATATTTGAAATCCACTCAGCATAATCAATAGCCTGAATAAAACCAACATCTAGGAGCTTCTTCAATTCTACTTTCACCATTAGAGCAATGTGAGGATGCATTTTGTGGAGCTTCTGCTTAACTGGTTTTACACCTGGTTTGATAGATAAATGATGCATAATGAGATTGGGGTCCAAACCAGGCATATCAGCATAGGACCAAGCAAAGTTGATTTGTCTTTTTCTGAAGAATTTTTCAAAAGCTGCTTTCTCTGATTCTGTCAAGGATGCTGCTACTTTGAGGATGTGTGGAGACTCCTCTATCTAATGTTAAGTGGTACTGTTGGTTCTATAAAAATGGTAGATTACTCTTGATCTAGATAGTTGGGAAGAGTGTCAATCCTTCCATCATCAAGTGCCTTAGAGAGGTTTTCACCATCAGATGCATCTTTTCTTTTTACTATTTTTGGATCTAATACTGCCACTAAGTCATTTTCACCATTAGATCTGCTGATTATTTTTATATTCTTATGACTGAAAGGATTGGCACTCTCTCCAAAATAGGCCATGTCATTGAGTTCTATCAGAAATCTTGACTTGTGATCCCCTGGTGGTAAATGATCCCTAATGCCAAGATAGTCAATGATCACATCATCATTATGGAAGACATCAAGTTCTGGGTGATCGGGAGAATCCCAATTGATAAGATCAGGACAGACAAGGGGCATTGGATCATTTGGGTCAGTTTCAAAAGCAGAGATGGTATTGATGGAAAAGTTGTCAAGGTTTATGATAGTATCAGCGAGGTCTATTTTCATACTCTCATCTGAAATGTCTGTCACAAGATAACACTCACTTCGCTCATGATCAACATGAGTATTATTACGTGGGACCAATCCTAGTGAGTCACTCATTGAACTCTCGCCCTCATGGTAATCATTACTATATTGATGGACAACATTGAATCTTATTTCTTCAGTATATTTAGATAAGGAATCCCATTCATAATCATTAGAATCAGAATAATCATTATCTTCAAGTCTATCAATGATTCTTTGAGCTATCCTTTGTTTTTCTAGATCTACATACATACCATGCTTTCTGAATTGTAAGGAAGGAGCTTTAAATGTCTCATGAAAAGGTGGTATTTTCTCTTTTCCTTTTGGTTCTTGTGGTTCTTCACCTTTATATCCTAATCCTGTAGTATCTCTTTGATAATTGGGATTTTGCAAAATTGGTTTTATAACACCTTCTCTTTGTAACCCTAGAGGTCTAGCACCTTGATATCCCATCTTTTGTAGCAAAGTATACCCTTTTCCATAGACATCAGGTGATATACATTCATGTTTAATATCCTCTTCAATCTTTTATGTCTTAAGACAATAATTTGCATTACGCTCAATTGCCTCTTTGGATATTGTGCCACCACTTATAAATGTGTTATAAACAAGTGTGGAAGGGGGTTCTGATTGTTGTTTAGTGATCAAAGATCTACCATATGATTTGGGAGATAAAGGTAACTCAGTGATACAAAGAGCTTAACCTAAAGTATATTCTCCCATACTTCTTTCTTTGATGTCTATCTTGATCCCATCTAATTTAGAAGTTGATGCTATATTACTAGGGTCACTAGGTAAAGTTGCAGAAGATCCAGTACGATTATAGGGAACCAAAGAATCAAAAATCTTCACATTGCTACAATATTGAAAAGGATTAGAATCTCCTTTGATAGTGATCTCCTGACCATTGTGAGGGAATTTTATACATTGGTGATAAGTCGATGGCACAACTTGCATGGAATGAATCCATGGTCTTCCCAAAAGAATATTATAAGCAAGATCCATGTCCAGAACTTGACAAGATACATCTTTGACAATATGACCAATTCTTATTGGAAGAACAATGGACCCCTTGGATGATCTCTCTTCTTCATCATAGGCTTTTATTGTGATTTTCTTTTTTGGATCAATGACATTCTAAAAAAATCCCAATGCAAGGACTAACTTTAACATGCAAATATTCAAGCCAGCTCCCCCATCTATTAATACTCTTTTAATCTTGTGATTCTGAACAAGGACTTTGCTATGTAAGGGAGCATTATGAGGTTGGGTAATGGCTAAATCATCATTTTCAGTAAAGGACAAATAGTGTGGGGTTGTTAAATGGCCCACCACAGCTTGAAATTGATCAGGATCTAGAGTTGTTGGAACCTGGATCTCTAAGAGAGATTTTTCAAGGATATCTTTGTGAGATAGGGAAAGGTGCAAAAGCTCTAAGATGGATATCTAGGCAGGTGTTTTCTTGAGTTGTTCCAAAAGATTGTACTGGTTGGAAGTATTTGGGATAGACTTTGGGACATAAACAGACTTATTTTGTGTAGTGCTTGGTTTAGACTGGACTCCTTGAAAAGTAACTTTGGCTTGAGCACGAGTAGTTGCTTGGACTAGATGACTCTCTGATTTTTCTTTGATGGTAATAACATTGGCATAATACATAGAAGGATGACATTCAGAAATGTTACCAACATATTGATAGGGAGTGGAATTATAATTAGCTTGATTGTCACCCTTAGTGTTGGAAGAACCCCCTTTTTCATGCTTAGGAAGTGGATCTTTGAAAGCTGTATGTGATTCATTCGAGACATGTCCGTCAATACCAATTTCACCGCTTTCGATTAAATCTTGGATTACATGTTTTAGTCTTTTGCAATCATTTGTTTTATGTCCTCTGCCTCTATGAAATTTGCAATAATCATTCTCATTCCACCAAGAAGGCTTTACTCTAGGTTCAAAATCTTTTTTTTTAGGAAGTGTAATGAGTTTCTTTTTGATTAACTTCCATAATGCTGATTTGAGAGATTCCCTCAAAGGAGTAAAGTTTCTTCGAGGTGACATAAAAGGCAATCTTGGTTTAGATGAATCCTTGTTGGTATTTTGATTTGATGATTGATTGTTGTAGGTTCCTTGAGTAGCATTGGCTTGACTGGTGAGATTAAGAAGGGGTTGCATTGGTTTGACATTATGATTATCAATAATCCCATCATTGACAATGTTTTTATTTTTATTCCAAAACTTTGATTTGTCATTGTTATAGTTGTTAGAATTGGAATTTGAGGATCCAACATTGTCTTTAGAATAAAGTTTGATCTCACCTTTTCTGACCATAGCTTCCTCAATCTTGATACCATTTTCTATGAGCTTATTGAAAATTGGTGGACATTGCAATTGTAACTTATAACTCATTTCTGGTGTAAGGTTATGCACAAAAATATCCATCTTTTCTTGTTCAGGAATCATTTGTGGATATTTAGAAAACAATTGATGCCATCTTTGCAAAAAAGTAAGGAAAGGTTCTCCATTCTTTTGATGTGCATTGCAAAGATCAAGCATAGTGACCTCATGTTTGATGTTATATAAATAATGAGTCACAAATTTGTCAAGAAGCTCATTGAAAGATTTGATGCCGGGGGGAAGTTTAGAGAACCATTCCATGGCTTGTCCTCTTAAACTTCATGGAAATAGTCACATAAGATAAGTGTCATTGTGAGCGACTTCAATACAAGCAACACAAAACTCATGAATATGGTCTTGTGGATCTGAATTCCCTTTTTATTTGTCAAATTTTGGTACCTCAAAATGAGAAGGGAATGGAATCATTGCTAAAATCTTATCAAAAGGATAAGGACATATATCATCGAAGGAATACTTCTTTGTTGATGATCCAGTTTGGATGTCATGGATTTGTTGTTGAAGCATTTGGATTTGTTGTAGGACGGGATCCAAAGATGGTGTGTTTCCTTGAGAGTTTTGGGAAACATTATTGTGAGAAACATTGTTTTGTGAAGCATGATTTGGCTTATCATTTTGAGAAATAGTGTGTTGTTCATGACTATGAGAAGCATTGGATTGCTGATTGGTTTCCTTTGCTCCATGAGTATCTTGAGAACCTTTAGGAATTTGTTGATTATTTGTGTGAGTTGGTTCTCTAAGATAAGAAACATTAAAATCACTTGGTAACTTAGCTCCTTGTTGAGCAAGCATGAGAAAATACATCTCTTTATCCAAGCCTAAGAGTCTTTCCATGACATGATAAAATTGAGGATCTTGCGAAGCTTCCCTAAGTTCTTCATCGGTGGGTTCATCAGTGGATGTAAAAAGTGAAGGTTTCTTAGGAGCTTTAGGCCAAGGATTTTCTTCATTGCTGGTATTGCCTTCCATCTTGTCTAGGGATTCTGGATTGGTGGCTTGTTTAAATTTTTGAGATTGAGTTTGAACCATAAAATTAAAAGAATTGATTGTGGGATGAAAGATTTTTGATGAGAAGATATGGAAAGTGATTGATAGGAAAGATATTGAAATGTGTTGAAAAGTGATAAGACAACTTGATAAACTCTAAGTCAATAGGAGGGATAGATCTCACTATGATATGACAAAGAGAAATCAAGAGATAATAACCTAAGCAAGTTTGATGATTAAGGATGATATATCCTGATATGGTAAACTCACAAAGATCAAAATCTAATGGATAAGATAATGTTTCAACACAAAATCAAAAATTTCAAAGATTTGGAAGAAAAATGATTTGATGAATCTTGATAAAGGAATGATGAAAAGTGATGAATGGTCAAACTAAAGATCAAAGGTCTGTGTAACTTGACTGTTTCTCCATAATCTTACTAAGGATGAAAATGGGTATCTAAAAAAGTGATTTTGAAAATTGCAAAGTTTGTGGAAATGCTCACTGTTGTAAATGCGCAACAACAAATGCACATGACAAATTGATCAATGCGCAACAAAATGAAATAGATGCGTAGCAATATGTAATAGATGTGACTGGTAATAATCAAAAGCATAGATAGTCTGAATAGATGCACAACAAATTTTGATAAATGCACAGCAAACTTGATCAAATGCACAGAAAGATGTGATATATGCGCAGGTGTTGAAATTTTGATTTGAATTGAAATGTTTTGGATTTTCCTAGTGTTGGCTGGTTTTGTTTTTTTTATTTTTATTTTTGGCAAAGTGAAAAATGCATAAAAACACACACATAAGACATAAATGATGTTAATCTAACTATGCTAATATGAATGCACAAACACACTTACAATCCTATGGTTGGCAAGGACAATATCTGCTTAATCCCCACTAGGATAATAAAATTCAGCCATGCAAATTCATAGCGGACAGCCTAGGAACTTGAAGGCATGGGCTCCTCCTTACAGTGCACTCACTTCTCAGGCACACCAAGTTCTGAATTCAATGGGTCATTACTTCCCAAAGAACTGCTATCTCTACTATGAACCGTGAGTAATGTGGGGTGTCTTCACGAGCCTGGGTGACTCCTTGAGCTAGCAGATAGAAGGTTTTTGGCCACTAAACAAAATTTTTTAGTAAGGAAATCCATTCAGGTGGTTGTGATCAAGTCATTTTCCCAATTAAGGGGGCTCTCCCAATCCTTTCAAAGCAAGGCTTTCACCTCTACTAAGTAGGACATTAACGCACCACTAGGGTACTGAGGAGATTTTGGTTGCCACAACGAATTCACACCTATCTAATGTGAGACTAATCACATTAGCATTTTTTATATACCGGTTTGGAAGGGCTTGGTTTTAGCCTGTTACCGGTTGGGTCGTTCCTTGGGGTGAGTACCTCTTTTCCCACCAAAGACCGCCCTCTAAAAATTATAACAGTTTCTCTTACACCCAAGGTCCACGAATGGCGAGGGGAGAGGATACGTTGTTATAATTTTGGGATTACAGATATGCTATTAAGAAAAACATAACAGACACTTGAATCTATGCTAAGGAAGACACATAAAGTAAAAACATGTCGTATTTTAAGCCCAAACGAGATTATAGTTTATTTTGCAAACCCCTTGGCAATCTGCAATCAAACTGTTACAAAATTTTTTTTTAGCAATGGGGTCTTCAAAATTACGTCCTACAAAATAACCTAAAAATACTACCAGAATGAATAGACACTTGTCAAAATGTTAGCTAAAAACAAATCTAACAGAAAACTAAATTTTTCTACAGAAACTGATAAATGCGCAGAACAGTGATATCAATGCGCAGTAAGTTTGGATATATGCACAATAATTATATATGCGTGAAATGATTGAATGAATGCGCAGCTTGATGATATGTATGCGTAGCGAAAAATGATGTATGCGCAAGATAGTTTAACGAATGTGCAAAAAAATATGATAGAAAGTGAAAACCAGATGAAAGTTTATGTCTGTGGTTGCAGAAAATGGATGCACAGTAGAAATGAACAAATACGTAGAAATCATGTACAAATGCACAAAAATAACCTGTAGAAAAACTTGCACACGGAAAACTAAAAACTGAAAGTGAAAAACCCGGTTGGGCCCTCCTTCTAGCACCAAAAATGTATGCAAATTAGATGTCTAACAACTAGAAATGATAAATTAACTATTAAAGCCAATGAATCTATCTAATGCAAACACAATGAAGAATGCAAAGTAACTATGAAATGATGAAACTAATTTAATTACCTTCACCTACCATGCAACTTGTCTCCATTGTCCTCCTAGGTTTGATTTGTTGAAGATGTTGAGCTCTCAAATTTCCAAAATGAAGCCTTCTCCCAAGATGCTACCAAAGTGTGGAGTTTTAATGAAATTGAGTGCACAATAGCTTATGCAAACTAATGGATGAAATGCAAATGAAATGGTGATTGTATGGATGCTTGATTTCTTGAATGCTTGGACGCTTGTTATCAAAAATACCTATTAGCCCTCAAATGAGAAATGAAGCTCCTTTTATAGAGTTTTAGAGGATCTAGGCTTAGGTGGCACAATCCTACGGTTGAGAATGAAAGGTGGAAGATACTAAGGCTAGGATTGCCTTAGTTAAAGGAGTTGAGAGAAAGGGGGATGTAGTTGGAATGTGAGAGGAATAATAGGGATGATGTTCCTCTCACATTGACATGGAGGAGAAGAAGGTGGAAGGGAAAGACACATGTCAAGTGTCTCACAAAGACCAAAGAGAGAAAGGGGGAGAGACATTTTCCTCATGAGGACTCTTTATACAAGTGTCCCATGAGTCACCTTTGACCCTTAGAGGTGGCTTGAGAAACCCCTTAGGAATAGGAAATGTCTCTTGACTTGGTTGTTGAGAGGACATGTGGTCATAAGACCAAGTCCTATGAGGCCACATGGCCTTAAGAATAGGACATGTGTGGGTGAGGATAAATATGAATAAATAATTAATAATAATTATTTATTTTAGCCAAGGTGATGTGTCAAGTGACTAGGTGGATGAAGTGAATTAGAAGACTTAGTCATATTTAGGTGATTGTGTATTTAATTAAATCACTTTAATAGACTATTTAGAAGACTTAGGATATAAAATTAGACTATAGTGAATTTATTAAATAAATTGAATAATTTATTTAATAAATAGAGGAATAATTATTAATTAAATAATAAATATTTAATTAATTTATCAAGTCAATAGTAATTAAATAATAAATATTTAATTAATTAATGAAGCCATTTTTAGGTGGATACAGTGATTTATCGCCAAATAATCATTAAATTAAAGATAATTAAGATAATTAGGAATATTGCTGGGAATATTCCCCGATGCAAAATTTAAAATAATCAATTATGATTTGATGATGTTTAGATGTGCCTTAGATTAGGACTTTGATGTTGATTTTGTTCAATTTGTAGATGTAGGGGGTTAATGAACTTATAGCCCATGTTTGGGGTATTACAATTTGCCCCTCTTTGAATTACTGTGCGAAGTGCAGTGGTTCAAAGATAGTTTGTGTTTGATAGAGATATGAAACTGATTCGAAATTGATAATTGATAGGAGATAGAAGCTGATTGATATTGATTTGATATGAAGATAATAGGTCCTGAATGACCAAAGATAATGTTCACTGTAGTAGCGATGAACTGAGGATTGCGAAAAAAAAGTGTCAAAATACTTGATTCTGAACCTTATGATTGCGAAGAAGTGAGTAACCGGTTCTAGACTCGATTGTCTTAGCAGAACTAGCAGGTATCACATCCGAACCTTTCAATTGCCAAAGAACCAAGGAAATAACACTGATGAACCGATGGTTACAAAAAGCTGATACAGATTACAAGATTAGGAGGATACCAGATTGATATGGATCGATGAATCTGATATGCCCCAAGTGATGATAGATTTGCCCCGAGCAATGAGGACTTTTGATGAATCAGCAACTAGACATGATTGTTGTCTTGATTACTGAGGAAGATATGATTTCCATAAAGATATGATTTCAAATTTGATTACAGACTTTGAATGATATGCAATACCATGCCCCCTTCAAGATTAAAATTGAAATCTGACAAGAAAAGTCAGCGTTGATAGTTCAGAAGCATGCTAATTGATTTGAGAAGTGGTTAAACACATTCAGGAATGCATTCTACATTGTTTGGAGGTCCTGGAGACCAAGTTTGACTAGGTGAAACTATGAGTTGACCATAGTTGACCAAGTTGAAATTTTGATAGTTTGATGTAAGATAATTAGTTAAGTTGAATTCTAGATTTCTGTGATGATTGAAGGTTGATTATGCAAGTAGTTGACAATATGAATGATCTCAGATTTTGATTTTGATCCTGAAAAAGGATTCTACTTGCTATTTCATTGGAGGAACCTTCATGTGAGATTCAACTCTTGTTAGATTTGAAGATGTGAGTGGAGAATTGTTTAAGCATTGAAGTTCGTTTAGCCATTGTGAGATCATGCAACATGCCAAATGCAAAGAGACATGCAACCTAAGACCTAGGACCTAGTCACTGATCATGTGTCAATTTGTTATCATCATTGAACTTTTAGGTAACCAGATAAATCAATATATGCCCACTAGCTATGAAACCATAGACATATGAATATCGATTTGTATGCGCAAGAATCAATACAACACCCACTGGTCAACAACCATGGAT
Organism: Chamaecyparis obtusa; assembly: GCA_027943335.1. Lineage (NCBI taxonomy): Eukaryota > Viridiplantae > Streptophyta > Pinopsida > Cupressales > Cupressaceae > Chamaecyparis > Chamaecyparis obtusa. The sequence goes on from BSBK01003919.1 coordinate 747,367, forward strand.
ATATGAATATTGATTTTATTTTCGGAATGTCAGATTAGATATAAGCACCAAGGCACAAACACCAAGATGACCTGAATATCATGTCCATTTTGATATAGCAATTTGTATAAGCATCAAAACATAAACATCATGATGACCTGAATACACCTTGCATTCAAACACATCAAACAGTCAAGAGATCATTCTAAATCCAATGTGAATTACACGTAGTGACCCTTTATCATTCACATCCTTAGGTAAGATCGTGTTTCATAGTAGGAGAAAGAACTCACTCAAAAAGACAATAGTTAGATCAATACTTCTTTGAATCATCTGGGTATCAATGGTCGAGGTACGCATGGCCATCCAATTTGAGATAGAGGCTCTTACAGTTGGACACCATTTCAATCTAGAATTTTTAAAGTTGTTAGATTTTCACATACAAGCAGAAGACAAAGAAAAGATTATGCCCCCAGTCATCACTCTCTAAATCCTGTAAAGGACATCATCGAAGGGCTCGAAGGGACACAATATGCAAAAATCTTAATGTGAATCAGTAAGCATACAAGGAGATAAAAGCATTTAAAAATGCATAGATTATTTTCAGTTTGATGTTTGATGTTGATTGCGTTGTTGTAGATGCAAAATCCTTTCTAGAGACAAGACTGACTGACTAACTCACATGAAGCTTCAAAATGACTTTGACTAGATATGATACGTCTAAGATATACTAGAGACCATAGGATATGACATTGATTACCCCCAAGTTTGAACATTGATAGGATATAGACACTTGAGTAGATTGGTGGACAAACCAATTTATTGAAAACTGAAAATGCAAAAACAAACCGGGAGATATGTACAAACTAAAGCAAGACTAAAAGTTGGGAAAGACCAAGATTGTATTGATAGATGGAGCATTTTGAAACAAGTGGCACCCGTTTGCCAGGTTTTCACCATCTTGGCAGAGATTCTATTTTTGCTACCAAGGTGCCTGTTTCCAGGTTTTCACCAAGGCCCTTTTTTTTCTTTTTTCTTTTTTTCAATTTTTTTGAATTTTTCATATTTTTCAATTTTTTAAGATTTTTTTTCAGGATATTTTACCATAGACTGAATGCCTTAGGTGTAGAATTTCTTTAGATGGAGAATGTTGATTGGTTCTCGGAGCTGTTTTCCTTCAGTCATTGAGAGTTGATAGGCACCAGAGACAAAAGTAGCATCAATTGGGTTCGAACTTCCCCTTGCGTTCTCTATGTGATTGATTTTTAGGATTCTCTCTCAAAACTAGATCGCCAACCTGAAATTCTCTGTGTCTGACTTTCTTGTTGTAGCCTCTAGACATTCTCTTCTAATATACTTTGAGATGATCATATGCTGCTTGTTTGCGCTCATCTAGTAGTTCAAGTTCTTGCAACCTAGACACTCTATAGTCATCATCAGTTACTAGACCATGCATTTTGATTCTTAGTGATGGGATTTCAACCTCAATAGGTAGTACCACCTTAGACCCATAAACTAAAGAAAAAGGTGTAGCCCCTGTAGGCATTCTGATACTTGTTCTGTAGGCCCATAGAGCTGAATTAATCATGAGATGCTAGTCTTTGCCAATTTTATTTACTATTCTGTGCAATATCTTCAATAGATTTTTATTGGAAGCCTTTTCTTGGTCATTCCCTTGTGGATAGTAGATAGAAGACCAATGTTGGGTGATCTTGAATTTGGCACACAGATCATCTAGGTCTTTATTCTTGAATTGCCCACCATTATCTATGATTATGGAATGAGGGATCCCATATCTGCATATGATATAGTTTAAGATGAACATCAATATCTACTTTCTCGTTGCTTGTGTCAAAGGGACCGCTTCTACCCATTTTGTAAAATAATCTGTGGCTGTGATTATATGGGTATGTCCATTAGAAGAGTGTGGATAGATAGCACTGATAAGATCAAAAGCCCATTGTTGAAAAGGCCATTGTGTGGTGAAGGGGATTAGATCTCTCCTTGGAGTATGAATCAAGTTACCATGCACTTGGCACTTTTGACAGTTCTTAGCAAACTTGATAGCTTCTTTTTCCATTTCAAACTTCCAAGCAAGATCATATCGTGCAGTCCCAATGTCTAGCAATGCGGAGAACAAGAGGGATTGGCAAGCTGGTGGATGAGATGGAAGATGAGAGAATGAAGGAGAATGAAGGGAAGAAATCCTCAAAGGTAAAAATCCTCAAGAATACCCAAGCTAGGGAAAAATTGTCATGTAAAGCGCATTTGGACAAGCAATGCAAGGCCAGCATAGGATAAGTCACAAAAGCATAATGCCAAAGAAGGAAAGGATGTAGTCCAAAGGAGTATACATGTCAAGAGGCTTCATAGCACTGTGTTTTACTCTTTCTTCTATTAGATCAATACCAAAGGGGAAAAAGATAGTGATAGGTGAAAATGAATGGAGGAAGATAGACATGAAGGCTAAATAAGAAGGGAATGAAAGCAAGATCATCATAAGATAGATCACAAGATAGCCAAATGTTCGTGTATAGATCAACATTGTCAAGATCAAAGAGAGAAGATGGAATGGATGAAATATGTAGAAGAACTATGCATGATGCCTGATTGCCAGATTTTCATCATGGTACTTATCCAAGGTGCCACAAGGGAGTGGTTTTCACCATAGGATGAATTTATTTCTCTTTACTTTTGCTACCAAGGTGCCTGTTTCTAGGTTTTCACTAAGGCACATTTTCAAATTTTTTATTTCTCTTCTTTTGGAAGAAGGCAAGCTTTTTAGATAATGCTCCTTGAAAGGATAAACCATGATATACCAATGATTCAAATAATATACTCAAAGATGCTAATAGGGAAAGGATTATGGAAGATAAAAATGGAGGATAGGGTTTTATGTAAAGTGAGTGAGGTTGGAAGATAGGAAGAATAGGCAAATGAGGAAAAATGATATAAGGTAGAAGGATAATGCATGGAAGGATTGTGAAAGGGTAGATGGAAAGGAAGACAAGTTCAACATCAACACATACCTTGAAAGATGGTGAGAGGATGGAGGAATCATGAATGAAGGAATACGTGAAGGAATATGGTGAATGGATAGAAGAGGTTGTGGTTTAGGTGGATGGAATGGAGGAATGCTTTTGGAAGAAGATGAAGTGGAAGTCTTTGGAAGCTTGAATGTCAACTTAACTTTTCGCTCAACACTAGACTCTTTCAAGATAGACTTTGGAATCCATATAGCCATAGGCTTTTCATTTTTTTTTGGTAATTTAGAGAGAATATCTTTAATGATAGATTTTGGAACCCATACTTGGCTTGTAGTTTTCATCTTAGATATCTCTTTTGACTTTATGCATCCATGTCATTTAGAGGAGACATGGTGATCCTTTTTTGATAGATTCTTGTATTGAACATTCAAGTTACTTCCAAAAGACTTGGGACTTGTGGAAGAAGAAGAAAGATATGACTGGTTTAGATGGGTGGGTGGATGGAAAGCATTCAAGGGTATGCATCTATGTTGATCTTAAGGAAAGATGGGAGATGGAGGGATGTAAGGACCCAAGATGGATGAAAAATTAGGAAAGTTAGGAGGGGAAAGTGAAGGGACATAAGGACCCAAGATGGAAGGAAGACGTGAAGCCCTTTGTAGTGGTGGAAGAGGTCCAAGGATGGATGCGGAAGATGCAGAAAGATAATTAATAAGTTCATCAACATCTATATGGCAACCAAGGATATTAACATCTTTAGAGTGAGCATTAGGATTTTTAATAGAATCATGGATATCTTGAATATGAGCACCTTCTTTGATAGGATTGTTCAAAGCTTGCAAAGACTTAGGAAGAGTAGAAAGTGGAAGTGAACATGGAGTGGTAGAATAAGAAGATGGAAGACTGATCTTGACAAGGATCTTTGGATAGCATAAGCGCATAATTTTTCTCTTGATTTTCAAGAGGCTTAACATTGGAAGGAACAACACTATTTTTAACAACCTTAATAAAAGTATCATCTTTGGAAAGCATAAGTGTAGTAAGGTCATTTTGATTGTCAATAAGCTCAATAGTGTAAGTAGCATCATGATCTTGCTTAGGAGAAGACTTAAGACATGGTGGAATACATGAAAAAGGGTATGCAGGATCAAAAGAATCCTGAGGCAGATAAGAGACATCGTGAAAAGGAGTGGATGACATGGAGGGTTCTTGATCTTGATTTTTTTTATGTTCTTTTATTTATCATTTCTAGATTCCTCTTGACATGGATCCACTTCTAAGGACAAGGAAGCATGTTGGGATTGTATGGATGACTTTGGAAGAGATGGTGGAGGACTAGCTGAAGTAGGGATTATAGCATATGAAGGCTTAGGCTCTTTAGGTTTATCATTATTGAAAGTATTTGCAGCCAAGTGAAGGTTAGCTTGAGTTTCTTTAAGAGGTAGCCCTTGAGGATAACTATAGGGAACCATATGAAAAGTATCAGGGCTTGTGTCGGATGAAGGTTCTGTGAAAGATTTGAAAGACTCAGAAGCTTTAGGAAATGTACGGATATTGGAGGAAGTAGGGGATGGAAGAGAACCATCACAAGACAAAGGTCTAACATTAACATGATCTTTCTTGAGAGTATAATCTTTATTTTCAGCTGGAGATTTCTTAGGGGAGAGATCCTTATAGTATTGACGTTTCAAATCAGCACAGTCCATTTTATATTCCTCAATAGAAGTAGATGTATCATCTAGATATTGTCCAAAAAAGCCATCAAAGCCTCTTTCAAAATAAGAATCATATGAATCACCATCATGATCTATCCAATGTGACGGCCCATTTGTAGTAAGTAGGAACACACGACAAGGAGGACTCTTAGAAACAAAGGTGTCATAGGTATCATTACATTGTCTATCGTCATAGTCATCATAGTCTCCAAAGCTGGATGTGTCACTCTCCATAGAAGAGGTATCATAAGGGTTATCACATTGCTCAAATTCTATTTGGAGGCATGGTGACATGTACAAGTCTTTATGAAATGGAAAAGGGCATAGAGCTTCCATGGAGAACTCTTTAGGTTCATTTTCTTTCTCAAGTTTGTTAATCTTGACTTGCATAGAGTGCATCTATTTCATCATGGCCCTCGTCAGAGTTTCTTCCTCATGTGTACTGATTCTTTGAGACATGTGTATTGATTCTCAATAGCTACTGCTATGTTCTTGACACAGTGATTTATTCGATAGATTTTGGAATTAGGCTGAAAAAGCTAAGTATCTGGCAATTCTGACAATTTTCTGACACTTTTTCTAAATTTTCCCAAATGACACTCTGCAAACTCATACGACAGTGGGTAGGCAATGAAATGACAGTTGAAAAACTCATACAAGAGTTGCAAGCAGGATTTTGACTTTTAGAATTTGTTGGCATGAAAACTTGTACGACATTGGGTACTCAATCATATGACAGATGGCCAGTACTGAAATGATAGTTGAGAAAAATCATATGACTTTTGACCTCCTAAAATGACTTTTGACTCTAAAAAGGATTTTACGTCAAATTTTGCAAATTTTGAGTTTTTAGATTCGGATTGTTTGCAAATTTCAATGTCCAGATTTGAGAATTGTAATAGATTTGTCTATTTTCAATAACCAGATAGATAAACAAGCATGCAAAATAGCAAGCACGTGATTTCAAGCATGTCTAAAAATAATGAACAAGGGCAAAAACAACCTTGCACATGAACAATCAAGTGACTTATTCGTTCTAATCTTTAGAAGCGCTAATTGTGTGTGTTCAAAAAATGTTTTGCAATAATGCACATATACCCTAGAAAATGAAACTTTGGCCTCGCTAAGGTTTTTAGTAATGGTTTGACTCTGCAACTTTTATGATCCAAAGAGGTGAACTCCAATCTTGGCGCACTAGGGTTGTGACACAGTTCAAGAACTTAATCTTCAGGAGCTGCTAGGGAGATCTGACAACTCAACAATGAACCATACCCATAGAGATATGAACCATACCCATGGAGATTTCTTCCACAAGGACATTTATATAGCGGCTGTCACTATCATGGAAAAAATAGCTATTACTGCTTGAGGTTTCATCAATGCAGTTTGCCCTGTGAAGGGATTGTCTTCTACGGTTAACCCTCTCTAAAGGTGACTCACAGTATGATACCACAAGGGGACTTGGCTCCAGATCCAAGATTTTGATGCCTCTTCACTTTTAACCCAAACAAAGCAAACAGATTAATCCGACATGCTAAGACAAAGTTTGTCTCACCAAGGTCTATGATATCAACCCCACGTGATCTATCAACCTCTCCAGAGAGAGAATGTATCAATCAATAAGGGAAGATGCACGAACCAAATAGAATGTGAGATGCACTAAGTCTCCTCCCCACCTACAAGGGATCCCTCATTGAGAAGGGTTTCATTAGGAACCCACTCTCTCAAGATCCACAAATAGTGTTCATGGGGCCTAATTACTATGTGAGTACAGATATATTTCAAAAAACAAATTTATCCAAAAGTATTCAAAAGCACAAGGTGGTACACTTAACGCTTAAAAAATATATGAGGTGTGTCCACAAAGTGTAGCACTTAACCCCTCACACAAGCTAGAAATGAGTCCACAACTTACAAAACAAGTGAGTTTCAAAAAGCACAAAAAAGTTGCCTGGTGGAACACTTAACACTTCTTTCCTGTAGACCCCTCCCCTTTAATGTGATGCTGATATTGCAACCACAGGGTCAAAATGAGGGGCCGATGGATTTAGCGAGTCCAATAACCCAAGATAGAAATCTAGATCAATCACAAGTAATCTAAGACTACCAAAAAATACCTAAGGTGTCACAACCTAGTATTCAATTATGCAAATTCATAGAAAAAGAATGCAAAGAAACACTCAAGCTAAACACATGAGAGATTTATTTTAAGACCAAATTGAAATGTTATTAGATGAAGGAGAATACCTAGGATCCTTGCAATGTACTTAGTAGATTTTACCTGATTTTTAGCAATTCTTGTTGAGCTTTTCCATGCAAGCAAGTGACGAACTCTCCAACAAGCAAACAAACAAACAAGATATGCAAAATATATTCAACTTATGAAAATCATAGGGTTAGCTCTAAAAATAAATTATTATCAGCAATAATAACTAGCAATTAACCCAAATGACAAGTCATATCATTCATTGAACCATGTAAAAAAAATAAGTGCATACCCATCACAAAACTTTTTTTTTTTTGCTGCATTTGACCTAGTCAACAAGATCTAATTTTTTTGATATGATTTTAGCCACACAAATAGAAATTTAGAATAGAAACCCCTTCTAAAAAATAAAGAGCTTTCCAAAAATGTAAAAATTTTAGAAAAATCTTTTCATTTGTGCCCTAGAGACCCATTTTATCGGAACAGACTAATTTTTGTAAATTGACTATTTGAGCTATTATATTGTGTCCAAATTTAAAACACAAAGAATGGACCCCCTATAGAATTTAAAGAGCTTTCCGAAAATATAAAAATTTTCAAAAAATATGCTAATTTGCATTAGATATTAATTTTTTCTAAAATTTCAAGAAAAAATTATTAAAAATTTAAAACTTCTCAAAAAATTCTAAATTTTTTACTGTATCTTCTCTGATATATGTCCAACTTGTAAAAAAAATTTCAGAGAAAAACTCCAAGTTGTTTGAGAGATAAACATTAAATCTTTGAAACTTTAGGGCTTTAGCTCCAAAAAAAAATCAAAACCAGCATGTAAAGGTGGGTTGCCCCACGGTGGGTGCCAGAAATGTGTGTGTGAATTTTGTACTTGATCTATAGACACAACACTTCAATAAAATATTAGAGGTTAGCAAAAATTAAAATCATGCAAAATTGAAATCTAATTTAACCAAGCGATTTACTGCCTTCTAGTAGGTGCGAGATTGATGTTCTCAGATTGTTATCGAGATCAGTGACCTAGATGACACCTAAATGAAAGATTTGAATGCAATTGATCTAGATATGAATTGAATGCAATTAAGCTATTTTTTTAGATTTTCTATGCAATAAGAATGATAAAAACTTGATATGAAATCTAATCTATATGAAATTGATCTACTAAAATGATCTAACAATGATATGAAAAAGAATCTAAATGAATGTAAAAAAAATAAATTAATCTCACAAGAGCTTTGATTCACAATAAGCTTTGATTCTCCAAATTCTAATTCTCCAACGTAATTGTGCAAAAATATGAGATGATTTGGGATGAGCTGAAGCCTTAATTTATAGAAATCTAGGGCTTTAGAGGTGCATGGATAAAAGCCATAAATCACTCAAATAACTTAGCTTGATTTTTGAGTTATTTTTAAATAAAGATAATTTAATTCACAAAAATATGCAAATCATGCAAAAATAGCTTTTTAACTCAAATTAGAAGTTTAGATCAATTTTTAAACTAAAAATGATGTTGAGTTCCAAAAAGTCAATAACTTGCATTGATTTTTTGATTTGGAGTTTAACTGCTCTTTGATTGTGCATAATAATTATGAATTAAATAAATAAATAAAGTGATTTATGCTCAACTTAACTAATTTTTGAAAATAAATAATTGATTTATGGGTTAATCAATTATTTAATTAAACTTTTATTAAAAACTATATTATTAAATAATGACAACTTATTTTAATTAATTAAATAAAAATTTAATCAATTATTCATAGGATATTGGATTTATTAACAAAATTAAATAATACAATTAATAATAGATAGAATTAAATTTAATTACACAATTAAGTGACAAAATATTAAATCTAATTAATTAAATATGAAAATATTCAATTAATCAAACTTAGGATAAATGTGATTTATCACCAAATAATCATTAAATTAAAGATAATTAAGATAATTAAGAATATTGCTAGGAATATTTTCCGATGTAGAATTTAAGATAATCAATTATGATTCGATGATGTTTAGATGTGCCTTAGATTAGGACTTCGATGTTGATTTCGTTCGATTTATAGATGTAGGAGGTTAATAAACTTATAGCCCATTTTTGGGGTATTACATGACCAAACTTTGACCATCCATATTTTGAAAAGAGAGGCTCCATTTTTAATATTCAAAGTATTTTTTATCTCATCTTGATGAGATCTTCGATTTGAGACCACTTTCACCAGATTTGGAAATGGTCAAATTTTTAGCTACGAACAATGTAGTGACTTCCTTACTTTGACCAAACTTTGATCATCTGCATCTTGAGAAGAGTGGCTCTATATTTCAAGATTCAAGGTGTTTTTTGCTTCATCTCGATGAGATCATCGATTTTAGACCACTTTCACCATATTTAGAAATGGAAATTTTTTTAACTACAGACATTGTACAGACTTTCTTGATTTGACTAAACTTTGACCATCTGTATCTTGATAAGAGAGTTTGTATTTCATGATTCAATGTGGTTTTTTGTTCATCTCGATGAGATCTTTGATTTGTGACCATTTTCAGCAGATTTGAAAATGGTCAATTTTTTTAGCTATGAACACTAGACTGACTTCCTTGCTTTGACCAAACTTTGACCGTCCATATCTTGAGAAGAGAGGCTCCATTTTTCAAAATTCAAGATTTTTTTTGGCTCATTTTGATGAGATCTTTGATTTGAGATGATTTTCACCAGATTTGGAAATAGTCAAATTTTTAGCTATGAACAATGTAGTGACTTCTTTGCTTTGACCAAACTTTGATCGTTTGCATATTGAGAAAAGAGGCTCCGTATTTGAATAGTCAAAGTGTTTTTTGGTTCATCTCGACGAGATCTTTGATTTGAGACCATTTTCACCAAATTTGGAAATGTTCAAATTTTTAGTTATGAACACTCTATTGACTTCCTTGCTTTGATCAAATTACTTTGACCAAACTTTGACCATCTGTATCTTAAGAAGAGAGACTTTGTTTTTTTAAATTCAAAGTATTTTTTAGTTCATGTCAATGAGATCTTCGATTTGAGACCACTTTCACCAGATTTGGAAATAGTCAAATTTTTAGCTACAAATACTGTACTGACTTCCTTGCTTTGACCAAACTTTAACCATCTGTATCTTGAAAAGAGAAGTTTTGTTTTTAAAGATTCAAAGCATTTTTTGGTTTATCTCGATGAGATCTTCAATTTGAGACCAATTTCTTTAGATTTGGAAATGGTCAAATATTTTTCTACGAAAATTATACTGACTTTCTTGCTTTGACCAAACTTTGACCATTCGTATCTTGAGGAGAGAGGCTCTATTTTTCAAGATTCAAGGTGTTTTTTGGTTCATCTTGACGAGATCTTCAATTTGAAACTAGTTTCACTAGATTTTGAAATAGTCAAATTTTTAGCTACCAACACTGCACTGACTTCCTTTTTTTGACCAAACTTTCACTATTTATATCTTGAGAAGAGAGGCTCCATTTTTAAAGATTCATTGTATTTTTTGGTTTATCTCAAGGAGATCTTCGATTTGAGACCACATTCACCAAATTTGGAAATAGAAATGTTTTAGCTACAAACACTTTACTAACTTCCTTGCTTTGACCAAACTTTGATTATCTGTATTTTGAGAAGAGAGACTATATTTTTCAAGATTCAAAGTATTTTTAGATTCATCTAGATGAGATCTTTGATTTGATAGAAATTTCACCAGATTTAAAAATGGTCTAATTTTTAGCTACGAACACTGTACTAATTTCTTTGCTTTCACCAAATTTGGACCATCCATATCTTGAGAAGAGGCTCCATTTTTCAAGATTCAAGGTGTTTTTTTGTTCATCTTGATGAGATCTTCGATTTTAGACCACTTTCATGAGATTTGAAAATGATCAAATATTTAGCTACGAATAGTGTACTCAATTTTTTCATTTGACCAAACTTTGACTATCCATATCTTTAGAATAGAGCCTTTGTTTTCAAGATTCAAGGTGTTTTTTGGTTCATCTCGATGAGATCTTCAGTTCGAGACCACTTTCACCATATTTGGAAACAGTCAAATTTTTAGCTACGAACATTGTACTGGCTTTCTTTTTTTTATCAAGCTTTGATTGTTCGTATCTTGAGAAGAGAGATTCAATTTTTTAAGATTAAAGGTGTTTTTTGGTTCATCTCGATGAGATCTTCGATTTGAGACTACTTTCACTACATTTGGAAATGGTCAAATTTTTAGCTACAAACACTGTACTGACATCGTTACTTTGACCAAATTTTCATTATCCGTATCTTGATAAGAGAGGCTTCGTTATTCAAGATTCAAAGTTCTTTTTGGTTCATCTTGATGAGATCTTCGATTTTAGACCACTTTCACCAGATTTAGAGATAGTCAAATTTTTAGCTACAAAAACCATATTGACTTCTTTCATTTGACCAAACTTTGACCATCCGTATCTTGAGAAGATAGAGTCTATTTTTTAAGATTCAAGGTGTTTTTTTGTTCATCTCGATGAGATCTTAGATTTGAGTCCACTTTCACTAGATTTAGAAATGGTCAAATTTTTAGTTATGAACACTCTACTTGCTTCTTTGATTTGACCAAAATTTGACCATCCATATTTTGAGAAGAGAGGCTCCATTTTTCAAAATTTAAAGTATTTTTTCATTAATCTTGACAAGTTCTTCGATTTGAGACCACTTTCACCAGATTTGGAAACGGTCAAATTTTTTGCTACGAACACAATACTGACTTGCTTGCTTTGACCAAACTTTGATCATTCATATCTTGAGAAAAGAGGCTCCATTTTTCAAGATTGAAAGTGGTTTTTGGTTCATTTTGTGGAGATCTTTGATTTGAGATGAATCTTACCAGATTTGGAAATGATTAAATGTTTAGCTACGAACACTGTACTGACTTCTTTGCTTTGACCAAATGTTGACCATCCATATCTTCAGAAGAGAGGCTCAATTTTTCAAGATTCAAGGTGTTTTTTTGTTCATCTCGAGGAGATCTTTGATTTGAGACCACTTTCACCAGATTTAGAAATGGTGAAATTTTTAGCTACGAATAGTGTACTGACTTCCTTCCTTTGACCAAACTTTAGCCCTCAGTATCTTGAGAAGAGAGGTTCAATTTTTCAAGATTCAACATCTTTTTTGGTTGTTCTAGACAAGATCTTCGATTTGAGACCACTTTTACTAGTTTTGAAAATGGTCAATTTTTTGGCTACAAACACTATATTGACTTCTTTGCTTTGACCAAACTTTGACCATTTATATGTTGAGAAGAGAAGCTACATTTTTTAATATTTAATTTAGTTTTTGGTTCATCTCGACAAGACCTTCAATTTGAGACCACTTTCACTAGATTTAAAAATGGTAAAATTTTAAGATACAAACACTGTACTTACTTCCTTATTTAAACCAAACTTTGACCATCTGTATCTTCAGAAGAGAGGCTCTATTTTTAAAGACTCAAGATGTTTTTTGTATCATCTCGATGAGATCTTTGATTTGAGACCACTTTTACCAAATTTGGAAATGGTCAAATTTTTAGCTACAAACACTGTACTGACATTCTTTCTTTGACCAAAATTTGACCGCCTGTATCTTGAGAAGAGAAGCTCCATTTTTCAAGATTTAAGGTGTTTTTTGGTTCATCTCGGCAAGATGTTTGATTTCAAACCACTTTCACCATATTTGGAATCGGTCAAATTTTCAGTCATGAACAGTGTACTGACTTCCTTAATTTAACCAAACTTTGACTGTCTATATGGTTACAAGAGAGGCTCCATTTTTCAAGATTCAAAGTGTTTTTTGGTTCATCTCAACAAGATCTTTGATTTTAGACCACTTTCACCAAATTTGGAAATGGTCAAATTTTTAGCTACGAACACTGTCCTGACTTTCTTGCTTTGACCAAACTTTGACATTCTGTATCTTGAGAAGAGAGGCTCAATTTTTCAAGATTCAAGGTATTTTTTGGTTCATCTTGACGAGATCTTCGATTTGAGACAGCTTTCACTAGATTTGGAAATGATAAATTTTTCAGCTACAAACACTGTACTGACTTCGTTACTTTGACAAAACTTTGACCGTCTATATCTTGAGAAGAGCGGCTCTATTTTTTAAAGATTCAAGCCATTTTTTGGTTCATCTCGATGAGAACTTTGATTTGAGACCAATTTCCCCAAAATTAGAAATGGTCAAATTTTTGGCTACGAACATTGTATTGAGTTCATTGGTTTGACCAAAATTTTACCATCTATATCTTGAGAAGAGAGGCTCCATTTTTTAAGATTCAAGGTCTTTTATGGTTCATCTCGATGAGATCTTCAATTTGAGACTACTTTCACCAGATTTGGGAATTATCAAATTTTTAGCTACGAATAGTGTACTGACTTCCTTGCTTTGACCAAACTTTGACTATCTTTATCTTGAGAAGAGAGGTTCTATTTTTTAAGATTCAAGGTGTTTTTTGGTTCATCTCAACAAGATCTTTGATTTGAGACCACTTTGACTAGATTTAGAAATAGTCAACTTTTAAGCTACGAACACTGTCCTGACTTCCTTGCTTTGACCAAACTTTGACTGACCGTCCATATCTTGAGAAGAGAGGCTCCATTTTTCAAGATTCAAGATGTTTTTTGTTCATCTCGAGGAGATCTTTAATTTGAGGCCACTTTCACCATATTTGGAAATGGTCAAATTGTTTACTACGAATATTTTACTAACTTCCTTGCTTTTAGCAAATTTTGACCATTCATATCTTGATAAGAGAGACTCTATTTTTCAAGATTCAAGGTGTTTTTAGGTTTAAATTGATGAGATCTTCAATTTGAGACCACTTTCACCATATTTGGAAACGGTCAAACTTTTAGCTACAAATATTGTACTGACTTCCTTGCTTCGAGCAAACTTTGACCATCTGTATCTTTAAAAGAGAGACTCCATTTTTCAAGATTCAAGGTGTTTTCAGATATGATCTTGACAAGATCTTCTTAAAACCACTTTCACCAAATTTAGAAATGGTCAAATTTTTAGCTACGAACACTGTACAGACTTCCTTGCTTTGACCAAACTTTGATCATCCATATCTTGAGAAGAGGCTCCATTTTTTAAGATAAAATAAGTTTTTTTGGTTCATCTCGAGGAGATCTTCAATTTGAGGCCACTTTCACCAAATTTGGAAATAGTTAAATTTTTAACTATGAACACTATATTGACTTGCTTGCTTTGACAAAATTTTGACCATTCATATCTTGAGAAGAGATGCTCTATTTTTCAAGATTCAAGGTGTTTTTTGGTTCATTTATACAAAATCTTTGATTTGAGACCACTTTCACCAAATTTGCAAACGGTCAAGTTTTTAGCTACAAACATTGTACTGACTTCCTTGCTTTGACCAAACTTTGACGATCTGTATATTGAGAAGAGAGGCTCCATTTTTCAAGGATCAAGGTATTTTTTGGTTCATGTCGATGAGATCTTCAATTTGAGACTACTTTCTTTAGATTTTCAAATTGTGAAATTTTTAGCTACGAACACTGTACTAACTTTCTTGCTTTGACCTAACGTTGACGATCCCTATCTTGAGAAGAGAGGCTATATTTTTCAAGATTCAAGGTGTTTTCTGGTTCATCTTGACGAGTTCTTCAATTTGAGACCACTTTCACCAGATTTGAAAATGGTCAAGTTTTTAGCTACGAACACTATATTGACTTCCTTGCTTTGAGAAAACTTTGACCATCCATATCTTGAGAAGAAAGACTTGATTTTTCTAGATGAAAGGTGTTTTTTGGTTCATCTCGACGAGATCTTCAATTTGAGGCAACTTTTGCCAGATTTGAAAATGATCAATTTTTAGCTACGAATAATGTACCAACTTTCTCACTTTGACCAAAGTTTGACTATCTGTATCTTGAGAAGGAGGCTCTATTTTTCAATATTCAAGGTATTTTTTGGTTCATCTCGACGAGATCTTCAATTTGATACCAGTTTCACCAGATTTGTAAATGGCCAAATTTTGGACTACAAACACTATACTAACTTCCTTACTTTGACCAAACTTTGATCATTTGTATCTTGAGAAGAGAGGTTCTATTTTGAGAGATTCAAGGTGTTTTTTTGTTCATCACAATGAGATCTTCAATTTGAGACCACTTTCACCAGATTTGGAAATTGTCAAATTTTTAGCTACGAACATTGTACTAACTTCTTTGTTTTGACCAAACTTTCAACGTCCGTATCTTGAGAAGAGAGGGTCTATTTTTTAAGATTCAAGGTGTTTTTTAGTTCATCTCGATGAGATCTTTGATTTGAGACCACTTTCTATAGATTTGGAAATGGTCAAATTCGTAGCTACGAACATTGTACTGACTTCCTTATTTTGACCAAACTTTTAATATCTATATCTTTAGAAGAGAGGGTCCATTTTTTAAGATTCAATGTATTTTTTAGTTCATTTCGATGAGATCTTTGATTTGAGACCACTTTCACTAGATTTAGAAATGTTCAAATTTTTAGCTATGAACACTATACTAACTTCTTTGCTTTGACCAAACTTTGACCAAGTGTATCTTGAGAAGAGAGGTTCTATTTTTTAAGATTCAAGGTGTTTTTTGGTTCATCTTGATGAGATCTTCGATTTGAGATCACTTTCACCAAATTTGGAAATGGTTAAATTTTTAGCTATGAACATTATATTGACTTCATTTCTTTGACCAAACTTTGACCATCTGTATGTTGATAAAAGGAGCTCCATTTTTTAAGATTCAAGGTGTTTTTTCATTTGACTTGCAAATGATTCGATGGAGATGAATGTTATTTTTTCTCATGATATCGAATAAACTTTGATCAAAATTTGACCATCTATATCTTTAGAAGAGAGGCTCTATTTTTCAAGATTCAAGGTGTTTTTTGGTTCATCTCGATGAGATCTTCAATTTAAAAAGATTTTTACCAAACTTGGAAATAGTTAAATTATTAGCTACGAACACTGTACTGACTTCCTTTCTTTGACCAACCTTTGACAGTCCGTATCTTGAGAGGAGAGACTATGTTTTTCAAGATTGAAGGTGATTTTTGGTTTATCTTGACAAGATCTTCTATTTGAGACCACTTTCACTAGATTTGGAAATGGTAAATTTTTTAGCTATGAACACTGTACCGACTTCCTTGCTTTGACCAAACTTTGACCATCCATATCTTGAGAAGAGAGGCTCCATTTTTAATATTCAAGGTGTTTTTTTGGCTCATCTTGATGAGATCTTCAATTTGAGACCACTTTCACTAGATTTGGAAATGGTCAAATTTTTAGCTATGAACAATGTAGTGACTTTTTTGCTTTGACCAAACTTTGATCATCTGCATCTTCAGAAGAGAGGCTCCGTATTTCAAGATTGAAAGTATTTTTTGGTTCATCTCGACAAGATCATTGATTTCAAACCACTTTCACCATATTTGGAAATGGAAAAAATTTTAACTACAGACATTGTACAGACTTCCTTGATTTGACCAAACTTTGATCGTCTGTATCTTGAGAAGAGAGACTTTATTTTTCATGATTCAATGTGGTTTTGTGTTCATCTCGATGAGATTTTTGATTTGTGACCATTTTCAGTAGATTTGAAAATGGTCAAATTTTTAGCTATGGACACTGGACTAACTTCCTTGCTTTAACCAAACTTTGACCATCCATATCTTGAGAAGAGAGGCTCCATTTTTCAAGATTCAAGATTTTTTTTGGCTCATCTTGATGAGATTGTTGATTTGAGACCATTTTCACCAGATTTATAAATGGTCAAATTTTTAGCTATGAACAATGTAGTGACTTTCTTGCTTTGGCCAAACTTTGATCATCCACATCTTGAGAAGAGAGACTCTGTATTTGAATATTCAAGGTGTTTTTTGGTTCATCTCGATGAGATTATCGATTTGAGACCACTTTTACCAGATTTGAAAATGGTCAAATTTTTAGCTACGAACACTGTACTAACTTCTTTGATTTGACCAAACTTTGACTATCTGTATCTTGAGAAGAGAGACTTTGTTTTTTATGATTCAATGTGTTTTTTGGTTCATCTTGACAAGATCTTCAATTTGTGACCATTTTCAATAGATTTGAAAAAGGTCAAATTTTTAGCTACGAACACTAGACTAATTTGCTTGCTTTGACCAAACTTTAACCATTCGTATCTTGAGAAGAGAGACTCCATTTTTCAAGATTAAATATGTTTTTTGGTTCATCTTGTTGAGATCTTCTATTTGAGACCACTTTCACTAGATTTGAAAATAGACAAATTTTTAGCTGCGAACACTGTATGACTTCTTTGCTTTAAACAAACTTTGAATGTTCATATCCTAAGAAGAGAGGCTCCATTTTGCAAGATTCAAGGTGTTTTTTTGTTCATCTCACTGAGATCTTCAATTTGAGACCACTTTCACCAAATTTAGAAATGGTCAAATTTTTAGCTATGAATAGTGTACTGACTTCCTTGCTTTGAGAAAATATTGACCGTCCGTATCTTGAGAAGAGAGGCTCTATTTTTCAAGATTCAAGGTGTTTTTTAGTTCATTTCGACAAGATCTTCAATTTGAGACCACTTTCACCAAATTTAGAAATATTCAAATTTTTAGGTACAAACACTATACTAACTTCCTTTCTTTGACCAAATTGCTTTGACCAAACTTTGACCATCCGTATCTTAAGAAGAGAGGCTTTGTTTTTCAAAATTCAAGGTATTTTTTGGTTTATGTTGACGAGAGCTTCAATTTGAGAGCACTTTCACTAGATTTGGAAATGGTCAAATTTTTAGCTACAAACACTGTACTGACTTCCTTGCTTTGACCAAACTTTAACTGTCTGTATCTTGAGAAGAGAGGCTTCATTTTTAAAGATTCAATGTGTTTTTTGGTTTATCTCGATAAGATCTTCGATTTGAGACCAGTTTCTTCAGATTTGGAAATGGTCAAATTTTTTGCTATGAACATTATACTGACATCCTTTCTTTGACCAAACTTTGACCATTCGTATCTTGAGGAGGCTCTATTTTTCAAGATTCAAAGTGTTTTTTGGTTCATCTCGATGAGATCTTCGATTTGAAACCACTTTCACTAGATTTGGAAATAGTCAAATTTTTAGTTACGAACACTGCACTGACTTCCTTTCTTTGACCAAACTTTCACCATTTATATCTTGAGAAGAGAGGCTTCATTTTTAAAGATTCGTGGTGTTTTTTGGTTCACCTCAAGGAGATCTTCGAGTTAAGACCACATTCACCAAATTTAGAAATAGAAATGTTTTAGCTACAAACACTTTACTGACTTCCTTGCTTTGACCAAACTTTAACTATCTATATTTTGAGAAGAGAGGCTATATTTTTCAAGATTCAAGGTGTTTTTGGGTTCATCTCAATGAGATCTTTGATTTGATAAAAATTTTACCAAATTTGGAAATGGTCAAATTTTTAGCTACAAGCACTGTACTAATTTCCTTGCTTTCACCAAACTTGGACCATCTGTATCTTGAAAAGAGAGACTCCATTTTTTAAGATTCAAGGTGTTTTTTTGTTCATCTCGATGAGATCTTTGATTTAAGACCACTTTCATGAGATTTGAAAATGATCAAATCTTAAGCTATGAATAGTGTACTCAATTTTTTCATTTGACCAAACTTTGACCATCCATATCTTTAGAATAGAGGCTTTGTTTTCAAGATTCAAGGTGTTTTTTGGTTCATCTCGATGAGATCTTTGGTTCAAGACCACTTTCGTCAAATTTGGAAATAGTCAAATTTTTAGCTATGAACACTGTATTGACTTTCTTTCTTTGATAAAGCTTTGATTGTCTGTATCTTGAAAAGAGAGATTCATTTTTTTAAAATTAAAGCTGCTTTTTGGTTCATCTTGATGAGACCTTCGATTTGAGACTACTTTCACTATATTTGGAAATGGTCAAATTTTTTGCTACGAACACTGTACTGACATCCTTGCTTTGACCAAACTTTCATTATCTGTATCTTGAGAAAAGAGGCTTTATTATTCAAGATTCAAGGTTCTTTTTGGTTCATCTTGACGAGATTTTTGATTTGAGACCACTTTCACTAGATTTAAAAATAGTCAATTTTTTAGCTACAAAAACCATACTAACTTCCTTCATTTGACCAAACTTTGACTGTCCATATCTTGAGAAAAGAGTGTCTATTTTTTAAGATTCAAAGAGTTTTTTTGTTCATCTCGACAAGATCTTAGATTTGAGTCCACTTTCATCAGATTTGGAAATGGTCAAATTTTTAGCTATGAACACTCTACTTGCTTCCTTGATTTGACCAAACTTTGACCATCCATATTTTGAGAAGAGTGGCTCCATTTTTCAAAATTTAAGGTATTTTTTCATTCATCTTGATAAGTTCTTCGATTTGAGACCACTTTCACCAGATTTGGAAACGATCAATTTTTTTGCTACGAACACAGTACTGACTTGCTTGCTTTGACCAAACTTTGATCATTCATATCTTGAGAAGAGAGGCTCCATTTTTCAAAATTGAAAGTAGTTTTTTGTTCATTTTGAGAACTTTTATTTGAGATGAATCTTACCAGATTTGAAAATGATTAAATTTTTAGCTACGAACACTGTACTGACTTGCTTGCTTTGACCAAACGTTGACCATCCATATCTTCAGAAGAGAGGCTCAATTTTTTAAGATTCAAGGTGTTTTTTCATTCATCTTGAGGAGATGTTTAATTTGAGACCACTTTCATTAGATTTGGAAATGGTCAATTTTGTAGCTACGAACAGTGTACTGACTTCCTTCCTCTGACCAAACTTTGGTTGTTCGTATCTTGAGAAGAGAGGCTTAATTTTTCAAGATTCAACATCCTTTTTGGTTGTTCTTGACAAGATCTTTGATTTGAGACAAAACTTTGACCATTTATATCTTGAGAAGAGCAGCTCTATTTTTTAAGGATTCAAGCCATTTTTTGGTTCATCTTGATCAGAACTTTGATTTGAGACCACTTTCCCCAAAATTGGAAATGATCAAATTTTTAGCTACGAACATTGTACTGAGTTCTTTGGTTTGACCAAAATTTAAAACTCAGTATCTTGAGAAGAGAGGCTCCATTTTTGAAGATTCAAGGTGTTTTATGGTTCATCTCGATGAGATCTTCGATTTGAGACCACTTTCACTAGATTTGAGAATTGTCAAATTTTTAGCTATGAATAGTGTACTGACTTCCTTGATTTGAGCAAACATTGACTGTCCTTATCTTGAGATGAGAGGTTCCATTTTTCAAGATTCAAGGTGTTTTTTGGTTCATCTCGACAAGATCTTTGATTTGAGACCACTTTCACCAGATTTGGAAATGGTCAAATTTTAAGCTACGAACATTATCCTGACTTCCTTGCTTTGACCAAATTTTGACTAACCGTCCATATCTTGAAAGAGAGGCTCCATTTTTCAAGATTCAATGTGTTTTTTTGGTTCATCTCGAGGAGATCTTTAATTTGAGGCCACTTTCACCATATTTGGAAATGGTCAAATTTTTTACTACAAATATTTTACTAACTTCATTGCTTTGAGCAAACTTTGACCATCTATATCTTGATAAGAGAGGCTCCATTTTTCAAGATTCAAGGTGTTTTTAAGTTTATCTTGATGAGATCTTCGATTTGAGACCACTTTCACCATATTTGGAAATGGTCAAACTTTTAGCTACAAACACTGTACTGACTTTCTTTGAGAAAATTTTGACCATCTGTATCTTTAAAAGAGAGGTTTCATTTTTCAAGATTCAAGGTGTTTTTATATATGATCTTGACGAGATCTTCTATTTGAGACCACTTTCACCAGATTTGGAAATGGTCAAATGTTTAGCTACGAACACTATACAGACTTCCTTGCTTTGACCAAACTTTGACCATTCGTATCTTGAGAAGAGGCTCCATTTTTCAAGATAAAATATATT
Source organism: Chamaecyparis obtusa (assembly GCA_027943335.1). Taxonomy (NCBI): domain Eukaryota; kingdom Viridiplantae; phylum Streptophyta; class Pinopsida; order Cupressales; family Cupressaceae; genus Chamaecyparis; species Chamaecyparis obtusa. Next base: position 768,234 of record BSBK01003919.1, read on the forward strand.
TTTTTGGTTCATCTCAAGGAGATTTTCAATTTGAGGCCACTTTCACTAGATTTGGAAATATTTAAATTTTTAACTACGAACACTATACTGACTTGCTTGCTTTGACAAAGCTTTGACCATCCGTATCTTGAGAAGAGAGACTATTTTTTAAGATTCAAGTTATTTTTTGGTTCATCTCAACAAAATCTTTGATTTTAGACAACTTTCACCAGATTTAAAAATGGTCAAATTTTTAGCTACGAACATTGTAATGATTTCCTTGCTTTGACCAAATTTTGACCATCCGTATCTTGAGAAGAGATGCTCCATTTTTCAAGTTTCAAGCTATTTTTTGGTTTATCTCGACGAGATCTTCTATTTGAGACCACTTTCACCAGATTTGGAAATGGTCAAATTTTTAGCTATGAACATTGTGCTGACTTCCTTGCTTTGACCAAACTTTGATCATCTGTATATTGAGAAGAGAGGCTCCAATTTTCAAGATTCAAGATATTTTTTGGTTCATCAGGATGATATTTTTGATTTGAGACCACCTTCATCATATTTGTAAATGGTCAAATTTTTAGCTATGAACATTTTACTAACTTCTTTGCTTTGACCAAACTTTTACCATACATATCTTGAGAAAAGAGGGTCCATTTTTTAAGATTCAAGGTGTTTTTAGTTCATCTCGATGAGATCTTCGATTTGAGACCACTTTCACCAGATTTAGAAATGTTCAAATTTTTAGCTATGAACACTCTACTGACTTCCTTACTTTGACCAAACTTTGACCATCCATATCTTGAGAAGAGAGACTCTATTTTTCATGATTCAAGGTGTTTTTTGGTTCATCTTGACGAGATCTTCAATTTGAGACCACTTTCACCAAATTTTAAAATCGTCAAATTTTTAGCTACGAACACTATATTGACTTCATTGATCTGACCAAACTTTGACCATTTGTATCTTGAGAAGAGAGGCTTTATTTTTTAAGGTTCAAGGTGTTTTTGGTTCATGACAATGATATCTTTGATTTGAGACCACTTTCACTAGATTTGGAAATAGTCAAATTTTTACCTACGAACAGTATACTGACTTCCTTACGTTGACCAAACTTTGATTGTCTATATCTTGAGAAGAGAGGCTCCATTTTTAAAGATTCAAGATTTTTTTTGGTTCACCTCGATAAATTTTTTTCTATGAGACCACTTTCACTAGATTTGAAAATGGTCAATTTTTAGCTACGAACATTGTATTGACTTCATTGCTTTGACTAAACTTTCACCATTCGTATCTTGAGAAGAGAGGCTATGTTTTTAAAGATTCAAGGTATTTTTTTGTTCATCTATAGGAGATCTTTGATTTGAGACCACTTTAACTAGATTTGGAAATGGAAAATTTTTAGCTACGAACACTGTACAGACTTACTTGCTTTGACCAAGCTTTGACTATCCGTATTTTGAGAGGACAGGCTCCATTTTTTAAGTTTCAACATGTTTTTGGGTTCATCTTGATGAGATCTTTGATTTTATACCACTTTCACCAGATTTGGAAATGGTCAAATTTTTAGGTACAAATATTGTATTGACTTCCTTATTTTCATGAAACTTTGATTATCTATATCTTGGGAAGAGAGGATCTTTTTTTCAAGATTTAAGGTGTTTTTAGGTTCATCTCGATGAGATCTTTTATTTAAGACCACTTTCATGAGATTTGGAATTGATCAAATTTTTAGCTACGAATAGTGTACTGACTTCCTTCATTTGATGAAACTTTGACCATCCTTATCTTCAAAAGAGAGGCTCTATTTTTCAAGATTCAAAGTCTTTTTGGTTGATCTTGGCGAGATCTTTAATTTGAGACCACTTTCACCAGATTTGGAAATAGTCAAATTTTTAGCTACGAACACTGTACTGACTTCCTTTCTTTGACCAAATTTTAAATGTCTGTATCTTGAGAAGAGAGGCTCCATTTTTCAAGATTCAAAGTGCTTTTTGGGTCTTCTTGATGAGATCTTCAATTTGAGACCACTTTCACTACATTTGGAAATGGTCAAATTTTTAGCTACGAACATTGTATTAATGTCCTTGCTTTGACAAAAATTTGATCGTCTGTATCTTAAGAAGAGAGGCTTCATTATTCAAGATTCAAGATGCTTTTTGGTTCATCTTGATGAGATCTTCGATTTGAGACCACTTTCAACAGATTTGGAAACCATAAATTTTTTAGCTACGAACATTGTACTGACTTCCTTGCTTTGACTAAACTTTCACTATTTGTATCTTGAGAACAAATGATTTTTTTTTTCAAGAGTCAAGGTACTTTTTGGTTCTTCTCGAGGTGATCTTCAATTTGAGACCCTTTTCAATAGTTTTTGAAATGGTCAAATTTTTAGCTACAAACACTGTACTAACTTCCTTGCTTTAACCAATATTTGGCCATCCGTATCTTGAGAAGAGAGGCTCCATTTTTTAAAATTGAAGGTGTTTTTTGGTTCAACTTGATGAGATCTTTGATTTGAGGCCCCTTTCAGTAGATTTGGAAATGGTACTGACTTCCTTTCTTTCACCAAACTTATATTGTCTATATCTTGAGAAGAGAGGCTCCATTTTTCAAGATTCAAGGTACTTTTTGGTTCATCTCGATGAGATCTTTGATTTGAGACCACTTTCACCAGATTTGGAAATTATCAAAGTTTTAGCTACAAATACTATACTATCATCCTTGATCTGACCAAACTTTGACCGTCTGTATCTTGAGAAGAGAGGCTCCATTTTTAAAGATTCAAGGCATTTTTTGGTTCATCTTGATGAGATCTTTGATTTGAGACCACTTACAGCAGATTTGGAAATGGTCAAATTTTTAGGTACGAACATTGCATTAACTTCCTTACTTTGGCCAACCTTTGACCATCCGTATCTTGATAAGAGAGACTCCATTTTTCAAGACTCAAGGTGATTTTTGGTTCATCTTAAAGAGATTTTTGATTTGAGACCACTTTCTTTAGATTTGGAAATGGTCAAATTTTTAGCTATGAACACTATACCGATTTTTTTAATTTGACCAAACTTTAACTATCTATATTTTGAGACGAGAGGCACCATTTTTTAAGATTCAAGGTATTTTTGGGTTCATCTCGATGAGATCTTCGATTTGAGACCACTTTCAGTAGATTTGGAAATGGTAAAATTTTTAGCTAAACATTGTAATGACTTCCTTGCTTTGACCAAACTTTGACCATCTGTATCTGTAGAAGAGAGGCTCTATGTTTCAAGATTAAAGGTGTTTTTTGGTTCATCTCAACGAGATCTTAGATTTGAAACCACTTTCATTAGATTTGGAAATGGTCAAATTTTTAGCTACGAACACTATACTGACTTCCTTGATTTGACCAAACTTTGACCATCCGTATCTTGAGAATAGAGGCTCCATGTTTCAAGATTCAAAGTGTTTTTTCATTCATCTCAACGAGATCTTTGATTTGAGACAACTTTCAGTAGATTTGGAAATAGTCAAATTTTTAGCTAAGAACACTATATTGACTTCCTTACTTTGACCAAACTTTGACCATCTGTATCTTCAGAAGAGAGTCTCTTTTTTTAAGATTCAAAGTGTTTTTTTATTTGTCTTGACGAGATCTTCAATTTTTAAGAGAACTTTCACTAGATTAGGAAATGGTCAAATTTTTAGCTGTGAACACTGTACTGACTTCTTTTCTTTGAACAAACTTTGATCATTCGTATCTTGAGAAGAGAGGCTCCATTTTTATAGATTCAAGGTGGTTTTTGGTTCATCTTGATGAGATCTTTGATTTGACACCAATCTCACGAGATTTGAAAATGATAAAATTTTAAGCTATGAACACTGTGCTAACTTCCTTGCTTTGACCAAAAGTTGACCGTGCATATCTTCAAAAGAGAGGCTCCATTTTTCAAGATTCAAGGTGTTTTTTTGTTCATCTCAATAAAATCTTTGATTTGAGACCACTTTCACCAGATTTGGAAATGGTCAAATTTTTAGCTACGAACACTGTACTAATTTCCTTTGACCAAACTTTGACCGTCCATATCTTGAGAAGAGAGGCTCCATTTTTCAATATTCAATTTAGTTTTTGGTTCATCTTGATGAGATCTTTGATTTGAGACCACTTTAACCAGATTTAGAAATGGTCAAACTTTTAGCTACGAACACTGTACTTACTTCCTTGCTTTAACCAAACTTTGATATTTTGTATCTTGACAAGAGAGGATCTAGTTTTCAAGATTCAAGGTGCTTTTTGGTTCATCTTGACCACATCTTCGATTTGAGAATACGTTCACTAGATTAGGAAATGGTTAAATTTTTAGCTATGAACACTATACTGACTTCCTTGCTTAGATCAAACTGTGACCATTCGTATCTTGAGAAGAGAGGCTCTATTTTTCAAGATTCAAAGTGTTTTTTGGTTCATCTCAATGAGATCTTTGATTTGAGACCACTTTTTCCAAATTTGAAAATGGTCAAATTTTTAGCTACAAATACTGTACTGACCTCCTTGCTTTGACCAAACATTGACCATTTGTATCTTGAGAAGAGAGGCTCAATTTTTTATGATTCAAGGTGGGTTTGGGTTCATCTTGATGAGATTTTTGATTTGAGACCACTTTCACCAGATTTGCAAAGGGTGAAATTTTTATTTACAAACACTATATTGTATTCCTTATTTTGATGAAACTTTTACTGTCCATATCTTGAGAAGAGAGACTCTATTTTTTAGGATTCAAGGTGTTTTTTGTACATCTTGATGAGATCTTTGATTTGAGACCACTTTCATCAGATTTAGAAATGGTTAAATATTTTGCTACAAACACTGTACTGACTTCCTTGCTTTGACAACACTTTTACCATCCGTATCTTAAGAAGAGAGGCTCCATTTTTAAAGATTCAAGGTGTTTTTTTGTTCATCTTGACGCGATCTTTGATTTGAGACCACTTTCAGTAGATTTGGAAATGGTCAAACTTTTAGCTACCAACAGTGTACTGACTTCCTTGGTTTAAATAAACTTTGATCATCCATATCTTGAGAAGAGAGGCTCTATTTTTTAAGATTCAAGGTGTTTTTTGATTCATCTCAATGAGATCTTCGATTTGAGACCACTTTCACAAAATTTAAAAATGGTCAAATTTTTAGCCATGAACATTGTACCGACTTCTTTGCTTTGACAAAACTTTGACCATCTATATCTTTTGAAGAGAGGCTTTGTTTTTCAAGATTCAAGGTGTTTTTTTATTCATCTCGATGAGATCTTGAATTTGAGACTACTTTCAGTAGATTTTGAAATGGTCAAATTTTTAGCTACAAACACTATACTGACTTCCTTGCTTTGACCAAATTTTGGTCATCCGTATCTTGAGAAGAGACGCTCTATTTTTCTAGATTCAAGGTGTTTTTTTGTTCATCTTGAAGAGATCTTTGATTTGAGACCAGTTTCACAAGATTTGGAAATGGTAAAATTTTTACCTACAAACAATTTACTGACTTTCTTCATTTGACAAAACTTTGACCATCCGTATCTTGAGAAGAGAGGCTCCATTTTTCAAGATTTAAAGTGTTTTTTAGTTCATCTCGACGAGATCTTTGATTTAAAATTGCTTTTACCAGATTTTAAAATGGTCAAATTTTTAGCTACGAATATTGTACTGACTTTCTTGCTTTGACCAAACTTTGATCATCTGTATCTTGAGAAGAGAAGCTTCATTTTTCAAGATTCAAGGTGTTTTTTGGTTCATATTGACAAGATCTTTAATATGAGAACTCTTTCACCAGATTTAGAAATCATCAAATTTTTAGCTACGAAAACTATACTAACTTCCTTTGTTTGAAAAAACTTTGACCGTCAATATCTTGAGAAGAGAGGCTCCATTTTTCAAGATTCAAGGTATTTTTAGATCATCTTGATGAGATCTTGAATTTGAGACCACCTTCATAAGATTTGGAAATGGTCAAATTTTTATGTACAAACACTATACTAACTTCCTCACTTTGACCAAACTTTGACCATTCGATCTGGAGAAGAGAGGGTCCATTTTTCAAGATTCAAGGTCTTTTTTGGTTCATCTCAACAAGATATTAGATTTGAGACCACTTTCACCAGATTTGAAATGTTGAAATTTTTAGCTACGAATATTGTAATGACTTTCTTCATTTGACCAAACTTTGACAGTCTGTATCTTGAGAAGAGAGGCTCTCTTTTTTAAGATTCAAGGTGTTTTTTGGTTCATCTCGACGATATCTTTGATTTGAGACTACTTTCACAAGATTTGGAAATAGTCAAATTTTTAGCTACGAACACTGTACTGACCTCCTTGCTTTGACTAAACTTTGATCCTTTGTATCTTGAGAAGAGAGGCTCCATTTTTCAAGATTCAAGATGTTTTTTGATTCATCTCAATGAGATCTTCAATTTGAGACCACTTTCACTCGATTTGGAAATGGTCAAATTTTTAGCTACAAACACTGTACTGACTTACTTTCTTTGACCAAACTTTGACCATCTGTATCTTGAGCAGAGAGGCTCCATTTTTCAAGATTCAAGGTGCTTTTTGGTTCATATCGATGAGATATTTGATTTGAGACCACTTTCACCAGATTTGAAAATAGTCAAATTTTTAGGTATGGACAGTGTACTGACATCCTTGTTTTGACCAAACTTTGACCATTCGTATCTTGAGAAGAGAGGCTTTAGTTTTCAAAGGTGTTTTTTGGTTGAACTTGATGAGATCTTTGGTTTGAGACCACTTTCATGAGATTTGGAATGGTCAAATTTTTAGCTACAAACACTGTACAGTCTTCCTTGCTTTGACAAAACTTTGACCTTCCATATCTTGAGAAGAGAGGCTTTGTTTTTCAAGATTGAATGTATTTTTTGGTTCATCTAAATGGGATCTTCGATTTGAGACCACTTTCACCAAACTTGGAAATAGTCAAATTTTTAGCTACAAACACTGTACTGACTTCCTTGATTTGACCAAACTTTGATTGTCCGTATCTCGAGAAGAAAGGCTCTATTTTTCAAGATTCTAGGTTCTTTTTGGTTCATCTAGATGAGATCTTCAATTTGAGACAATTTTCACTAGATTTTGACATGGTCAAATTTTTAGCTATGAACACTATACTGACTTCTTTGTTTGACCAAACGTTGAGCATTTGTATCTTGAGAAGAGAGTCTCCAATTTTCAAGATTCAAGTTTCTTTTTGGTTCATTTCGACAAGATCTTCGATTTGAGACCACTTTCACAAGATTTGGAAATGGTCTAATTTTTAGGTATGAACATTGTACTGACTTCCTTTCTTTGAAAAAACTTTGACCGTTTGTATCTTGAGAAGACAGGCTCCATTTTTCAAGATTCAAGGTTCTTTTTGGTTCATCTCGATGAGATCTTCGATTCGAGACCACTTTCATTAGATTTGGAAATGGTCAAATTTTTAGCTATGAATACTATATAGACTTCCTTGCTTTAACTGTCTGTATCTTGAATAGAGAGGCTCCATTTTTCAAGATTCAAGGTGTTTTTTGGTTCATTTCAATGAGATCTTGAATTTGAGACCACTTTCACTAGATTTGGAAATGGTTAAATTTTTAGCTATGAACACTATACTGACTTCCTTGCTTTGATGAAACTTTGACCATCTTTATCTTGAGAAGAGAGGCTCTATTTTTCAAGATTCAAGGTTCATTTTGGTTCATCTCGATGAGATCTTTGATTTGAGACTACTTTCACCAGATTTGAAAATGGTCAAATTTTTAGCTACGAACACTGTACTAACTTCATTGATTTGACCAAACTTTGACCATCCATATCTTGAGAAGAGAGGTTCCATTTTTTAAGATTCAAGGTGTTGTTTGGTTCATCTCGATGAGATATTTGATTTGGGACCACTTTTCGTAAATTTAGAAATGGTCAAATTTTTAGCTACAAACACTGTACTGACTTCTTACTTTGACCAAACTTTGAATATTTGTATCTTGAAAAGAGATGCTTTATTTTTTAAGATTCAAGATTTTTTTTGGTTCATCTCAATGACATATTTGATTTGAGAAAATTTTTACAAGATTTGGAAATGGTCAAATTTTAGCTATGAACACTGTACTGACTTCCTTGGTTTGACCAAGCTTTGACCTTCTGTATCTTGAGAAGAGAGGCTTCATTTTTCAAGATTCAAGGTGTTTTTTGGTTCATCTTGATGAGATCTTGTTGGATAGTGATGTTTTGAGAGTACTATGGATTACTCAAGACTTTTCATTTATGACAACACATATATTGTAGTGATCGCATAAAGTGAGAATCAGTGTGGTAGACACAATCATGAAAATGACTAAGTACAGAATTAGAATTACAATATTCTACAATATAGTTTTGGTCAATGAAGATAATATATGATGTATTATGGCTTGCAAACTTAGAGGAAGACATGTTTGGATATGTAGGACTTTCAATTAAGGTCACACATGTTTTTTTGTTGATATTAGTAAGATATAGTGATAGGAAGGTATGCAAAGATAGTGAAATAGTGTAACAGGGTATATGAATAGTCACAATCATTGAGGAAAGGTTAGATAGAATGGTAACGTGCTAAGTTAGATGAAAGTTGTATATTGCTGACACATTGGTAATATAAGATCACTGACTCAGTATTTATTATTTGTATTATATTAGAGAGCCGAATGGACAACATAATTGATATAATTATAGAGTGTTTTGTGTAAGTGATAAGTGTGGAAGGAATGGATATGTGATGGATGAAAATTTTGGATATTAGAAGAAGCAGATAGCATATGCAAGATTAGATATTAATAGAGCTATAACTAGAACTATCAAAGCATAGCAGATGCTTGTGTAGTTCACATATTGAAGAACACTTTTGTAAACAAAATTATGATTGTAAGAGCTGTAAGCTCACCACACCTTCAACAGGGTTTTTTTATACCCCTAATAGGGTTTCCTATTCCTCTAGCAAGGAAATGTACTATGTAATACTCAACTCCTAACAGGGCTAGATCTCCTAATAGGGATTCAATATTTTAGTGCATAGTTGCCGGTAGCATCCCCCTCGGGGTTTTCCCTTGGCTAGGGTTTCCTTGAAAACAACTAATGGTGTTATGAGTTATGTGTTACATGTTTTTGTTCTTTTCATTTTAGCATTGATATGGTTTATTTTCAATTGGTTGAAGTTTAATTTAAAGTGTTGTAATAATGATTCACCTAACTCTTAGTATTACTTAATCCTAACAATTGGTATCAGAGCTATTGACCCTTGGAGAGAAAGTCTAACAACTTAAGCAAGATCAGACTTAATTTATAATTATAGAGTGTTTTGTGGAAGTGATAAGTTTGAAAGGAATGGATATGTGATGGATGCAAATTTTGGATATTAGCATAAGTAGATAGTAGATGCAAGATCAGCTATTGATAGAGCTATAACTGGAACTATCAAAGCATAGAAGATTCTTATGTAGTTCACTTATTGAAGAACACTTTTGTAAACAAAATTGTGATTGTAAGAGCTGTAAGCTCACCACACATTTAACAGGATTTTTTTGTACCCCTAACATGGTTTCCTTTTCCTCTAGCGAGGAAATGTACTATGTAATACTCAGCTCCTAATGGGGCTAGATCTCCTAATAGGGATTCAATATTTTAGTGCTTAGTTGTGGGTACCATCCCCACCGGGGTTTTCCCTTGGCCAGGGTTTCCTCGAAAACAACTAATGGTTTTATGAGTTATGTGTTATGTGTTTTTTTCCTTTTCATTTTAGCATTGATATGGTTTATTTTCAATTGGTTGAATTTTAATTTAAAGTGTTGTAATACTGATTCACCCCCCTCTCAGTATTACTTAATTCTAACAATTGGTATCAGAGCTATTGACCCTTGGAGAGAAAGCCTAACAACTTAAGTGAGATTAGAATTAATTTAGAAAGTTTTCAAGAGAACTTTGAAGTAGCACTTGATGATCTGGACAAGGAAAAGGTTGAGAATGATGAATTTAAATTCAAATTAAGAAGTGCAGAAGGATTCATTAAGAAACTAAAGGATCAACTTGAAATTTCAAGAATTTAGAGACAATACCTTATGGATAAGATCAAAGAGGATTCATACAATGATACATAAGACCAAGTAAAGAAGCTGGAGCAAGAAAAAGAATAAATTAATCTTCTGATGATTAAAGAAATTCAACATGAAAATGATGCAAGATACAAAGTTGAAGAGACACTAAAAGAAGAAAATGTGCAGATACGATAGATGAAGATTGAACTTGGCTAATACAAAGATAAATGTCAAGAAGTAGAGAAGTACAATTAGATCATAAAATACCAACTCACTGAATCCAAATTACAGATTGAGAAGTTAAACATGAGTAGTGATAAAATTGATGAACAAAGAGAGAGATAGAAACCCAAAGGAGACATGAATGGAATTGGATACAATGAAGTAGAATGTTCTAAGACTAATGATGAATCACATGAAGTGAAGACTGAAGATAGATCCAATTTTTAAAAACCTAAAGATCAGATTAGACCTTTCAAAGGTAGATGATTTGGATGCAACAAAGTTGGACACATGAAAAGAGATTGAAGAGGTAAAGGTCCTTTCAAACCTTTTAATGGTTACTGTTATAAATGTTATGCATATGGACATAAGAAAGAAAAATGTAGATAATTTAATCAATCAAGAGGAAGACAAGATTACATTAGAAAAGAATCAGTAGCGAAAATAACATGTTACAAATGCAATAACCTTGGGAACATTGCAAGGTATTATAAGTTATGGGTTAATCGAGATATAAGACCACCTACATGTTTCAAATGAAACAACTTAGGACACCTAATGAAATTTTAGAGGTATAATGGAATCTAGAATAAAAGAAGACCTCCACCTATGGTTATAAAGAATAATATTGGTGACAGTGGTAAAAGTCTTAATGAGTACATGGATGAGTTTAAGAATCATTTCAAGAAACCAGAAGATGAAGATAATGTGAAGATATGGAAGGTAAAACATTTCAATAAAGCATTGGTTCAGGGAGATACAATATATGATATTGTGTCTTCGCATGATGTTTACTCTACTACATTGACTTAGAAGGACGCATGGTCTTAGGGGAGCATTGGATGCAGAGACTAAAATATATCCAGCCCCTGACTATGTGGAATGAGCTCATGTGAGCTTGAATATGGTGTGTACAGACACTATGGAGTTTATGTTTGTGATTATAGCACTTGGAGATTCATATCCTATGATCACGAAGACTTATGTTTGACTAGACAATGTGCGAAGTTGAGCTACCTATGATTAATGCATTCACTCACCTTGTGATGGATAAAACACCTTGAAACATATCATTTATGCACTATTTGAATAGTAGTAACCAAGGAGAGTAGATTTAAGAAGCACTTCAACCATCCAGCAACCACATTGCATGATCGATTAAAGTAGAAGTACTGGAATTCAATGTATTAAAGGTTTTTATATTATTTACTTTACAAAAATTTATGGATGCAATTGTCATATTTGATGTTTGTAATAGACCAAGGTATAAGTTTAAGAGGCACCTGTTTAAGTCTTGTGAGGATGATCTAGAAGGAGAATTTTTGCAAACCCCATATGATGTGTTACACATTGAAGATATTAGGGCTTACATTCACTATAAGTATGATACCATAGGAGATGTTGAGATCTATAGAGAAATAGATGAAATGATAGATTCAGATGGAAAAATGAAAAAAGGATTCAAAAATCTAGAAGACCAATATATCATTAAGTTAACCCTCCTAAATGAGTTATACGAGACCGAATGGTTCAAGTTCATTCTAAGAAGAATCCATGATCAGTTCCTTTGGATAGGACAGTAACCTATAAAGATATGGAGCCAATAGATTCATGAGATAACTAGATTGGACAAGACTGGATAATTATGATTGGATAATTATGTGTCAGTAGGGGTGATTATGATGGCCTATAGAATGGTGAAGGAAAATACCAGATATAACTTATGAAAAATCCTAGTACAACAGTTCTTGGAGAATGTAAGGATTATCAAGAAGGACAAGTCAAAAGCTTTCAAGTTTGGTTGACTCCTGATACACATGTACATTCACATTGTACAAAAATTTCCCAGAATGCACCCTAGAGCATGGAAAGACAATATACCTACTAGCATATAGATATCAAATAGCTTTAGGAGATAGAATAAAGATTGGGTAGATGGAGAATTATTTGCAATGATTAAGATCCTTTAAAGGCAAATGAAGGAGAGATACATGATACCCGAGAAGCTAGTTGAGAAATATAAAGACACAATCTGTTTCATGGTTGAAACTGACTATGTGTGCTTTGAATTAGTAGAACCAAGAAAGAAATGGTGCTGCCCTATGGGGTATGAGGTTAGTTCCAAAGTTCTTACAATGGAAATTGAACATGTACTAGCAGCTGAGATAGACACATCTAAAGAGAGATGGGGAAGTGATGCAGGAGCATCCTGGGTGTAAGAGCAATCTTGCATCACCCAAAAATATTTATGTTTTTGTATTCAATAAGGGCTATCTTGTGTAGAACTGCTATTTATGGAAACTTGCTATTTTTAGTAAGTTGGTCATACGATCTCAGAATGTTTTGATTTTACATGTGGAGGTTCATCTCAATCATATCAGTCTACCAATAAAGTTTCATGGCTAGATCAGGTCTAGTTTTGAAGATATTGAAGATTTTTGGTATTGGCAGTAGGGTGCAAAAACTCTGAACTTAGTTTTGAAGGCTATAGAGGCCTTAGATGAGGTTGAAAACTTGGGTGATAGGTGCTTGCATGAGTCAAGCCTGTAGAGCACTTTGTGGCCTTTCCAAAATGGGGTTATAATAGTCAATCGAGTTAACTGGTGATGACTTACGGTCTCTGAAAGTCGGGTCACCTGAAATGGCAGAAAATAATTTTCCTTCAAAATTTTTGTTTGGGTTTCAAAAGTTATTTTGAGCTGACTTTGATGTAATAAATTGAAAAATAAAATAATTTTAAGTTTGGTTGGCCCTAAGGGCTAAATTTCTGGAACCTTCTCGGGCGGTGGAAAATGCCTATATAAAGAAGGTCCATAGTGTTGTCTAGCGAAGTTTTGGGTAGTAGATCTGGGTATTGATTCGAGGCTTTTTCCTATAGAATATTGTAAGGGAATGCCCATGTGGCTTTGCATATTGTAATTCTGAAAGTTTGTAATTCCACATTTGTGGAGATAATAAGAAGCCAATTTTTTGTTCTTGCATATTGTTGTTGTTTGTCTATTTCTGTTATGTGTTTGTGGTATTAAGGGGAGCACCCTTCATCAAGTGGTATCAAAGTAGGAGTTTCTGAGTGTGTAAACAAATCATCGATTGTGAGGTAGTTTGCACCAGGACCGTGGGTTAGGGTTTCTATGTAAACAGATCACTGACTGTGACGCAGTTTGCACCAGGACCGTGGTTAGGGTTTCAACGAGAATCACAAAAATGCCTCCATGAAGGGAATGTGGTAGAAGAGCTAGTGTTGTAACACCTGATGTTAGAGTGCTCTAGAGACAAGTGTGAGCATTGCAAGAGGAGATTCACAGAGGAATGAATCTTAATGTCAGGGATGAAAGCAAGGATGAAGCCGAAGAAGAAGATCAAGAAGGAGAACTTGAAGTTGTGAACCAATAGGAAGAAAGAATTTTTCAGGCCATTTCCAAGATTGAAAAAAGACCTAAGATTGAGGTTCCTGCATTTTCAAGAAATCTTAACCCAGACGAGTTGATTGATTGGATCAATGAATGTGAAGAATATTTTGAGTATGACGATATTGAGGATCCTGATAGAGTCAAATTTGAGAAGGCCAGACTAAAAGGTCATGTGAAGATCTGGTGGAAAGGGATTGAATTGGAGTGAAATAGAAGAGGGAAAGATAAAATCACAAGATGGGATCAAATGGTGGATAAATTGAAGTGGCAGTTCAATCCTGTTGATTATGAGCTTGACCTACTGAAGAAGATGCAAATTTTGAAGTAGGCAAGAAGATCTGTTCAGGAGTATACAGAGGATTTCTATTGAATCCTCATCAGAATAGGCCACACAGAAGTGGATAAGGAGAAAATTTCTCATTACCTTAATGGGTTGAGGCTGAGCATTTAGGAAGAGCTGAATTTGGTTCGAATGAATAGTATTGAAGAGGCATACCAGTTTGCCCTAAGAGTAGAGGAAAAACTAAAGAAGTTCAAGAGTAGACAAAATGGAAGAGGTCACAGTGGATGATCTGGTGGATGGTCATATGGAGGCTGAAATGAAGATCCAAAAAAGAAGGATGAGGCCAGTAGTAGTCAAAATCAGAGAGGAAACAATTCCAATCATTCCCAAGATCAGAACAATATAGATCAGAGAGGAAGAGGAAGAGGACAAGGTTTAAGAAGAGGAGGCTTTTGTGGAACATATTTTCACTGTGGAGAAGAAGGTCATAGGGAATTTGAATGTCCTCAATGCCAAGGAAGGATGGATAGGAGAAATGAAGGCCAAGCCAGAGTTTCACATGTAGATGAAGATGCCAGATCATCAAATTTTGAAGATGCTTAAAGAGGAGAAATGCTGATTAACAAAAGAGTCTTGTTGAGTGGTGAGAATGAACCTGAACAAAGGAGGAGTCTATTTTGCACTAGATGCAAGTGTGAGGGAAAATTCTATGATGTGATTATTGATAGTGGAAGCACTAACAATTTGGTGTCAAAAGAGATGGTGACAAAGTTGAAGCTCAAGAGATAGAAACACCCACATCCATATCGGATTGCCTAGGTGCAGGATGACCACAGGGTCATGGTCAGTGAACAATGCCTAGTAAAGTTCAAGATTGGTAGGTACCATGATGAGGTACTATGTGATATCATACCTATGGATGCATGTCACATGTTATTGGGTAGGTTGTGGTAGTTTGATAGATGTTCTATACATGATGGTCGTGCGAATACCTATTCCCTAACAAAGGATAGAGTGCGACATAAGCTAAATCCATTAAAGGAGACTAAAGAAAAGGTATGTGGTAATGCGGGAATAACTTTTTTTTATGGAAGAAAATTTCTAGATGGTATGAGGCATGAGCATGTGTGTTTTGCTTTAATTCTAAAAGTTGGTAAAGAGGAAGTAGAGGATGTACCTGTAGAGGTTGCAGATTTGTTGAATGAGTTTCAGGATATTGTATCTAATAATGTACCTAATGGATTACCACTGGTAAGGAAGATCAGTCATCAGATGGATTTGATTCCAGGAGCCAGTTTGCCAAATAAGGTAGCACACAGAATGACACTAGTAAAAAGTGAAGAGTTGAACAGACAAGTACATGAGTTGTTACAGAAGAGATTGATTCAAGAGAGCCTGAGGCCATGTGCTATACCATTAGTATTAGCACCAAAGAAGAATGGAGAATGGAGGATGTGTATAGATTCCAAAGCAATAAACAAGATCACAATCAAGTATAGGTTTCCATTGCCATGAATGGATGATATTATGGATTGTTTGAGTGGAGCTGTGTATTTCTCAAAGATAGATCTGAAGAGTGGATATCACTAGATTTGGATCAGAGAAGGAGATGAATGGAAAACTGCCTTCAAGACAAAGGAAGGACTGTATGAGTGGTTAGTCATGCCTTTTGGGCTAACCAATGCACCGAGCACTTCATTTGGCTCATGAATGAGGTTCTGAAATAATTTTTGGGTAAGTTTGTCATTGTGTACCTAGATGATATTTTGATCTTTACTAAGACATTGGAAGAGCATATGATGCATATTCTTATGGTGTTTGAGAAGTTAAGAGATGAGAAATTCTTGATTAATTTGAAGAAGTGCAGTTTTGTGAATAAAGAATTAGTGTATTTGAGATTTGTAGTTTTAGTAGAAGGTCTAAAAATAGACCTAGAGAAGGTACAAGCTATCCTTGAATGGCCTACTCTAAGGAGTGCTACTGAGGTAAGGTCTTTTCATGGTTTGGATAGCTTTTATAGAAAGTTTACCAAAAAATTTAGTAGTATTTGTGGTCCCTTGACTAAAACAATGAGAGGGGATAGAAAAGAGTTTAAGTGGACTAATGCGGTAGAAAAGAGTTTTTAATTGTTGAAACAAAAAGTTACAGAACAACCTATTTTAGCACTTCCAAATTTTAATAAGGTGTTTCAAGTAGATTGTGATGCTAGTGGTACTGCAATAGGAGTTGTTATGAGCCAAGAAGGTAAACCTATTACTTATTTCAGTGAGAAGTTGAATGATGCCAAGAGAAAATATTTTGTTTATGATTAGGAATTTTATGCTATAGTTCAGGCATTGAAGAAGTGGAGACACTATCTGCTTCCTAAAGAGTTTTTTTTGTATACTGATCATCAAGCTTTGCAATATTTGAATAGTCAAGGAAAGTTGAATCAAAAGCATTTGAAATGGGTTGATTTTTTGCAGAGTTATACATTTGTTTTGAAACACAGGAGTGGAAAGTCTAACAGGGTTGCAGATGCTCTTAGTAGAAGGAAACTATTGTTGACAAAGATGTAGATTGAGGTGGTTGGGTTCAAGGAACTCAAGAATTTGTATCTAGAGGATCCTGATTTTGGTGAAGCTTGGAAAGCTTGTAAAGAACCTATTAATCTAGACAGGATGAAGTGGCTAGATTTCATCATTCAGGATGATATGCTATTTAGAGGGAGTCAGTTGTGCATTCCAAGAAGTTCTATGAGGGAGAATCTCATCAAGGAGAAGCATAGCGGAGGATTGGCTGGACATTTTGGTCATGATAAAACCCTTGCTTTAGTTAGTGAGAATTATTATTGGCCACAGTTGCAACAAGATGTCAAGAAGTTTGTACAGAGTTGCAGAGTATGTCAGATGGTGAAAGGAGTGAAGTAGAATATAGGGTTGTATCAGCCATTACCTGTACCAGAGAAGCCTTGGGAGGATATTAGTATGGACTTTGTTCTTGGTTTACCAAGGACAGAGCGGGGACATGATTCAATTTTTGTGGTAGTTGATAGATTTTCAAAGATGGCACATTTTATTCTCTGCAAGAAGACTAATGATGCTATTCATGTAGTGGAATTATTTTTCAGAGAAGTGGTGAGACTGCATGGTTTGCTAAAGAGTATAGTTTCAGATAGGGACACTAAGTTCGTTGGATATTTCTGGCATACATTATGGAAGAAGTTGAAGATAGATTTGAAGTTCAGTTCATCACATCATCCACAAACTGATGGACAGACAGAGGTGGTGAATAGGAGTTTGGGAAATTTGCTACGATGTTTGGTTGGAGATAAGCCAACAAGATGGGATTTGATTTTACCACAAGTAGAATTTGCATATAATAATTCTGTCAATAGGAGCACTGGTAAATCACCATTCTAGATTATATATGGGAGTAGTCCCATAAATGCATCTGAGTTGAGAAAGATAGATAAAGGAGAAATAAGTAGTGCTGAAGCTGAGGATTTTGCAGAACACTTGAAGAACATCCATGAGGAGTTGAGGAAGCATATTACCAAGATGAATGTGCAGTATAAGGCTAAGGCAGATGTGAAAAGGAGGCATAAGGAATTTTAGGTTGGAGATGAAGTCATGGTTCATTTGTGGAAGGAGCGATTTCCAGTTGGTACATATAACAAATTGAAAATGAAGAAGTTTGGGCCATGTAAAATACTAAAGAAGCATGATTCAGAAAATGCATATGAAGTAGAATTTCCTACAGAGCTGAATATTTCACTAGTGTTTAACATTTCAGATCTGACAGAGTATCATGAGGGAGGTGTTGAAGATGAGATCATAGTAGCACAGTGGAGTATTCTAGCAACTAGTTTAGATACCAAAGAGATTGAGGATATACTAGATAGTCATGTTGGCAGAAGCACAAGGAACGAGACATATGAAGAATATCTGGTCAAGTGGAAAGGATAACCTGTTGAAGATTCATCATGGCTGACAAAGGAGGTTAATTGTCTTGGTTTTCCTCTACACACCTGAGTCATGGTAGGGTCACTTCTCAAATTACCCTGGGTGTTTGATGCAGGAGCATCCTGGGTGTAAGAGCAATTTTGCATCACCCAAAAATATTTATGTTTTTGTATTCAATAAGGGCTATCTTGTGCAGAGCTGCTATTTATGGAAACTTGCTATTTTTAGTAAGTTGTTCATATGATCTTGGAATGTTCTAATTTTACATGTGGAGGTTCATCTCAATCATATCAGTCTGCCAGTAAAGTTTCATGGCTAGATCAGGTCTAGTTTTGAAGATATTGAAGATTTTTGGTATTGGCAGCAGGGTGCAGAAACTTTGAACTTAGTTTTGAAGGCTTTAGAGGCCTTAGATGAGGATGAAAACTTGGATGATAGGAACTTGCACAAGTCAAGCCTGTAGAGCACTTTGTGTCCTTTCCAAAATGGGGTTATAATAGTCAATCAGGTCAATTAGTGATGACTTATGGTCTCTAGAAGTCGGGTCACCTAAAATGATAAAAAATAATTTTCCTTCAAAATTTCTATTTGGGTTTCAAAAGTTATTTTGAGCTGAATTTGATGTAATAAATTGAAAAATAAAATAATTCTAAGTTTGGTCAGCCCTAAGGGCTAAATTTCTGAAACCTTCTCGGGCGGTGGAAAATGCCTATATAAAGAAGGCCCGTAGTGTTGTCTAGGGTAGTTTTGGGTAGTAGATCTAGGTATTGATTGGAGGCTTTGTCCTACAAAATATTGTAAGGGAATCCCATGTGGCTTTGTATATTGTAATTTTGAAAGTTTGCAATTCCACATTTGTGGAGATAATAAGAAGCCAATTTTATGTTCTTGCATATTGTTGTTGTTTGTCTATTTCTGTTATGTGTTTGTGGTATTAAGGGGAGCACCCTTCATCACGAAGTTACTTGGAAAAGTTAGCAAACGTTAGAGAAGAATGGGATAAAGGGACAAGAAAGAGGAAGATTGAGAAAATGGTTGATGAAATTGTTGTGAAGGTAGGAGGAATTACTAAGGAACAACAAAAAGAAGTAAGGACAAAGATGACAGAAGGATCCTCTAGCTTGACAATTGAGGCACCTCGTCCTTCTGAAGTAAAAAGGATAGTAAGTCTTACTCTTGTTATAATTGATTTATCAATTACACATGAGAAGATAGCACAAGTAAATATACATGTGAAAACACCTAGGAGATCTACAAGATCTTACAAACCAAGTAGTCCAAAGAAACAAAAAGTGGAAGTAGAAACAAAGAAGAAAGAGGAAAAAGAAGAACAAAAGAAGCCACAAGATCTGTGGAAGCTAGATATTAGTATGTTATAGAAGATGATAATAAGAGATTGAAATTTGAATACCCTAAATAGATACTATGAAAGGTATGATTCTGAAAATCAAGAAGTAATTGAAGATATAGTAATTGAGCATTTTCTAGTTTACAAGAAAAAATTATTAGAAATTGAGGCCAACATTCCTAAAGACTTGTATAGAAAGTTGGAAATAAGGAAATAGTTATCACATTTAGAGGATGAGACCACAATAAATAAGGCTATTGAGGATATGTTGCATGTAGTATCTTTACAAGAAAGGGGAAGAATCTTTAAAGAGTTGAAACCTCTATTGAGAACAATGGCAAGAACTGTGAAGATAATGGCAAGGAAATATGATGAGGTTATAAAAGACACACAAAAGGCATTGGACAAAATTATTATGTGTGACATGCCTGAGAAGACCTCACCTCCCAAGGTTACCAAGCCTACACCTTTAGGAATGGGAGAAGTCTCTAAGACAGCTAGAGAGAGTGAGCAAGCAAACGAAGTTAACAAGCAACCAAACTTCTTCATTTCTAGTGTGCCTATATCACTAGACACTTCACTTGATGTAAATGATCCATTTCAAGAAAATATGGATGGTGTGATGATAGTAGAAGAGGAAGGATAGAAAGAGGAAGAATATACAGAGGAAAAGTAGGAAGAAGAGCCAGGAGAAGAAAAAGAAAAAGAGGAAAGAATTGAGCTTAAACAAGAACCAGTTACCTCCTCCACCCTATTGTTGGAAAGTATGGCCAAACTGGTAAGCATTGATGTGGAAAGTATGGATGAGGATGAACTCATGAGGCTATCCTTCATGGCATTTGCTAAGGAAAAGGAAAGGTCAGAACAGAAGGGGGATAAGAAGGTAAAGGTGATTGCTAGGGTAGTAGAGACTATGAATAAAATACTCCCTACACCTCTCACATTTCAAGGAAAGTATGATGTAGAGAACTTGAACTTGGCATTGGAAAAATTTGACAGTCACTTTGAGTCACTATTGAAGATCGCAGAGGATAAGGCTGAGAAGAGATCCTTAGATAAGAAGTTGAAGGAAGTCTACTAGTCCATCTCATGGGATTTGGGCATTCTAAAAACAACTACCATCAAAGTTAAAAACTATGTGGAAAAAGGAATAAAACTATACAGCTATTGCATCAATCCCATCAAACATAAAGAATATTGAATATATCATAGCCAATGATAGGGCTACATTAGATAGTTGTGAAACCTCTTCACAAAATGTGTTGGAAATGGACAATCAGACATCCAAAATTTTGGATAAGATAAGTGATTTTAATACAGAGAAAGGGAGAGTAGTGGAAGATTTGGTTTTCTCAAGATTCTAATCACTACTAAGCTATCATTTCTTGAAGCTCAACTCATAAAGATGGAGAAGATAGAGGGATCTATGACAACCTCTATACCCACTGAGATGAAGAAAGAAGAGACTGCATGTTATGCACTAAATTGACTGATCCATATTAGTGAACTTTTAATGAAGTCATGGGATGATGAAGTGAAGACCCTGGAAGACTCCTTCCAAGACATTTTGAATCTGGTGAGTAAGCAATAAGTCTTATATGCTTAAGATTTTGAAGTTTTGTAAGTACCTTAGCCATTGATGTCAAAGGGAGAGGAAGAGAAGAGAAAAATGAGAAAAGGAAAAGAAATAAATAAAAGAAGAGAAGAGAAAAATGAGAAGAGGAAAAAGAGAAAGAAAATAAAAATATAAAAAAGAAAAAAAAAAAGAAAAAGAAAGGATATGTATATAGAAGGAAGATAGTGTTTTGAAACTGAGTCATTTTTCACTAAGTGTCTCCATCAATTCCAAAGGGAGAGATTGTTGGCAAGTGATGTTTTCATAGCACTATGGATCACTTAAGGGTTTTCATTTATGGAAACACTTATGTTGCAATGATCGCATGAAGTGAGAATAAGAATGGGAGACACAATCATGAAAATGACTAAGAACAAAATCAAAATTAAAGTATTTTGCAGTATAATTTTGGTCAGTGAAGATAATATATGAGGTATTATCACTTGGAAACTTAGAGGAATACATGTTTGGATATCTAGGACCTTTAGTTAAGGTACACATGTTTTGGTGTTGATATTAGTAAGATATAGTGATATTAAGGTATGTGAAGACAGTAAAATAGTGTAACAGGGTATATGAACAGTTGTGATGATTGAGGAAAGGTTAGATGGAATGGTAATGTGCTCAGTCAGATGAAAGTTGTATATTTCTGACACATTGATAATATAAGATCACTGACTCAGTATTTTTATCATTTGTATAAATAATTATTATGTTTTGTATTGTATTGGAGAGCCAACTAGATGGAAGAATTGATATAAGTATAGAGTGTTTTGTGGAAGTGATAAGTGTGAAAGGAATGGATATGTGATGGATGAAAATTTGGGATATTAGCCAAAGAAAATAGAAGATGCAAGATCAGAGATTGATAGAGCTATAACTAGAACTATCAAAGCATAATAGATGCTTGTACAATTCACTTATTGAAGAACACTTTTCTAAAAAGAATTATGATTGTAAGAGTTGTAAGCTCACCACACCTTTAACAGGGTTTTTGTATACCCCTAATAGGGTTTCCTATTCCTCTAACAAGAAAATGTACTATGTAATACTTATCTCCTAACATGGCTATATCTCTTGTTGAGCATTGTTTTTACACGAAGACAATGGCTAGGAATTTACGCGAGAAAATTCCCCTCTTGGAAGATTGACAGAATCGATCTCAAGGTTCCTTCTGGCTGGGTCTCAACCGCTTGGATAGCTCAATGGAAGAAAAATGTGAATCTATTAACAAGGAGGCCTTTTCTGGTTCTTCTCTCAAGGAAAACTATAAAACAAACTTTAGGAAACCACAATATCTCCTTTTTTGGATTTTTAGATTTAGAATAAAGCAATGTTGATCTAATTAATCTACTAAAATGATTTACAAAAAAGGGTAAGAAGTAGTAGGGTAACAATAAATTGAAAAGAATTACTAAAAGGAAATCTAATGGACATAAACCAATACCACAACACTTTGCAAATTAAATAGCTGAGAAGATGAGGAAACCCACAAAACAAAGATCAGAACATGTCACAATCTTTAGCTATGTAGATGCAATCATCAGTAGAATGAAACAAATGTAGACGTATGATAAGACAAAACTCATCAAATCATGAAGCCACCCCAGATGTGTGCACATGTGAGACAAGTTAATCTTTAAGCACCAAAGAATAATCCTCTCAAAGATTCGTCACAATAAAGCAGTACAATACCAGCAAACAATGAACTAAGAAATCACAGCCTTCAAGTCATCAAACAATCAATTAGCTCTTTGAAACAAAGAATGAACAAATCACACATTCACAAATTTTGCATAGATAGTAGAAGCATCACCATGAATGAAGCACCAATTGTATGTATTGTATTAATGATCAAATCGACCCTCATTACATCATTTTATTACAATTTATAGAGCCATGCTCTTATTTTTGCAACTAGGGTTTTGCTACAACTAAAACTTGAAAGTAAATCTAAACTAGAGATTTCATTAATGAAACTACTTCTAAAACTTAGCTAAACTACCCTAGCACAGAATTAAACCTCGTGCATTATAAAACTTTAAGAAAATTATGCATTAAATGTCTCTAAAATGGAGCTGGAACTTGTGAATGCTCTTGATAATCTTCACAATTATGCCCTTGATCTTTAGTTTCACTTCTCCACGTGGACTCAACTGGAAAATATCCCAAAATCATCCAAAAACAACCCCCAAAAAGAAGCCCAGATGACTAGAAAATCAACTCTGAGATAACTAGAATTAAACTTTAGACGCGAGAAAAATGCCCAAATCCTAACACTTGGTCTGAAAAAACCAAGTTCCAAAAATGACTAAGTGTCATGTCCACTTTCCTC
Organism: Chamaecyparis obtusa; assembly: GCA_027943335.1. Classification (NCBI taxonomy): domain Eukaryota; kingdom Viridiplantae; phylum Streptophyta; class Pinopsida; order Cupressales; family Cupressaceae; genus Chamaecyparis; species Chamaecyparis obtusa. The sequence continues at coordinate 791,461 of BSBK01003919.1, forward strand.
AAAATTTTAGACTTTGGAATTTTGGAGGCCGAAAGTTCTCTAGGGCTAAAATGCCAAAAATCAGGCTCTACAAAAATGGCTAAGTGTCAAAACTACATTTTTCTATACAAAATTCTGACTTAACTTGGACCAGATGCTCACTAATTGGGGAGCACTTCTTGATGTGCTTTCCTGAACCTATCCACAATCTCCAACACCTCTTCAAAATTGGGCATCTTGACCCCTTGAAGAATTTCTTATTGCCTATCTCAGAAGGTGATCAATTCTCTTGCAAAAGTCTGTATTTCTTCTTCCTGAGATAACATTTTCTGAATCTCCTCCTTCTGATAGAACATTTTTTGGAGATCTTCTTTGGTCTTCACTCCTTGAAATATATCTAGGTACTGGTTGATAATGACATTAATTGAATACATGGTTTTTTCATCCTCTTTGTCATATAGATCCAAGTCTAGGCCCTCAAAGAAATTATGCAACTCTTTCACAAAAAGTGCACCATTGTCCCTTCGCTTATCAACTCTTTTGAGGAACTTTTCAAAGATGGTCACTACCATTGTGATTTCCTAAATCCATTGCTCAAAATTGTCCAATTCTGAGCCTGCATACAATTTTACCAAAACCTGGAAGTGGTGCTTCCATATTATTGTTAACTCATCAAACACCCTTTGCCAGTTTAGGAATGTCTCCTCCAAACCATTTTCTTCGCTCATGATCTCTACTAGGGAGATTATTCTTGCAAGAATTCTTCTAAGAGTCCTTATAATCTTCTTGAGGGATAGCTTAGTAAACTGCTCAAAATCCTCCTTCCAATCAGCACAAGCTTGTACAAAAGAATGTGGAACATCTCTATTGATTTCTCCCCTCTTCTCCAAAATTGCCTATAATGAGGCCTCAAGGTTATCAAGGTCAATGGGACCTGCTATCTTCAAAATGAACCTCTTCATTTTGTTCTACCAAAGCCTTTATTATTTCCTCATCCTTGTCCATAAACTCAAGGGCATGTTTTAATCCGAGATTAGCCAAAGTTTTGCTTCCATCTCTGGTCTGCTCTCCCAGGTCTACCTCCTCCAACACGTAGTTGTCAGGAGTGATTTCAGCTGTACTAACATCCATTGTGGGAACAACCACTTATGCCTTCCATCTACCAATTTGATCCTATGTCACATAAGATAAAGTCCTTTCTTGAGTGATGGATGTCATTTGATGAAATGTTTTCCCTAGTGTAGCCATGTCGCTCTCATCATTAGTATAGACCCTAGTTCTTGGTTGTATCTCTTTTTTGAATGGAGTGGGCTTTGAAAAGGAAGTTAATGGCTCATATGGAGCTGCCAAAGTGGAGGAATTTTTTGGATGCTCTATCTCCATTTCTCCATGACTTTCCTCTCCTTTATCTATTTCTTGTTCCTCCATTGTATTCAGCTCGCCCTCCTCCTATGTTTGTTCTTCTTCATCAGTTGTTTGATGCTCATATGTTATTTGTGGCTCTTCTTTAGCCTATGATTCTCCTTTGTCAGATGACTCCTTAGATTCTACATGCTCTTCTTCCACTTTCTCCTCACCAACTATCTCTACTTCTTTCTCTGGCTCTTAAGAGCTTGGTGGTACTATTTCAGTCTGGACCTTTGGAGGATTGGAAGTGACAAAGGGAGTGGGCAAAGGCATTTGAGGTAGAGGTGCAGTTGGCATGGGAACATGAGATGGTGTAGGCTACTGAGGTAGCGGAGTGGTTTGTACTAGATAGGGAAGTGGAGTGGTAGGTGGTGTTTGATGCAGAAGTGGAGGTGGAGTTGGATGCGTAGCTAGAGGTGGAGGTGGAGGTGGAAAAATGGGAGCTTGTGAGACCAAAGGGACTTTTTTAGTTGTATCTTCCTCAGAAGTGACACCAAAAGAAGGGTGTTTCTCTATCTTTGGGGCTTCCTTTTGCACTTCATCCATCTCTTCTACATTCAGCTCTTGTGACCCTTGCAGAGCTTCCTCTCTTATCTTGCTATGGGGAATAGTAAATTGTGTGGGAAAAGAGTCAAAATTTACTGACTCCCCTTGGACTAGATCCTATTACATAGATTCTTGAAAACCACAAAGCCCTTCAAAGTCCTTGATATCAAATTCATCGTCACCCAAGGCATCTAAGGTTTATGGGCTCTTCTTGAGTTTCTCCCTTAGCATCTTCCTAATCCTCCTCCATAACTCTCCTTTTCATGAATCCCACTAAGTGGTTTCTTCTATTGAGAGGAATATTATCCAATTCATCCTCATCATCCTCTACCTTTGATTACTCCAGTTGGCTTGGATCCTATAATATTGAACTTAGTTTTTTTTGCTGCACTCGAAGAATCATGACCACTGGAAGAAGGTGCATTTGGAAGCACTATTCTCCTAGTCATCTTTGTTTTTACCTTCTTTGAATGTGTGGCTGAGCCATATGTTGTTGGGTGCTCATGCATGTACACCGTCTCTAGCTTCAAGGGAGCATCCTCTTTGAATTGTGGCTTAAATACCTTTTCTCCCTTCTTCTTCTTTCCTTTAGAGGGTTGTTCTAGGAGTTGTTTCATGGGCACAAATTTCATAGGGAATGGACAGGTGACCCATGATTTTGTGACTTTGATGTGTCAGGCTCTGAAATTAATGTCATCATTCTCATCCCTATCCACCTCTGCATTTAGGATAGCCCTTGTATACACCTTATCCTGATTGTAAATGGAATCCAAGATGTCATTTGAATCAACATCTTTCACCACTTGAGGGATTTTCAATGAAAGAGCAGTCTGCGCCAGGTCCAAACTCATCCAAAAATAGTCATGGAATCTCACCTCATAGTCATCCACATAGTTTTCCCAATGATCTTCAATATGTGGCTCATGAATATAATGCCTCCCCATTATATGGCTGAATGTACCAATAGGATCAAATTAGGGTCTCACCAAGTTGTAAGTTTGCAAAGGGAACTCATCCCATTCCTAGGTCAGAGATTTGTAGACCTTCATATCTAGAACACAATGGGGGCCTATAGAAATTGGGAAATTCCAATACTATTTCTTCTTATTTTTATGTGTTCATGTGCATCAGACAACTTCCTTGCTATCTCCAGGAGGAAAATTCTATTCGAAGGGTACCTGGGTAGCTTCTTCAGAGGTAGGGTGCCTCCAGCCACCTGAATGTACTTGAATATCTTGAATTATATGTAGAACACCCTGAGGGCCTTTACTTTTTTTGTTTCTTTAGTGAACATCCTTTCAGCATAATCTCCTTCAATGGAGCGTATGATAGTAAAAATGAAAACATCATTGACAATTCAGAAGTCTAGACTTTTATGCATGTATAAATACTTCCTCACCAACTAAGGATACATTGTGAAAGACCAGGTGTTCAGATCCCCTATAACTCCAATCTTGGTTAGGCCTGGATATATTGCCCTGCCAGCTGGCAGACACACAACATAGGATGTCATGTAGAAATGAGGATCAATTTTTACTCTGATCAATTGCTCATCTAGATTGTCACTAAGGATGGTGGCCCAGTCAAACCTTGTCTATCTTTCCCTTATCTTCTGGATGAGAAGGATCAACCAAGGATCCAACTAAATAGATTTTGGAAACCTGTACACCCTACTAATCATTGTGATTGTAGCCTAAATATTTTCTTTCATATACCCCCTTCGCATGTCAATTCTATCCTGGTAGTTCTTAGGCATGGACTGCATGAGGTATTCGTTGCTTACTATGATGTGAGCTTGTTGTACATCCTTATTATAAAATTTCATTCCTTTATTGATATGAAAGTTGAAGAAATTATTGACCCCTTTAGGTAGGTGGAAGACATCCTCAATGTTGTTCAGCCTTAGGTCCAAGACTACTTCCCCCACACTATTCTTCACCATCTTTTCATCAGGTACATAGTGGTTGGCTAGAGTGTTAATCATATTGGAGGACAATATGGAAATCGGGTGAGCTGCTACATTCACCAAAGAGTAGTGCACCAATGAAGTGCAATCTTCTAACCGTCCCACTGGTTGGGCACACTGTTCCAAATAATCATTCCAGCTCACACTACCAATGTTAGTGTCTATGATGTCAAAATGCAGGTTGGTCACTTTTGAAGGTGGATGATATTTTTTGAACTAGTATTTCATAGCTGGCATTGCTACAGCTTTCTCAGCCATTTCTACAAAAAGGACAAGACATGAATCAGTAATGGAGAGAGGAAAATCTTAGAAAAACATAGAATTCTAACAAACTAAGGCTTAAAAAGGGTCTAAAAGATCTTGTCGGCCTTTCAAAATTTTAGGGCTACAAAACCCCTGAAAGGTCTAAAATGCCGAAACTATGAAAAAGGATTAAGTTTGAAACCGCTTAAATTACACCCTTTTGGTCTTTCGACGAATCGGAGGTGTGAAATCTTTGAAGGCTGAACCCTCTGAAACACTGAAAGAATGCTTCATCTTGATGTTTTGCCAGTGCTTGAACCTGTGTAGGTTTCGGCGAGTCAAGGCAAAGGTATTTTCAGTGTGCAACAATGTTGAAACACCAAAACGGTCACTTGGGCGTTGGTTGAAAACTCAGGTCCTAGTTTCAGCAATTCGGATGCTTGGATGTTTCAGTGTGTGACAACACCAAAACACCAAAACCAATGGGGCACTTAGGAAATTTTGAGGTTTGAAAGCTTCAAAATTTTTGGACCTTGAAGGTCTGAAACTAGGGTTTGGTCTGTCCAACCCAAAAAGGAGTCTGATTGCAAGTTTGACCAAAAACTTGCCAAGGTGATGGAGGGGACTACCTCATAATCCCCAAGGCTGAACCAGGCCAAAGGACCAACAAACCAAACCTAACGATAGGCTGACAAAACCCTAACTAGGATGAAAACTACAAAACTGTAAATTACAACCGAAAAGAAACAAAAAAAAATGGAAGAAACAAAGAGAGGGAAGGGGAAGAAACACCAACCTCAAAGACAATAGAGGCTGGCAGATGATGATGAAAGAAGCAAGCCAAGACAACAAAAGAGAAGCTAGTGACGTGTGAAGCTCTGAAAAAAAAATAAGTGAGTGCAAACAAGTGATTTGAAAGGACTCACTTGGTGCCTTATATAAGAAAAATCGGCAGCTGACCTTAGTGGCCTACCAATCAGCCTTTTGGCCTTTCGAGGGTGTCAGACCTCTGAAAGGCCAAAACTTTGAAAGGCTGACTCTCTTTTGGGGACCTCTAAAACCCTGAACCTTAGAAAGCCCAAAAATCACCAGGGCCAAAAATGCCTAAGGAGATTGAGCACTACTCCAGCCTATTGCCTTTTCAGACTTGAGCACTTTCGGACATCCGAAAGTGTGAAAGTGCGACAAGACTAAAAATAAAGAAAAATAACTAAAAAAACAAAAACAAAAGGATAACAAAAAATAACCCGAAGACAAGCAAAAAGCAAAAGGGGGGCCCTGAAGCTAAAAGGCTAAAAGGGGAGCATGGTTGTGGGACCACAACAAATAGCCCCAACAAAAGAAAGGGAAACAACTCAAGTTTCCTAGAGCCATTCTTCCTTGAAAAAATCCTATCTTATAGTGAGCCAAGAACAAGATCTTCAGTTTAAGAGATTTCATCATCGTCATCAAGATTAAGAAAATCATAACATCTACATCCAGTGTGTGAGCACGTGTGTTCAAATTTCTCAGGAATCCTTCACCGTAAGCCTCCACTGATCATCAACCAATCATTGCCAGATCATCGTCCACCAATCTGAAGTCAGCCAAAAGTCAATTTAACCTTGCTCTACCACCAGGTAGGCATTTATAGCCCTGGTAGATGTTGCTAAAATCACCCTTCCCCTTCTACAGATGAACTTTATTAGAAGTTTTAAACTTCTTAGGAGGGCTCTTAGACTCAATTTACATCAGTTTTAAAATTGATTCTTTGTAACCATCTTGTTCTGGACAACTTGCTTTCGATTTCATTCAAAATCTACTACTTTGATATTCCTTGTGGCTTTATCAGATATAATTTCTTTGCTCCTTTTCTTTTTTTGAAACCAGGGTAGCGCTTAGACTGTGCTACCCTGGCTTTGAGCATTTTATTGTTAATCTCATCTTTATGCATTCCTCCTTTTTCTTTCTTGCTCTTTTCTTTTAGTCTGTGTTCTAGTTAGGATAGGGTTCTGACTCCTGACTTCCTTCTCAACCATGGGTATTTCCTGACTCTAACTAGAATCCTATCATGAGAGGATCATGACTTAGGATCCTCTTTTTAAATGTGTGTTAGTGTTTGAGGATGGTTATTTCTGATGAACCCTTTCAAGAAATCTAAAAAGAAAATGTCTTACTTCCAATCGATGTATCTGGGTCACTACAGGACAAAACCACATCAAAGTGTTTGACAAAGGGAAACCCTTATCTCTTTCCTAGACTACCTGATGTGGATCACTAATCTCAAAAAGCATCCACCCCCTACAAACATAGACCCAACAAAAAGATGCAAAGGACAAGACACCAAGAAAACAAAAAGAAAAGACTCTAAAGTACAAGAATATACATCATTATACAAGGGGCCAGTCAAGACCCAAAATAGTGGTTCAAAAACTAGTCATTGACTGGCAATGGGACCAATTCTCCATCAAGAGAACTAATTCGAAAAGTATTTTCTACTAGGATCTCTGCGATTTGGAAAGGGCCTATCCACAAACATTGAAATTTGGTGTGGCTTCCTGGTTTTTCTTTTTCTTTGTCCCACATTAGAACTAAATTAGAGACTTGAAGGCTTTTATGGTTTCTCTTTTGTCAAACCAACACTTGAAAACAACTTGGTTTTTGGCTACATGTTCCAAAGCCATGGTTCTTTTCTCCTTTATGTCTAATAAGTTCATGAGATGAATCTGCACCCAATCCTCACCCTCGACGTATTGATCCATGAATCTTAGAATTGGTATTTTTAGGTTCATTGGAAAAATGGGTTGCAGACCATAGACCAGCTAGTAGGGAGAGGTCCCTAAGGCAATCTTGATTGTTACACAATTTGTCCATAGGGGATATTTCAACTGAGTGTGTCAGTCTCTAGGATTGTCATCCAAAAGACATTTGATTACTATTGTTAAGTTCTTGTTGGTTGACTCATCAACTCCATTCCCTTGCAGGTAGTAATTGGATGAGAATTTTAGAATTACCTGGTTCTCAAAGGCCCATTGAATGAGACTTGTAGATGAAAAGTAGGGGGCATTATCACATACTAGGAAGAACAACATGCCAAACCTTGTGATGATGAACTCTTCTAGGAATTTGGTTATCACCTCAGTAGTATAGTTCTTCATAACCTATGCCTTTGTCTAGCATGTGTAGTAATTGATTGCAATCAAGATGTATCAATGGCTTGTAGAGGATGGAGGATTGATCATTCCCATGAAATCCAGCCCCTACTGGATGAATGGATGCACTTTGTACACTAGCTATAGGGGCATCGCTAGGTATTTCTCTCGAATGGTGCTGGTTTGGAAAACATGACAAGAGCGTACGTGCTCATGAGTGTCTTTGAAAAAAGTTGGCCAGTAATATCCAAATCTTAGTATCTAGACTGTGGCTTCTACCGATCCATGCATAGTACGATACTTATCATGAAATTCCATGAGAACCTACTCAGCTTTAGTCTGATCCAAACAATGTAGATAGAGGCCATCATAGTTTTTCTTGTAGAGCTTCCCATTTTTCAACATGTATGAACTGCTCTTATTATTCAATGCTCTCATTTGGGAACCATTGAATCCATCTGGGAAACAATTTTGTATCAAATAGTAGACTATGTATTGATACCATATGTCAGTGACCACTCCTTCATTGGTGTACACCTAGCACACCAAGCCTTGTTTTGTTTCTGCCATCATCTGGGTAAGACCTTGACCTCTTACTAATTTCATTGGTTGGATCTTGATGTCAAAATCTTGAAGTATATCCATCCACTTTCCTCTCCTTTTTCCCAGCTCATTCTACATAACAAGGACTTGACTACGGGATCTGGAACAATGGCAATGACCTTCACCAAATGATGTAGTGTCTGAATTTCTTGACAACCTTAACCAAGGCAAAAGATTACTTATCTAGATTTGGATATTTGAGTTCTACATTTTTTAGAGGATAGCTCATGAAAGCTATTGGCCATTCATCTTCTCCTTCTTTCTTCTATGTGAGGATTCCTGCACATGAATGTTCTGAAGCAAAGGAATAAACCTTGAATGGTAGAAGATAATTGAGGCTAACCAAAACTAGGGTAGTGGCAATGGATGTCATGATTTCTTCAAAGGCCTCTTTAGCCTGAGTGCTCCATTCAATCTTAGCATCTTTCTTCAACATATCATTCAATGAACGCACTATCTTTGCAAATCCACTGATGAACTTCCTGACAAAATTGATTTTCCCAAAGAATGATTTCAAATCCTTTCTACTATTTGAGGGGACCAATTTGAGAATAGCCTCAACTATCTTAGGGTTAAGTGAGATGCCTATCTTGGATATGATGTTCTCAAGAAGCTTTCATTGATTCACCCCAAAGACACACTTCTTAGGATTTAGTGAGATTCTATAATGTCAACACCTCTTCAGGACCTTTCTTAGATCTTCGATGTGGTCCATATGGTTTATGGAAAAGACCATAAGATCATCCATATAGATGACAATGCATTTGTTGACCAAGATTTTAAATGCCTCATCCATAGCCCATTGGAAAGTAGCTCCTGCGTTGATCAAATCGAAAGGCATGCAACAATAAGAAAATGTACCCCATTTCATTGTGAAGGCTATTTTCAGGAAGTCTTCTTCTTTACCATGACTTGGTTGTACCAGAGTAGCTATCTAGGAAAGACATCATTTGGGAACCATTGACCACTTGCAATACTTTGTCAAGGGATGGCAACAAGTAATTGTCCTTTTGAGAGGACCGGTTCAAGTTTCTGAAATCCACATAGAGCCGAACCTCCCCACTTTTCTTTCACACTAGAAAAAGGTTGGCTACCCAAGTTGAATGTTGGATAGGGAAAATAATCTTGGCATTGAGAAACTTTTGTACCTCCTTTGGATCACTAGTTCGATCACAAGATTCATCGGCCTTTGTCTTTGGCAAAAAGGTTTAGCATCTGGGTTCAAAGGGATGTTGTGAATGATAACATTGGGATCATAGGTTTTCATATCTTCATAGCTCCATGCTATGATGTCTTTGTACTCAGTGAGTAGCTCGATCATCTACTTCTTTTCTTCAATTGTACCCACTTTACCAATACGAACTTCCCTGGGTTCAAGCTGTGTACCCAAGTTGTAAAGCTCACAATCATCACCACCTACTACTAGTGTTTTTCCTCTTTCCTAGGCATGTTCATCTTTATCAAAAATCCTTTCTAGGGCTACCATTCCTTTTGGAATGGAGTTGGTGTTCATATTTAAGATCCCTAAGTCATCTAACTCTTCTATTTCATCTTCTGCTTCATCTTCTATTTGAGTAAAGTCAGTGGAGAACCATCCTCTCACAGATCGAGTCCATTCTCTACTAAGTAGCATGCCATATGTTTCTGGGATGTCCACCACATGGATGATAATGCAATCTTGGATCCTGGGGTTAGTCGTTAGCTATATGTGTGTATCCTTCAAGACTCCAATGACTTTGACCTGTATTTTGTCAAGTTGGATCACCACACTGTTAGTCGATTGGGGGCTCATCACCAACTTTTGGCATATGGACAATGACATCACATTGCATGAAGCCCCTAAGTACATCAAGCAGTTATGAAAGTTCCTCCCAAAGATCTTGATACTAAGTAAGAATGGGGGTACTTCTACCCTATCTTTGAACATAGTCAGCATCACCTCTACCACATTCACGTTAGATACATTTCTAGTGTTATTGCTAGACGAGGCTGATTTGGAATGATCTAATGACTTCAAGAGGGATTCTCTTTGAGTGGGACAAATCTACAACATGTCATACATTGACATGTTGGTTCAAACTTTCTTCAATTCTTCCATTGTATTGTACTTTTCATTGTTCCAAACTAGATTTTTAACCAGAGTAGGTTGGTGTTGTGTCGCTAGAGTGATAGTGGCACCGGGGCCTCTTGGGGGCGTGGGATTATTGCTATCCTATGGATCAAGTAGAGTGGGCTGCATTCATGGGGGAATTCTATCAGTCAAAGGTTCCCTTCTACTTCTCAGGCTATAGGTGTTTCTATTATTGTTCTGAAAAGTGTGGACCTCAGAGTATTCCAGCTGACTTTCTTGATTAAAAGGGAAGACAAACTCTTCTTCCACAATGTTATCAATAGGAGTTCCACCCGTACTTGGATCATATGAATTGAAGACCATGGCACTAAAGTGGGTCTAGGAACTTTTAGGATCTTGGGCTTGTTGGTTATCGAATTCACCTCTATATTCATAATCCAGTTGATGCATGCTAGGACCTTGGGAAAAGTTGACCTCAGATGAGTTGAAGGCTTTGGCATTGTCCATGGGTATGCTACCATTATTTGGACATGTGTTCCATGTTCTATTTATTCATTGTTGTCCAAACTACTTGTCTTGATAAGTATTCCCATAACCTCACCCATTATTATTGTTGTTGTTGTTATTGTTGTAATTTCCATAATTATGACTCTAATTTTGGGAGTAGGTATTTGGGGCAGCCGTCTGACATTGGTAGTTCCCCTGGGTTTGAGATGGGTTGAGCTTCATCCGAGTAATCTCTCCAGTCAACTAGGACAACATCTTCTTCATGGCATCTAATTCATTCACTAGAGCATGGTCTGGCTCATTTGGGACAGCAGCCTTTTGTTCACACAAGGCAGCCTTATGCATATCATACCTTGGGTATGTGATGGCAAGTGGTGGGGCAGCATCATATGGAGCAAGCACTTGGTTGAGCCTTGGGGCATGTTGCACCAAAACTTGATTATTTTCTGCGAATGGACCAGTCATAGCAGCGTTCCCTAATATTGGTGGAATGCCATAATTTCCACCTGCTTGTGGGTCCATTTGTTGGGTAAACATGATATCCTCATCACATACCTTTTCTAGAGTGTCTATGTCCCCTAGGGGAAGCCTTTTTGAAAATATAGATGTTAATGGGTCTAAGGCTCATAGATACACTTGTATGGAAACTCCAATTGGTATGGTATATGGAGCCTTGAGTTTTTGATACATCTTATGAAAATGATGATTGAACATAGCAATTGATTCATTGAGGTCCTTTCTCACCAAATTGAAATGGTGATGAAGCATTGCCAGATCCACATACAACTTGAATTGATTAAGGAATTTTGATTCAAATTCTACCCATGTAGCGATTGATCCTCACGGCAAGTTGAGATACCAATTATATGAAAATTCCCCCAGTGTGTAGGGGAAAAGGTGGCACATGACATCTTGATGATAAATCTCCTTATGATTGCACAATTCCTTGAATGTGCAAACATGTTCTTCCGCTGTCCTAGATTCTCCATAGATGAAATGTGGGAAGAATTTCTTAGGATTCTTGGGCAGCTGATGGCGCTATCCTTGTATGTTTAATGGAGACCATTGAGCATTCACAAAAAATGCCATTGGAGCTGGTGGTGGAGGAGTAGTAGGCAGGGTAGCAATGGTCGGAAATGGAGGAAGATTCAAATCATCCAAAGTATCCTCTCTGCACTTTGTTCTGTTGCTACGGGGTCTACAAAAATCTATAAGTTCAAGGAACTCCCCTTTGTTTGGTGAAGATCTAAGGACTCGTTGAAACCTTTCAAGAGAGAATGATCCAATATTCTAGGGTGTCCTTTTGAGGGCCCTCCTTCTAGCACCACTTTTTTTGAGTGTCGTGTTTACACGAAGATAGAGACTAGGAATTTACGTGAGAAAATTCCACTCTCGGAAGATTGACGGAATCAATCTCAAGGTTCCTTCTGGCTGGGTCTCAACCAGTTGGATATCTTAATGGAAGACAAATGTGAATCTATTAACAAGGAGGCCTTTTCTAGTTCTTCTCTCAAGGAAAACTGTAAAACAAACTTTAGGAAACCACAATATCTCCTTTTTTGGATTTTTAGATTTAGAATAAAGCAATGTTGATCTAATTAATCTACTAAAATGATTTGCAAAAAAAGGTAAGTAGTAGGGTAACAAGAAATTGAAAAGAATTACTAAAAGGAAATCTAATGGACATAAACCAATACCACACCACTTTGTGAATTAAATAATCAAGAAGATGAGGAAACCCACAAAACAAAGATCAAAACATGTCACAATCTTTAGCTATGTAGATGCAATCATCAGTGAAACAAAACAAACACAAACGTATGACAAGCCAAAACTCATCAAATCATGAAGCCACCCCAGATGTGCGCACACATGAGACAAGTTAATCTTTAAGCACCAAAGAATAATCATCTTGGAGATTTGTCACAACAGAGCAGTACAATACCAACAAACACCGAACTAAGAAATCACAGACTTAAAATCATCAAACAATCAATTGGCTCTTTGAAACAAAGAATGAGAAAATCACACATTCAAAATTTTTGCATAGATAGTACAAGCATCACACCATGAATGAAGCACCAATTGTATGTATTGTATTAATGATCAAATTGACCCTCATTACATCATTTTATTACAATTTATAGAGCCATGCTCTTATTTTCACAACTAGGGTTTTGCTGCAACTAAAACTTGAAAGTAAATCTAAAATAGAGATTGCATTAATGAAACTAATTCTAAAACTTAGCTGAACTACCCTAGCATGGAATTAAACCTCGTGCATTACAAATCTTTAAGAAAATTATGCATTAAATGTCTCAAAAATGGAGCTCGAACTCGTGCATGCTCTTGATAATCTTCTTGATCCTTCCCTTGATCTTTGGTTTCACTTCTCCATGTGGGCTCAATTGGAAGAGATCCCAAAATCATGTAGAAATGATCCCCAAAAAGAAGCCCATTTGACTAGAAAATCAACCCTGAGATTACTGGAGTTAAACTTTGGACGTGAGAAAAAATGCCCAAATCTTGACACTTGGTCCAAAAAAACCAAGTTCCAAAAATATCTAAGTGTCATGTCCACTTTCCTCAAAATTTCATACTTCGAACTTTCAGAGGCTGAAAGTTCTCTAGGGCTGAAATACCGAAAATCAGGCTCTACAAAAATAGCTAAGTGTCAAAACTACATTTTTCTATACAAAATTCTGACTGAACTTGAACCAGATGCTCATTGACTGGGGAGCACTTCTCGATGTGCTTTCCTGAACCTTTTGACAATCTCTAGTACCTCTTCAAAATTTGGCATCTTGACCCCTCGAAGAATTTCTTGTTGCATATCTTGGAAGGTGATCAATTCTCTTGCAAAAGTCTGTATTTCTTCTTCCCGAGATAGCATTTTCTGAATCTCCTCCTTCTGATAGAACATTTTTTGGAGATCTTCTTTGGTCTTTGCTCCCCATAATATATCTAGGTACTGGTTGATGATGAAATTTACTTAAAACATGGTTTTTTCATCCTCTTCATCATATAGATCCAGGTCTAGGCCCTCAAAGAATTTATGCAACACTTTCACAAAAAGTACACTGCTGTCCCTTCGCTTATCCACTCTTTTGAGATAACTGGAGTTAAACTTTGGATGCGAGAAAAAATGCCCAAATCGTGACACTATGTCCAAAAAAACCAAGTTCCAAAAATGACTAAGTGTCATGTCCACTTTCCTCAAAATTTCATACTTCGAACTTTCAGAGGCCAAAAGTTCTCTAGGGCCGAAATACCAAAAATCAGGCTTTGGAAAAATGGCTAAGTGTAAAAACTGCATTTTTCTATACAAAATTCTGACTGAACTTGGACGGGATGCTCACTGACTGGGGAGCACTTCTGGATGTGCTTTCCTAAACCTATCCACAATCTCCAGTACCTCTTCAAAATTGGGCATCTTGACCCCTTGAAGAATTTCTTGTTGCCTATCTCAGAAGGCGATCGATTCTCTTGCAAAAGTCTGTATTTCTTCATCCCGTGATAGCATTTTCTGAATCTCCTCCTTTTGATAGAACATTTGTTGGAGATTTTCTTTGGTCTTCACTCCCCATAATATATCTAGGTACTATTTGATGATGATATTTATTGAATACATGGTTTTTTCATCCTCTTCATCATATAGATCCAGGTCCATGCCCTCAAAGAACTTATGCATCTCTTTCACAAAAAGTACATCATTGTCCCTTCGCTTATCCACTTTTTTGAGGAACTTTTCAAAGATGGTCGCTGCCATTGTGATTTCCTAAATCCATTGCTCAAAATTTTCCAATTATGAGCCTTCATACACTTTTACCAAAACCTAGAAGTGTTGCTTCCTTATTATTGTTAACTCATCAAACACCCTTTGCCAGTTTAGGATTGTCTCCTCCAAACCATTTTCTTCACTCATGATCTCTGGTCAGTTCTCCTAGGTCTACCTCCTCCAAGATGTAGTCGTTAGGAGTGATTTTAGCTATACTAACATCCATTGTGGGAACAACCACTTGTGCCTTCCATCTACCTAGTTGATCTTGTGTCACATAAGATAAAGTCCTTTCTCAAGTGATGGATGTCATTTGATGAAATGCTTTCCCTAGTGTAGCCATGTTGCTCTCATCATCAATATAGACCCTAGTTCTTGGTTGTATCTCATTTGTGAACCAAGTGGGCTTTGAAAAGGAAGTTAATGGCTCATATGGAGCTACCAAAGTGGAGGAAGTTGTTGGATTCTCTATCTCCATTTCTCCCTGAATTTCCTCTCCTTTATCTATTTCTTGTTCCTCCATTGTATTTAGCTTGCCCTCCACCTATTTTTGTTCTTCTTCATTAGCTATTTGTTGCTCATCTACTATTTGTCGCTCTTCTTCAGCCTATGATTCTCCTTTTTCATCCAGCTCCTTGGATCTTGCATGCTCTTCTTTCACTTTCTCCTCACCAACTATCTCTGCTTCTTTCTTTGGCTCTTGAGAGCTTGGTGGCACTATTTCAGTCTGGACCTTTGGAGGAGTGGGAGCGACAAAGGGAGTGGGTGAAGGTATTTGAGGTAGAGGTGGAGTTGGCATGGGAACATGAGATAATGTAGGTTGTTGAGGTAGCGGAGTGGTTTGTACTAGAGGGGGAAGTGGAGTGGTAGGTGGTGTTTGATGCAGAAGTGGAGGTGGAGTTGGATGCATAGGCAGAGGTGGAGGCAAAAGAATGGGAACTTGTGAGACCAAAGGGACTTGTGTAGTTGTGTCTTCCTTAGAAGTGACACCAAAAGAAGGGTCTTTCTCTATCTCCAGGGCTTCCTTTTTCACTTCAGCCATCTCTTCTATATATGGCTCTTGTGACCCTTGCAGAGCTTCCTCTCTTATCTTGCTATGGGGAATAGTAAATTGTGTGGGAAAAGAGTCAAAAGTTACTAACTCCCCTTGGACTAGATCTTGTTGCACAAATTCTTGAAAACTATGAAGCCCTTCAAAGTCCCTAATATTAAATTCATTGTCACCCAAGGAATCTAGGTTTATGGTCTCTTCTTGAGTTGCCCCCTTAGTATCTTCTTGATCCTCCTCCATAACTCTTCTTCTTTTCATGAATCCCACCAAGTGGGTTCTTCTACTAAGAGGAATATTATCCAATTAATCCTCATCATCCTCCAGCAAGGTGTCCATTTGTGTAGGTGTTGAGCCTTTCTTTCTTTTATACACATTACCTTTGATTACTCCAGACGGCTTGGGTCCTATAATCTTGAACTTGGTTCTTTTTTCCACACTTGGAGAATTGTGACCACTGGAAGAAGGCACATCTGGAGGAGCTATGCTCCCAGTCATATTAGTTTTTATCTTTTTTGAATGTGTGGCTGGGCCATATGCTATTGGGTGCTCATGTCTATACACCATCATTAGCTTCAAGGGAGCAGCCTCTTTGAATTGTGGCTTAAATACCTTTTCCCCCTTCTTCTTCTTTCCTTTAGAGGGTTGTTCTGGGAGCTATTTCATGGGCACCAGTTTCATGGGGAATGGATGGGCAACCCATGATTTTGTGACTTTGAAAACATGTCAGGCTTTGAAATTAGTGTCATCATTCTCATCCCTATCCACCTCTGCATTTAGGATAGCCCTTGTATACACCTTACCCTGATTGTAAATGGAATCCAAGATGTCATCTGAATCAGCATCTTTCACCACTTGAGGGATTTTCAATGAAAGAGCAGTCTGCTCTAGCTCCAAACTCATCAAGCAATAGTCACAGACTCTCACCTCATAGTCATCCACACACTTTTCCCAATGACCTTCAATATGTGGCTCATGAATATAATGCCTCCCCATTATATGTCTAAATGTACTGATAGGATAAAAGTGAGGTCTCACCAAGTTGTAAGTTTGCAAATGGAACTCATCCCATTCCCAGGTTAGAGATTTGTAGACCTTCATATCTGGAACACAATGGGGGCCTATAGAAATTGGGAAATCATAGCAGTGTTTCTTCTTATGTTTTATGTGTTCATGTGCATTAGACAACTTCCTTTCTATCTCCAAAAGGACAACTCTATCCGAAGGGTACTTGGGTAGCTTCTTCAGAGCCAGGGTACCTCTAGCCACCCAAATGTATGTGAATGTCCTGAATTGTATGTAGAATGCCTCAAGGGCCTTTACTTTTTTTGTTACTTCAACAGACATCCTTTTGGCATAATCTCCCTCAATGGAGTGTATGATAGAAAAAATGAAAGCATCATTGACAATTTCAGAAGTCTAGACTATTATGCATGTAGAAATCCTTCCTCACCAATTGAGGATACATCATGAAAGGCCAGGTGTTCGGATCCCCCATAACTCCAATCTTGGTTAGGCCTGGATATATTGCCCTGGTAGCTAGAAAATACACAACATAGGATGTCATGTGGAAATAAGGATCAATTTTTACTCTAATCAACTGCTCATCTAGATTGTCGCTCAGGATGGTGGCCCAGTTGAACCTTGCCTATCTTTCCCTTATCTTATGGATGAGTGGGATCATCCAAGGCTTCAACTGAATAGATTTTGCAAACCCATACACTCTATTGATCATTGTGATTGCAGCCTAAATATCCTCTTCCATATACCCCCTTTTGCATGTCAATTCTATCTAGCTTGTTCTTGGGCATGAACTGCATGAGGTATTCATTGTTTACTATGTTGTGAGCCCATTGTACATCCTTATTGTAAAATTCCATTCCTTTATTGATATGAAAGTTGAAGAACTTGTTGACCCCTTTAGGTAGGTGTAAGACATCCTTAATTTTGTCTGACCTCAGGTCCAGTACTACTTCCCCCACACTATTCTTCACCATCCGTTCATCAGGTACATAGTGGCTAGCTAGAGTGTTAATCAGATTGGAGGATAATATGGAAAGCGGGTGAGCTGCTGCATTCACCAAAGAGCAGTGCACCAATGAAGTGAAATATTTTGACTATCCCACTAGTTAGGCACACTTCACCAAATAAACATTCTAGCTCACACTACCAATGTTAGTTTTTGTGATGTCAGAATGTAGGTTGGTGACTTTTGAAGGTGGATGATATCCTTTGAATTGGTATTTCATAGCTGGAGATGCTACAACTTTCTCAACCATTTCTACAAAAAGGACAAGACATGAATCAGTAACAGGACAGAGGAAAATCTTAGAAAAACATAGAATTTTAACAAACTAAGGCTTAAAAAGGGTCTAAAAAACCTTTTCTGCCTTTCAAACTTTCGGGGGTACAAGACCCCTGGAAGGTCTGAAACACCGAAACTGCGAAAAAGGCTTAAGTTTGAAACTGCTTAAATTACACCCTTTTGGTCTTTTGGCGAATCAAAGGTGCAAAATCTTCGAAGGCCAAAACCTCTGAAACATAGAATGAATGCTTCAGCTTGATATTTTGCTAGTGCTTGAACCTATGTAGGTTTTGGCGAGTCGAGGCAGAGATATTTTTGGTGTGCAACAATGCCGAAACGGTCACTTAGGCATTTGTTGAAAACTCGAATCCCGGTTTCAGTGATTCAAATGCTTGGATGTTTCAGTGTGTGACAAAACTGAAACGTTAAAACCAATAGGGCACTTAGGAAATTATGAGGTTCAAAAGCTTCGAAAGTTTCAGACCGTGAAGTTCTGAAACTAGGATTTGGTCTGTTGGACTCGAAAACAAGTCCGACAGTGAGTTTGACCACAAAATCACCAAGGGATGGATGGGAATACCTCATGATCCCCGAGGCCAAACAATGCCAAAGGAACAACAAACCAAACCTAACAACAAGATGACAAAACCCTAACTAGGCCAAAAACTACAAAACCCTAACCTACAACCAAAAATAAACAAAAAAAATGGAAGAAATAGAGAGAGGGAGGGGGAAGAAACACCAACCTCGAAGACAACTATAGGCAAGTGTGAACAAGTGATTTGAAAAAACCCGCTCTATGCCTTATATAAGAAAAACTAATGGATGATGTCAGCGGCTTGCCGATCGGCCTTTCAGCCTGTCGGGGGTGTTGGACCTCCAAAAGGCTGAAACTTTGAAAGGTTGACTCCCTTTTGGGGAGTCAGACTTCTGAAACTCCGGTCCTCAGAAAGTCTGAAAACCACAAGGCCAAAAACACTTAAGGAGATTGAGCAGTGCCCCAGCCTATCACCTTTTCAAACTTTAGCACTTTGGAACATTCGAAAGTGCAAAAGTGCGATAAGACCAAAAACAAAGAAAACTAACTAAAAAAAAAAAAAAAAAGGACAACAAACAAACAACTGGAAGACAAGCAAAAAGCAGAAGGGGGGGCCCTAAAGCCAAAAGGCTAAAAGGGGAGCGTGGTTGTGGGACCACAACATCTCCTAACATGGATTCAATATTTTAGTGCATTGTTGTGAGTACAATACCCACCCAGGTTTTTCCTTGGCCAGGGTTTCCTTGAAAAAATAATGGTGTTATGAGTTATGTGTTTATGTTCTTTTCATTTCAGCATTGATATGGTCAATTTGCAATTGGTTGAAGTTTAATTTAAAGTGTTTTAATCATGATTCACCCCCCTCTCAGTATTACTTAATCCTAATAGATCTTCGATTTGAGACCACTTTCACCAGATTTGGAAACAGTCAAATTTTTAGCTACGAACACTGTACTGACTTCCTTGATTTTACCAAACATTGACCATCTGTATTTTGAGAAGAGAGGCTCCATTTTTTAAGATTCAAGGTGTTTTTTGGTTCATCTCGATGAGATCTTCTATTTGAGACCACTTTCACCAGATTTGGAAATGGTTAATTTTTTAGCTACGAACACCATACTGACTTCCTTGCTTTGACCAAACTTTAACTGTCTGTATCTTGAGAAGAGAGGCTCTATTTTTTAAAATTCAAGGTGTTTTTTGGTTCATCTCGACAAGATCTTCGCTTTGAGACCACTTTCACCATATTTGGAAATTGTCAAATTTTTAGCTATGAACATTGTACTGACTTCTTATCTTTGACCAAACTTTGACCATCCGTATCTTGAGAAGAGAGGCTCCATTTTTTAAGATTCAAAATGTTTTTTGGTTTATCTCGACGAGATCTTCAATTTGAGACCACTTTCAACAGATTTCGAAATGGTCAAATTTTTAGCAAAGAACACAGTACTGACTTCCTTTCTTTGACCAAAATTTGAGCGTCCATATATTGAGAAGAGGCTCCATTTTTCAAGATTCAAGAGGTTTTTTGGTTCATCTCGACGAGATCTTCAATTTGAGACCACTTTCACTAGATTTGGAAATGCTCAAATTTTAAGCTATGAATATTGTACTATCTTCCTTGCTTGACCAACCTTTGATCATCCGTATCTAGAGAAGAGAGACTTTTTTTTTCAAGATTCAAGGTGTTTTTTGGTTCATCTCAATGAGATCTTCAATTTGAGACCACTTTCACCAGATTTGGAAACAGCCAAATTTTAAGATACAAACACTATACTACTTCCTTGCTTTGACCAAACGTTGACCATTCGTATCTTGGGAAAAGAGGCTCCATTTTTCAATATTTAAGGGTGTTTTTTGGTTCATCTCAATGAGATCTTTGATTTGAGATCACTTTCATTAGATTTGCAAACTATCAAATTTTTAGCTACTTACACTATACTGACTTCCTTGCTTTGACTAAACTTTGACCATCCGTATCTTGAGAAGAGAGGCTCTATTTTACAAGATTCAAGGTGTTTTTTGATTCATCTCGATGAGATCTTTGATTTTAGACCACTTTCACCAGATTTGGAAATAGTCAAGTTTTTAGCTATGAACACTGTACTGACTTCCTTGCTTTGACCAAACTTTGATCATCCGTATCTTGAGAAGAGAGGCTCCATTTTTCAAGATTAGAGGTGTTTTTGGGTTGATCTCGATGAGATCTTTGATTTGAGACCACTTTCACTAGATTTGGAAATGGATGAATTTTTAGCTATGAACATTGTACTGAATTCTTTACTTTGACCAACCTTTGACCATCTGTATCTTGAGAAGAGAGGCACCATTTTTAAAAATTGAAGGTGTTTTTTGGTTCATCTTGATCAGATCTTTGATTTGAGACCACTTTCACCAGATTTGGAAATGGTTAAATTTTTAGCTACAAACATTGTACTCACTTCCTTGCTTTGACCAAACTTTGACCATACATATCTTTAGAAGAGAGGCTCCATTTTTCAAGATTCAAGGTGTTTTTTGGTTCATCTTGATGAGATCTTTGATTTGAGACTACTTTTGCTAGATTTAAAAATGGTCAAATTTTTAGCTACGTACACTGTACTGACTTCCTCGCTTTGACCAAACTTTGACCATCCATATCTTGAGAAGAGTGGCTCTAGTCTTCAAGATTCAAGTTGTTTTTTGGTTCATCTCAACGAGATCATCGATTGGAGAGGACTTTCACCAGATTTGGAAATGGTTAAATTTTTACCTACGAATACTGTACTGACTTCCTTCCTTTGACCAAACTTTGACCATCCATATCTTGAGAAGAGAGGCTCCATTTTTCAAGATTCAAGGTTTTTTTTTGTTTATCTCGACGAGATCTTGACTTTGAGGCCACCTTCACTAGATTTGGAAACGGTCAAATTTTTAGCTATGAACATTATACTGATGTGCTTGCTTTGACCAAACTTTTACGACTTATATCTTAAGAAGAGAGGCTCCATTTTTCAAGATTCAAGGTGTTTTTTGGCTCATCTCAACGAGATGATCAGTTTGAGACCACTTTCACTAGATTTAGAAATGGTCAAATTTTAAGCTATAAACACTGTACTGACTTCTTTGCTTTCACCAAAGTTTTACCCTCCCTATCTTGAAAAGAGAGGCTTCATTTTTTAGGATTCAAGATGTTTTTTGTTTCATCTCAACAAGATCTTTCATTTGAGACCACTTTCACCAAATTTGGAAACGGTCAAATTTTTAGCTATGAACACTGTACTGACTTCCTTGCTTTGACTAAAATTTGACCATCTGTATCTTGAGAAGAGAGGGTCCATTTTTTAGGTTTCAAGGTGCTTTTTGGATCATCTCAATGAGATCTTCGATTTGAGACCACTTTCACCATATTTGAAAATGATTAAATTTTTAGCTATGAATATGTAATTACTTCCTTACTTTGACCAAACTTTGACCATCTGTATCTTGAGAAGAGAGGCTCAATTTTTTAGGATTGAAGGTGTTTTTTAGTTCATCTTGACAAGATCTTTGATTTGAGAAGATTTTCACTAGATTTGGAAATGTTTAAATTTTTAGCCATGAACACTGTACTGACTTCTTTGCTTTGACCAAACTTTGATAATCCGTATCTTGAGAAGAGAGGCTCCATTTTTTAGGATTGAAGGTATTTTTTGGTTCATCCCGACGTGATCTTTGATTTGAGACCAATTTTAATAGATTTGAAAACTATCAAATTTTTAGCTACGAACATTGTACTGACTTCCTTTCTTTGACCAAACTTTGACCATCTATATCTTAAGAAGATAGGCTCTATTTTTTAGGATTCAAGGTGTTTGCTAGTTCATCTCGACAAGATCTTTGATTTGAGACCACTTTCACCAGATTTGGAAACGGTCAAATTTTTAGCTAAGAACACTATACTAACTTCCTTTCTTCGACCAAACTTTGACCGTCTGTATCTTGAGAAGAGAGGCTTCATTTTTTGGGAGTCAAGGTGTTTTTTGGTTAATCTTGATGAGATCGTCGATTTAAGACCACTTTCACCAGATTTGTAAATGGTCAAATTTTTTGCTACAAACACTGTACTGACTCTCTTTCTTTTATAAAACTTTGATCATCTGTATCTTGAGAAGAGAGGCTCCATTTTTCAATAATCAAGGTGTTTTTGGTTCATTTCAATGAGACATTTGATTTGAGACCACTTTATCTAGATTTGGAAATGGACAAATTTTTAGCTATGAACATTGTACTAACTTCCTATCTTTGACAAAACTTTGACTGTCTGAATCTTGAGAAGAGAGGCTTCATTTTTCAAGATTCAAGGTTTTCTTTGGTTCATCTCAACGAGATCTTCGATTTGAGACCACTTTCACCACATTTGGAAACAGTCAAATTTTTTGCTACGAACATTGTCCTAAATTTCTTACTTTGACCAAACTTTGATCGTCCGTATATTGACAATAGAGGCTTCCTTTTTTCAAGATTCAAGGTGTTTTTTGGTTCATCTCGATGAGATCTTTGATTTAAGAACACTTTCACCAGATTTGGAAATAATCAAATTTTTAGCTACGAACACTATACTGACTTCTTTTCTTTGACCAAACATTGACCATCTGTATCTTGAGAGGAGAGGCCCCATTTTTCAAGATTCAAGGTGTTTTGTGGTTCATCTTGATGAGATCTTCAATTTGAGACCAATTTCACCAGATTTGGAAACTGTCAAATTTTTAGCTACGAACATTGTACTGACTTCCTTTCTCTGACCAAACTTTGATTGTCTGTATCTTGAGAAAAGAGGCTTCATTTTTCAAGATTCAAGGTATTTTTTGGTTCCTCTCGACAAGATTTTTGATTTGGGACCACTTTCACTAGATTTGTAAATAGTTAAATTTTTAGATACAAACACTATACTAACCTCCTTTCTTTGACCAAACTTTGACCATCTATATCTTGAGTAGAGAGGCTCCATTTTTTATGATTCAAGATGTTGTTTGGTTCATCATGATGAGATCTTTGATTTGAGACCACTTTCACCAGATTTGAAAATTGTTAAATTTTTAGCTAGGAACACTGTACTAACTTCCTTGCTTTGATAAAACTTTGGTTGTCCGTATCTTAAGAAGAGAGGCTCCATTTTTAAAGATTCAAGGTGTTTTTATGTTCATCTCGACAAGATATTTAATTTGAGACTACTTTCACAAGAGTTGGAAATGGTCAAATTTTTAGCTACGAATATTGTACTAACATCCTTGCTTTGATGAAACTTTAACCGTCCATATATTGAGAAGAGAGGCTCCATTTTTCAAGATTCAATGTGTTTTTTGGTTCATCTTGATGAGATCTTTGATTTGACACCAGTTTCACCAGATTTTGAAATGGTCAAATTTTTAGCTAGGAACACTCTACTGACTTCCTTTCTTTGACCAAACTTTAACTATGTGTATCTTGAGAAGAGGCTCTATTTTTCAAGATTCAAAGTGTTTTTTGGTTCATCTCGATGAGATCATCGATTTGACCACTTTCAAAAGATTCATAAATGGTCAAATTTTTAGCTAGAAATACTATATTGACTTTCTTTTTTTGACCAAACTTTGACCATTCGTACCTTGAGAAGAGAGGCTCCATTTTCAGGATTCAAGTTATTTTTTGGTTCATCTCGACGAGATCTTAGATTTGAGACCACTTTCACAAGATTTGGAAATGGTCAAAATTTTAGCTATGAACATTGTATTGATATCTTTGCTTTGACCAAACTTTGACCATTCGTATCTTGAGAAGAGAGGCTCTATTTTTCAAGATTCAAGGTGGTTTTTGATTCATCTCGATGAGATCTTCAATTTGAGATCACTTTCATGACATTTGGAAATAGTAAAATTTTTAGCTACAAACACTGTACTAACTTCCTTTCTTTGACCAAACTTTGACCATCCATATCTTAGGAAGAGAGGCTCCATTTTTCAAGATTGAAGGTATTTTTTAATTTATTTTGATGAGATCTTGGATTTGAGACCACTTTCACCATATTTGGAAATGGTTAAATTTTTAGCTACAAACATTGTACTAACTTCCTTGCTCTTACCAAACTTTGACCATTCATATCTTGAGAAGAGAGGCTCCATTTTTTAAGGATTCAAGGTATTTTTTAGTTCATCTCGACGAGATCTTCGATTTGAGACCAGTTTGGAAAGATTGGGAAATGGTCAAATTTTTAGCTACGAACACTGTACTGAGTTCCTTGCTTTGACCAAACTTTGACCATCTGTGTATTGAGAAGAAAGGCTTCATTTTTCAAGATTCATGGTGTTTTTTAGTTCATCTAGATTAGATCTTCGATTTGAGATCACTTTTCCCAGATGTGGAAATAGTCAAATTTTAGCTATGAACACTATATTGACTTCCTTGCTTTGATCAAACTTTGACCTTCTGTACCTTGAGAAGAAAGACTCCATTTTTAAAGACTTAAGGTATTTTTTTCTTCATCTTGACAAGATCTTCGATTTGAGACCACTTTCACCAGATTTGGAAATAATCAAATTTTTAGCTATGAACATTGTACAAACTTCCTTACTTTGACCAAACTTTGACCATCCGTATCTTCAAAAGAGAGGCTCCATTTTTTAAGATTCAAGGTATTTTTTGGTTCATCTATATAAGATCTTCACTTTGAGACCACTTTCACCAGATTTGGAAATGGTCAAATTTTTAGCTACGAACACTATACTAACTTCCTTAGTTTGAGAAAACTTTGACCATTCGTATCTTGAGAAGAGAAGCTCCTCTTCTCAAGATTCAGTGTGTTTTTTGGTTCATCTCAATGACATCTTTGATTTCAGACCACTTTCACCAGATTTGGAAATGGTCAAATTTTTAGCTACAAACACTATACTGACTTCCTTGCTTTAACCAAACTTTAACCATCTATATCTTGAGAAGAGAGACATCACTTTTCAAGATTCAAGGTGTTTTTGGCTCATCTTGACATGATTTTTTATTTGAGATCACTTTCACTAGATCTAAAAATGGTCAAATTTTTCACTACAAACAATTTACTGACTTTCTTTCTTTGACCAAACTTTAACCATCCCTATCTTGAGAAGAGAGGCTATGTTTTTCAAGATTCAAGGTGTTTTTTGGTTCATCTCGACGAGATCTTCCATTTGAGGCCACTTTCTCTAGATTTGGAAATGGTCAAATGTTTAGCTACTAACACTGTAGTGACTTTCTTTCTTTGACCAAACTTTGACCAACCCTATATGTAGAAGAGAGGCTCCATTTTTTAAGAATCAAGGTGTTTTTTGGTTCATCTTGATGAGATCTTTGATTTGAGACCACTTTCACCAGATTTGCAAGTGGTCAAATTTTTAGCTACGAATAGTTTAACAACTTCCTTACTTTGACCAAATATTAACCGTCTGTATCTTGAGAAGAGAGGCTTATTAGAAAGTAAAGTCCACCAAGATAACTAAGAGGGGGGGGTGAATCAGTTATTTGATAATTATAACTTTTATCAACTTCAATAGATTTTAACCATGTAAGAAATATAAATACCAACCATAGAAAGATATTCATACACAATAACACAATGACACAAGATATGCTGACTAGGGAACTTCTTGATCAAAGAGTAAACCCCAGTGGGAATGATGCCGACAAAAGATGCATTAATATGAATATTCCTTGTGAAAGTATGGACTCTATTAGGAGTCTTATGAAATAAATTTAGTACATATGAATCCCTATTAGGAGATTTTGAATCCCTGCTAAAAGATTCTAACTTTTTTAGGAGTTATTGAAGACAGAAGGACCCACTGCTCAAACAACTTCAATGGCAAGATCACTGAACACACTGTCCAACTGATCTCTAGATTATTCAATAGAATAATATCAAATCATTACTGATCTCAACAATATGTTACCTCTTCTCTGACTATGCCAAACCGCACTCACTACTAAACCAGATCTCAATTTTAGATCTTTGTACCTCACATGTCTTTCTTCATAAATTCACTTTCACAATCATTCACTTTATCAATTCCATTCATCTCTCTTAAAAAAAGGAAAAAAATTTCTTCCTTTATACCACACTCAAGTAATTACAAATGAGTCGACATCCAATTACAAAATAAAAGTTTCCACATGTTACATAAAAAATTACACAAAACTATCAGCTTCCAATTAGAATAATTCTTCACTCGTGAGACCTCAAAGTTTGCATTATCATCCACATCACTAACAATATGTCTTCAACTGATCTTTAACTATGCAAAACCAGATTCCATCTTGAATAGGAGATATCATCTGATTTCCACAAACTGCTACTTAGGAACACTGTCTGAATACTGCTTCCACCAAAATGCTCATAACTTTCATGAATAAATGAATTACTGTCTGCACTCTTAACCATGAACATATAACATATCAAATAATAAATCCTCAACATTGCATAGCTTTATCTACAATATCCCATGTGCACTAATCAAAACACTATCTACTCCTCTGCTAATCTCCAGCAGATCACTGTGTTGACATCAATGACAATCATATTTATGAATGCAACAAAAAATGCTACAGAATGGCTACCAATACTCCCATAGGATATATTTAGCATTCATTCCTAACAATCTCCCCCATTGGCATTGATGGCAACATAGATGAAAAATATCCAATGTTCCATGAATCCAATACTGCAATGTTGCTGCTTCATCAATCAAATCTTGTTTCATTTTCCTATTCAGTTCTCTCCAACAGATGGTACAAATAGTTTTTCATGTACACTTCTCCCCCATTGACATCAGTGACAAAAATTTCATATTTATGTCAACAACAACTCTAATGTCAAAAGACATTGTTCAAAAAATACATTCACTAGAATCCTCATGACTCAGCTCAAATACACATGCTCCCCCATAGAGGAAGTACCAAAATCCAATCTAGAAGAAAGATAAGGCTCATATACCACTGGATAGATGCAACCAATCTGCATCACTTCTCAAAAGTAGGCTAGGGCATAACCCCAAGCATACCTATCAGATACTCAAATGTATCCTTAGGAAAAGGCTTTGTAAATATGTCTACTACCTGCTCCTTTGTGCTTATGTACTCAAGTTTGAATTCTTTCTTAAAAACTTTCTCTCTTACTACATGATACTTAATCTCTATATGCTTTATCTTAGAATGTAATACAGGGTTCTTAGACATACTAACTATGATGGTGTTATCACAATGTATAAAAACAGGTTCAACAAACTTTATTCCAATATCCTTCAGCATCTGCTTCATCCAAATTATCTAGTTGCAATTATTTTCTACTGTTACATATTTTGCTTTTTCTATGCTCTATGAAATACAATTCTTCTTCTTGCTTAGCCAAGAAACCAATCTTCCTCCAAGGAAAAATGCTCCACCATTGGTGCTTTTTTTTATCATCAACACTGCCTCCCCAATCAGCATTTGTATATGCACATAGGGTAAAATCATCAGAATTTTCATACCACAATCCATAGTCCATTGTGCCTCTTAAATATCTCAGTATCCTCTTTACTACTGTATAATGTGATTCTCTAGGTTTAGCTTGAAATCTTGCTACAATTCCAACTGAATGTGCTATATTAGGTCTTGTATGTGTCAAGTACTATAGTCCTCCAATCATAGATCTGTACTTCTTCTGTTCAACTGTAGGAGTCTCATTTGTGCTAGATAATTTATGTCTAGTTACCGTAGGTGTTCCAACTGGTTTACAGTTCTCCATTCCAAATCTCTTTAACAAATCATTCAAGTACTTTTTCTGGCTTACAAAGATACATACCATCACTGTTCTATGTTATCTGTAATCCCAAAAGGTATATCATTTCACCAATCATACTCATTTGAAATTCAATTTTCATTTCATCAGCAAATTTATCACCAGCTTCATCTTCTCCTCCAAAAATAATGTCATCAACAAAAATAACTATAATTAACAAACCATTTTCAATTTCTTTTTTGTACAGATTTCTATCAGTTATTCCTTTTGTAAATCCCAATTTTAACAAATACTTATCCAATCTTTCATACCAAGTTCTAGGTGCTTGCTTTAGTCCAAATAAGGCTTTCTTTAGTTTACATGCCATGTCTCCTTCTTGAGTCAAAGGAAAACCTTCAGGATGCTCAATATAGACTTCTTCTTCCAATTCTCCATTCAAAAATGTTGACTTCACATCCATCTGATATACTTTGAATTTCTTAAAAGCTACATAGGCGAAAAACATTCTTACTGCTTCAATTCTTGCTACTGGTGCAAAATTTTTTTCATAGTCAATTCCTTTTTACTGTGAGTATCCCTTACATACCAATCTTGCTTTATTTCTTACTACTTCTCCTTGTTCATTCATCTTGTTTCTGAATACCCATTTAGTTCCAATAACATTATTATCTTTAGATCTATGGACCAATTCCCATGTCTTGTTATTTTCAATTTGATCTAGTTCTTCTTTCATAGCTTTAATCCAATGTTCATCTTTACAAGCTTCACTAGTAGATTTATGTTCAATTTGAGAAATCAAGCATAACTATTCTTGTACCTTATTTTGAGTTAGAACTTCTCTATCTATGCTTCCAATAATCTTCTCAACAGGATGATCCCTTAATAAGTTCCTATTAGGTGTCATTGTCTCAGATCTCACTTTAGGTGTCGGTTCTTCAATGATTTCACTGTGGCTTTCATTCAACAAGTCACTGTCAGTTTCATAGAATAATTCAGTAGTTTCAGTGTTAGGTTTAGGATGAGTTCCTTCATCAAATTCATAATCAAATATTCTTTCCTGAATTTTGAACTTTTTATCAACTTTAACATTTGCACTCTCAACAATAGTCTTAATTCTCTTGTTATAACACCTATAAGCTTTTCTCCTCAAAGAATATCCAAGAAATATACCTTCATCATTTCTACGATCAAACTTTCCAATATCATCATATCTCTTTATATAACATTTTCTTTCCAAAATTTTAAAATACTTAACTGAGGGTGCATGTCCAAACCATAATTCGTAGGGTGTCTTGTTTGTGTCTGCTCTGATTTGTACTATGTTCATTGTATACACTATTGTGTTCACTACTTCTCTCTAGATTATCTTCACCAAATCATTCTCAAATAACATAGCTCTCGCTACTTTAGTCACTGATCTGTTTCTTTTTTTTGCAATACCATTTTGTTCAGGTGTTCTAGGGGCTAAAAACTATCTCTTAATACCATTCACTTCACAAAAGGTGTAAAACTCTCTAGAAGTAAATTCTCCACCTCTATCAGATCTCAAACATTTAATTTTCATTTCGGATTCATTCTCCACTTTATTCTTAATGATCTTAAACTTATCAAATGTTTTAGACTTTTCTTTAAGAAATTCAATCCACATCATTCTTGTAAAATCATCAACAAGAATCATAAAATACCTTTCTCCATAGAATCCTCTAGTCTTTGTAGGACTGCTCAAATCTGTATGAACAATCTCCAACTTCTCTGCAGATGTAGACTTCTTACTAGGAAATGAACTTCTCTTCTATTTCACCACCACAAATTCCTTGCAAATCATGTTAGTAGGCTTCATAATTTTAGGCAAATCTCTTACTGCAAGTGTAGTACTTATTTTCACAATGTTATCAAAATTTATATGACAAAATTTTCCATGCCATAACCAACTATCATCAATCTTAGTAATCAAACATGTCATCTCAGTAGGATTCAACTAAAATACATTACCTCTAGTTCTAGATCCAGTTCCAATAAAATTTCCATCTTTATCTTTTATCACACAAGTTTTCTCAGTAAACCAAACTTGATATCCATTATCAACTAACTATCCAACACTCAAAAGATTATGTTTCAAAAAATCCACAAAGTAAACATCATTAGTATTAGTCTTCCCATCAAGAGTAATAGATCCTATACCTTTAATCAAACAAGGTGCATTGTTTCCAACTCTAACAACTCCATCATAATTGTTAAACTTTATGAACTTTTTCATATCTCTAGTCATATGATGTGAACAACCACTATCTATAATCCAATCAACTTTCTTTTCAACTTGAGAAATTAGGGATTTTTCTTCCTTAACACCTGTTTCAAGATTTTCTTCTTTAATTGCTACAAATCCTATGTCATCATTATTCTCAATATGACTTTCACTTAAAGTTCTCTCTATACTAGCTTCAAGATCTTCATCATTAGCATAATAACATTCCTTAGATCTTCTAGGCTTGAAATTGTTTCTGTACTTTTTAACTCTCTTGAAACATTTAGATGCAAAATGACCATATTCTTGACAAGTCCAACATTTAAAAATTTTCTTACCGTCTGGTTCTCTCTTCACAAGTAAGGCAATACCTTCTTCAATCTTCATGTCTTCTTCATTTCTAGATCTGCTGCTGCCAGCATAATCTCCATTCACACTTATGCTTTGTTGACAAAGTAGGGAAAACACTAAGAGCATTGAATGTTGTCTCCATTCTAGGCAAATCTTCTGATAACCTCAGGTTCATTTATGTTGCTTCCAATCTTCCAAGAAGATTCTCTCTTGTAAAGTTCAAAGTACAAGGTATAACTTGTTCAATCATTTGTGTTGTCTGCTTAAATGCAGGATTCAATGTCCTCAGAATTTTCCATATAACTTCATTTTCTATCTTTGTTGCTCCACAAGATTTTATGCCTGCAATAATTTCTGACATTCTACCAATATAGCTTCTAATAGATTCATCTTCCATCATTCTTATATCTTCAAATGCACATATCCAATTATGTAATCTAACTTTTTTTGTATGTTCATCACCTTCAAAAGTAGAGTGTAAAGCTTTCCAAATTTCATGAGATGTTTTCAAACATTCTACCTGACTATACTCATTCTCTGAAAGGGCTATCAAAAGTGCTTCTCTGGCAAATATGTTACACATGAATAGATCTCTCTCATCACTAGAACATGTTTCAAGATTATCATCATGAATGATAGTCTTCTAATTCTTTGTAATCAACCAATAACCTAGTCCTAAACATAGTAGATGTGTCTTCATCTTTTCTTTCCAGTTGTCAAAATTCACTCCATCAAACTTAGGGCTTTCTTTCCTGAAATTCACCATGGATCTCCTTAAGCTGCTAAACTTTTCTTTCAAGGACCTGTCGCTCTGATACCAATTGTTAGAAAGTAAAGTCCACCAAGATAACTAAGAGGGGGGGGTGAATCAATTATCTAATAATTATAACTTTTATTAACTTCAATAGATTTTAACCATGTAAGCAATATAATTACCAACCATAGAAATATATTCATACACAATAACACAATAACACAAGATATGTTGACTAGGGAACCTCTTGATCAAAGAGTAAACCTCGGTGGGAATGATGCCCACAAAAGATGCACTAATATGAATATTCCTTGTGAAAGGATGGACTTTGTTAGGAGACTTATGAAATACATTCAATACATATGAATCCCTGTTAGGAGATTTTGATTCCCTGGTAAAAAATTCTAACTCTGTTAAGAGTTATGGAAGATAGAAGGACCCACTACCCAAACAGCTTCAATGGAAAGATCACTAAACACACTATCCAACTGATCTCTAGATTATTCAATAGAATAATATCAAATCATTACTAATCTCAACAATATGTTACCTCTTCTCTAACTGTGCCAAACCGCACTCACTGCTACACCATATCTCAATTTCAGATCTCTGTACCTCACATGTCTTCCTTCATAAATTCACTTTCACAATCATTCACTTTATCAATTCCATTCATCTCTCTCACAAAGAGTAAAAACATTCCTTCCTTTATACCACACTCAATTAATTACAAATGAGTCGGAATTCAATTACAAAATAAAAGTTTCCACACATTACATAAAAAATTACACAAAACTGTCGGCTTCCAATTAGAATAATTCTTCACTCATGCGACCTCAAAGTTTGTGCTATCATCCACATCACTAACAATATGTCTTCAACTAATTTTTAACTATGCAAAACTAGATTTCATCCCGATTAGGAGATATCATCCGATTTTCACAAATTGCTACTCAGGAACATTGCATGAATACTGCTTCCACCAACATGCTCATAACTTTCATGAATAAATGACTTACTATCTGCGCTCTTAACCATGAACATATAACATATCAAAGAGTAAATCCTCAACATTGCATAGCTTGATCTACAATATCCCACGTGCACTAATCAAAACACTATCTGCTTTTCTGTTAATCTCCAATAGATCACTGTGTTGACATCAATGACAATCATAGTCATGAATGCAACAACAACTACTACAGAATGGCTACCAATACTCCCATAGGATATATTTAGCATTCATTCCTAATAAGGCTCCATTTTTCAAGATTCAAGGTGTTTTTTGGTTCATTTCGATGAGATCTTCAATTTGAGTCCACTTTCACCAGATTCAGAAATGGTCAATTTTTTAGCTACAAACACTATACTGACTTCCTTGCTTTGACCAAACTTTGACCTTCCTATCTTGAGAAGATAGGTTGCATTTTTCAAGATTCAATATATTTTTTGGTTCATCTCAATCAGATCTTCGATTTGAGACCACTTTCACCAAATTTGGAAATGGTCAAATTTTCAGCTACAAACATTGTACTAACTTCCTTTCTTTGACCAAAATTTGACAATTTGTATCTTGAGAAGAAAGGCTTCATTTTCAATATTCAAGGTGTTTTCTGGTCCATCTCAATGAGATATTCAATTTTTGACCAATTTTACTCCATTTAGAAATGGTCAAATTTTCAGCTATGAACACTATACTAACTTCCTT
The DNA here is from genome assembly GCA_027943335.1 of Chamaecyparis obtusa. NCBI lineage: Eukaryota > Viridiplantae > Streptophyta > Pinopsida > Cupressales > Cupressaceae > Chamaecyparis > Chamaecyparis obtusa. The sequence goes on from BSBK01003919.1 coordinate 824,383, forward strand.
GCTTTGAACAAACTTTGATCATCTATATCTTGAGAAGAGAGGCCCTATTTTTACAGATTCAAAGTATTTTTTGTTCATCGTGATGAGATCTTCGATTTGAGACCACTTTCACTAGATTTGAAAATGGTCAATTTTTTAGCTATGAATGTAATGACTTCCTTGCTTTGACCAAACTTTGACAGTCTGTATCTTAAGAATAGAGACATTATTTTTTAAGATTCAATGTATTTTTTAGTTCATCTCAACAAGATCTTCGATTTGAGACCAGTTTCACTAGATTTGGAAACTGTAAAATTTTTTGCTATGTACATTGTACTAACTTTCTCACTTTGACCAAACTTTGATCGTTCGTATATTGAAAAGAGATGCCTCCTTTTTCAAGATTCAAAGTGTTTTTTGGTTCATCTCGACAAGATCTTTGATTTAAGAACACTTTCACCAGATTTGGAAATGATCAAATTTTTAGCTATGAACACTATCCTGACTTCTTTTCTTTGACCAAACTTTGACCATCTGTATCTTGAGAAGAGAGGCCCTATTCTTCAAGATTCAAGGTGTTTTGTGGTTCATCTTGACAAGATCTTCAATTTGAGACCAATTTCACCAGATTTGAAAATTGTCAAATTTTTAGGTACGAACATTGTACTAACTTCCTTTCTCTGACCAAACTTTGATTGTCCATATCTTGAGAAGAGAGGCTTCATTTTTTAAGATTCAAGGTATTTTTTGGTTCCTCTCGATGAGATTTTTGATTTGGGACCACTTTCACCAGCTTTGTAAATAGTCATTTTTTTAGATACGAACACTATAATGACTTCCTTTCTTTGACCAAACTTTGACCATCTGTATCTTGAGAAGAGAGGCTCCATTTTTTACAATTCAAGATGTTTTTTGGTTCATCATGACGAGATCTTTGATTTGAGACCACTTTCACCAGATTTGAAAACGGTCAATTTTTTAGCTAAGAACACTATACTAATTTCCTTGCTTTGATAAAACTTTGACTGTCTGTATCTTAAGAAGAGAGGCTCTATTTTTAAGGATTCAAGGTGTTTTTTGGTTCATCTCGACAAGATCTTTGATTTGAGAATACTTTCACAACAGTTGGAAATGGTCAAATTTTTAGCTATGAATATTGTACTGACTTCCTTGCTTTGGCCAAACTTTAATCGTCCATATATTGAGAAGAGAGGCTCCATTTTTCAAGATTCAAGATGTTATTTGGTTCATCTTGATGAGATCTTCAATTTGACACCACTTTCACCAGATTTTGAAACGATCAAATTTTTAGCTAGGAACACTTTACTGGCTTCCTTTCTTTGACCAAACTTTGACTATTTGTATCTTGACAAGAGAGGCTTTGTTTTTCAAGATTCAAGGTTTTTTTTAGTTAATCTCGATGAGATTTTCAATTTGACCACTTTCAATAGATTCGTAAATGGTCAATTTTTTAGCTAGGAATACTATATTGACTTCCCTACTTTGACCAAATATTGACCAGCCGTACCTTGAGAAGAGAGGCTCCATTTTTTTAGGATTCAAGGTATTTTTTGGTTCATCTCGATGAGATCTTTGATTTGAGACCACTTTCACAAGATTTGGAAATGGTCAAATTTTTAGCTATGAACATTATACTGACGTCCTTGCTTTGACCAAACTTTGACCATCTGTATCTTTAGAAGAGAGGCTGCATTTTTCAAGATTCAAGGTGGTTTTTGGTTCATCTCGACGGGATCTTCAATTTGAGACCACTTTCACGACATTTAGAAATAGTCAAATTTTTAGCTAGGAACATTGTACTGACTTCCTTTATTTGACCAACTTTGACCATCTGTATCTTGGGAAGAGAGACTCCATTTTTCAAGATTCAAGGTATTTTTTAATTCATTTTGATGAGATCTTGGATTTGAGACCACTTTAAAAAGATTTGAAAAAGGTTAAATTTTTAGCTACGAACACTGTACTAACTTTCTTACTTTGACCAAACTTTGATCATCTATATCTTTAGAAGAGAGGCTCCATTTTTCAGGATTCAAGATATTTTTAAGTTCATCTCGACGAGATCTTCGATTTGAGACCAGTTTGGCCAGATTTGGAAATGGTCAAATTTTTAGTTACGAACACTATACTGAGTTCCTTGCTTTGACCAAACTTTGACCATCTGTGTATTGAGAAGAAAGGCTTCATTTTTAAAGATTCACAGTGTTTTTAAGTTCATCTAGATGAGATCTTCGATTTCAGATCACTTTTCCTAGATTTGGAAACAGTCAAATTTTTAGCTATGAACATCGTATTGAATTCCTTGCTTTCACCAAACTTTGACCTTCTGTACCTTGAGAAGAAAGGCTCCATTTTTAAAGACTTAAGGTATTTTTTTCTTCATCTTGACAAGATCTTCGATTTGAGACCGCTTTCACCAGATTTGGAAAAAATCAAATTTTTAGCTATGAACACTGTACAAACTTCCTTGCTTTGATGAAACTTTGACCATCTGTATCTTCAAAAGAGAGGCACCATTTTTTAAGATTCAAGGTGTTTTTTGGTTCATCTATACAAGATCTTCAATTTGAGACCACTTTCACCAGATTTGGAAATGGTCAAATTTTTAGCTACGAACACTGTACTGACTTCCTTGGTTTAAGAAAACTTTGACCATCCGTATCTTGAGAAGAGAGGCCCCTCTTTTAAAGATTCAAGGTGTTTTTTGGTTCATCTCAATGAGATCTTTGATTTTAGACCGCTTTCACCAGATTTGGAAATGGTTAAATTTTTAACTACAAACACTATACTGACTTCTTTTCTTTAACCAAACTTTGACTGTCTGTATCTTGAGACGAGAGGCATCACTTTTCAAGATTCAAGGTGTTTTTGGCTCATCTCGACATGATTTTTTATTTGAGATCACTTTCACCAGATCTAGAAATGGTCAAATTTCTAGCTACGAACACTGTACTGACTTTCTTTCTTTGACCAAACTTTAACCATCCCTATCTTGAGAAGAGAGGCTCTGTTTTTCAAGATTCAAGGTGTTTTTTGGTTCATCTAAACTAGATTTTCCATTTGAGACCACTTTCTCTAGATTTAGAAATGGTCAAATTTTAAGCTACGAACACTATTGTGACTTCCTTTCTTTGACCAATATTTGAGCAACCCTATCTGTAGAAGAGAGGCTCCATTTTTTAAGAATTAGGGTGTTTTTTGGTTCATCTTGACGAGATCTTTGATTTGAGACCACTTTCACTAGATTTTCAAACAGTCAAATTTTTAGCTACGAATAGTTTACTAACTTCCTTACTTTGACCAAACATTGACCATCTGTATCTTGAGAAGAGAGACTCCATTTTTCAAGATTCAATGTATTTTTTGGTTCATTTCGACGAGATCTTCGATTTGAGTCCACTTTCACCAGATTTGAAAATAATTAATTTTTTAGCTACGAACACTATACTAAATTCCTTACTTTGACCAAACTTTGACCTTCCTATCTTGAGAAGATAGTTTGCATTTTTCAAGATTCAATATAGTTTTTGGTTCATCTTGATCAGATCTTCGATTTAAGACCACTTTCACCAAATTTGAAAATGGTCAAATGTTTAGCTATGACTACTGTACTAACTTCCTTTCTTTGACCAAACTTTGACCTTTTGTATCTTTAGAAATAGTCAAATTTTTAGCTACGAACAATGTACTGACTTCTTTGCTTTGAACAAACTTTGATCATCTAGTGAGAAAAGGCCCCGTTTTTATAGATTCAAGGTGTTTTTTTGTTCATCTTGATGAGATCTTTTGATTTGAGACCACTTTCACTAGATTTGGAAATGGTCAAATTTTTAGCAATGAATGTACTGAATTCCTTTCTTTGACCAAACTTTGATAGTCTATATCTTAAAAAGAGAGGTATTATTTTTCAAGATTCAAGGTATTTTTTGGTTCATCTCAACGAGATCTTCGATTTGAGACCACTTTCACCACATTTGGAAATGGTCAAATTTTTAGATATGAACACTGTATTGACTTCCTTGCTTTGACAAAACTTTGATCGTCTATATCTTGAGAAAAGAGTCTCTATTTTTCAAGATTCAAGGTGGTTTTTAGTTCATCTCGACGAGATCTTCAATCTAAGACTACTTTTACTAAATTTAGAAATGATCAAATTTTTAGCTAAGAACACTGTACTGATCACTTCCTTGGTTTGACCAAACTTTGACCATCTATGTCTTGAGAAAAGAGGCTTTGTTTTTCAAGATCAAAGTGTTTTTTGGTTCATCTTAACAAGATCTTCGATTTGAGACCACTTTCACCAGATTTGGAAATGGTTAAATTTTTAGCTACGAGCACAGTATTGACTTCCTTGCTTTGACCAAACTTTGACAGTCTATATCTTTAGAAGAGAGGCATTGTTTTTCAAGATTCAAGTTATTTTTTGGTTCATCTCAATGAGATCTTCAATTTGAGAGCACGTTCACTAGATTTGGAAATGATCAAATTTTAGCTACGAACACTGTAGTTACTTCCTTGCTTTGACCAAATTTTGACCATTTGTATCTTGAGAAGAGTGGCTCCATTTTTCAAGATTCAAGGTGTTTTTTGGTTCATCTTGATGAGATCTTTGATTTGAGACCACTTTCACTAGATTTAGAAATGATCAAATTTTTACCTACGAACACTGTACCGACTTCCTTGCTTTGACCAAACTTTGACTATCTGTATCTTGAAAAGAGAGGCTCCATTTTTTGAGATTCAAGGTGTTTTTTCGTTAATCTCAAAGAGCTCTTTGATTTGAGACCACTTTCACTAGATTTGGAAATGGTTAAATATTTAGCTACGAATAGTGTACTGACTTCTCCTCTTTAATCAAACTTTGACCATCTGTATCTTGAGAAAAGAGGCTTCATTTTTCAATATTCAAAGTGTTTTTTCATTCATCTTGAAATGATCTTCGATTTGAGACCACTTTCACTAGATTTGGAAATTGTCAAATTTTTAGCTATGAACACTGTACTGACTTCCTTGCTTTGACCAAACTCTAACCGTTTGTATCTTGAGAAGAGGGGCTCCATTTTTCAAGATTCAAGGTGTCTTTTGGTTCATCTCATGAGATCTTCTATTTGAGACCATTTTCACTAGATTTAAAAATGGTCAAATTTTTAGCTACGAACACTGTATTGACTTGCTTGATTTGACCAAACTTTTACCATCCATACCTTGAGAAGAGAGGCTCCATTTTTTAAGATTCAATGTGTTTTTAGGTTCATCTCAACGATATCTTAGATTTGAGACCACTTTAACCAGATTTGAAAAGAGTCAAATGTTTAGCTACAAACACTATATTGACTACCTTACTTTGACCAAACTTTAACCATCTGTATTTTTAGAAGAGAGGCTCCATTATTCAAGATTCAAGTTATTTTTTGGTTCATCTCGACGAGATCTTCAATTTGAGACCACTTTCACCAGATTTGGAATTGGTCAAATTTTTAGCTAAGAACATTATACTGACTTTCTTGCTTTGACCAAACTTTGATCATTTGTATCTTTAGAAGAGAGGCTCAATTTTTCAAGATTCAAGGTGTTTTTTGGTTCATCTCGACGAGATCTTTGATTTGAGACTAATTTCACAATATTTGGAAATGTTCACATTTTTAACTATGAACGTTGTACTAACATCCTTGCTTTGACCAAACTTTGACCATTCGTATCTTTAGAAGAGAGGCTCTATTTTTCAAGATTCAAGGTGTTTTTTGGTTCATCTCGATGAGGTCTTCAATTTGAGACCACTTTCACCACATTTGAAAATGGTCAAATTTTTAGCTACGAACATTGTACTAACTTCCTTGCTTTGACCAAACTTTGACCATCTGTATCTTGATAAGAGAGGCTCTATTTTTCAAGATTCAAGGTCTTTTTTAGTTCATCTCAACGAGATCTTCAATTTTAGACCACTTTCACCAGATTTAGAAACGGTTAAATTTTTAGCTATGAATAATGTACTGACTTCCTTACTTTGACCAAACTTTAACTATTTGTATCTTTAGAAGAGAGGTTCCATTTTTCAAGATTGAAGGTGTTTTTTGGTTCATCGCAATAATATCTTCAATTTGAGACCACTTTCATCACATTTGGAATCATTCAAATTTTTAGCTACAAACACTGTACTGACTTCCTTGCTTTGACCAAACTTTGACCATATATATCTTGAGAAGAGAGGCTTTATTTTTTAAGATTGAACGTCTTTTTTAGTTTATCTCAACAAGATCTTTGATTTGAGACCACTTTCACCACATTTGGAAACAGTCAAATTTTTTGCTACGAACATTGTACTGACTTCTTTGCTTTGTCCAAAATTTGACCATTTGTTTCTTGAGAAGAGAGGCTCCATTTTTCAAGATTGAAGGTTTTTTTGGTTCATCTCGATGAGATCTTTGATTTCAGACCAATTTCACCAGATTTGGAAACTGACAAATTTTAGCTACAAACACTGTATTGATTTCCTTTCTTTGACCAAACTTTGATCATCTGTATCTTGAGAAGAGGGGCTCCATTTTTAAGGATTCAAGGTATTTTTTGGTTCATCTTGATGAGATCATCGATTGGAGACCACTTTCACTAGATTCGAAAATGGTCAAATTTAGCTACGAACACTGTACTGACTTCCTTTCTTTGATCAAACTTTAACCATCCGTATCTTGAGAAGAGAGGATCCATTTTTCAAGATTCAAGATGAGATCTTTGATTTGAGACCACTTTCACCATATTTGGAAATGGTCAATTTTTGAGCTACAAACACTATACTGACTTTCTTGCTTTTACCAAACTTTGACAATCTGTATCTTGAGAAGAGAGGCTTCATTTTTAAAGCTTCAAGGTGTTTTTTGCCTCATCTTGACGAGATATTCAATTTGAGACCACTTTCACTAGATTTGGAAACAATCAAATTTTTAGCTATGAACACTATACTGACTTCTTTTCTTTGACCAAATTTTGACCGTCTGTATTTTGAGAAGAGAGACTCTATTTTTTACGATTCAAGGTGTTTTTTGGTTCATCTTGATGATATCTTCAATTTGAGACCACTTTCACCATATTTGAAAATGGTTAAATTTTTAGCTACAAACATTGTACTGACTTCCTTTCTTTTACTAAACTTTGACAATCTGTATCTTGAAAAGAGAGGCTTCTTTTTTCAAGATTGAATGTGTTTTTTGTCTCATCTCGACGAGATATTCGATTTGAGATCACTATCACTAGATTTGGAAATAATCAAATTTTTAGCTATGAATACTATGCTGACTTCATTGCTTTGACTAAACTTTGACCACCCATATCTTGAGAAGAGAGGCTCCCTTTTTCAAAATTTAAGGTGTTTTTTTGCTCATCTCGATGAGATCTTTGATTTGAGACCACTTTGGCCAAACTTTGACAATTTGTATATTGAGAAGAGAGGCTCTATTTTTTAGGATTCAAGGTGTTTTTTGGTTCATCTCAACGAGATCTTCGATTTGAGACCACTTTAACAAGATTTGGAAATAGTCAAATTTTTAACTACAAACACTACTGACTTCCTTGCTTTGACCAAACTTTGACCATCTGTATCTTGAGAAGAGATGCTCCATTTTTTAGGATTCAAAGTGTTTTTTTGTTCATCTGGTTAAGATCTTTGATTTGAGACCACTATCATCAGATTTGGAAATAATCAAATTTTTATCTACGAACATTGTACTAACTTCCTTACTTTGACCAAACTTTCACCGTTCGTATCTTGAGAAGAGAGGCTCTATTTTTCAAGATTCAAGATATTTTTTGGTTCATCTCGACAAGATCTTTAATTTGAGGTCACTTTCACCATATTTGGAAATGGTCAAATTTTAGCTACCAACACTGTACTAACTTCCTTGGTTTGACCAAACTTTGACCATTCATATCTTAAGAAGAGAGGCTCCATTTTTTAGGATTCAAAGTGTTTTTTGGTTCATCTCGACAAGATCTTTGATTTGAGACCACTTTTACCAAATTTGAAAATGGTCAATTTTTTAGCTATGAACAATGTACTGATTTACTTGGTTTGGCCATCTTTGACCAAACTTTAACCATCTGTATCTTGAGAAGAGAAGCTCTATTTTTCAAAATTCAAGGTGTTTTTTGGTTCATCTCGACGAGATCTTCAATTTGAGACCACTTTGACCACATTTGGAAATGGTCAAATTTTTAGCTACAAACATTTTAATGACTTCCTCAGTTTGACCATACTTTTACCATTCGTATTTGGAGAAGACAAAATCCATTTTTCAAGATTCAAGGTGTTTTTTAGTTCATCTTGATGAGATCTTCAATTTCAGACCACTTTCACCAGATTTGAGAATGGTCAAATTTTTAGCTACGAATACTATATTAACTTCCTTACATTGACCAAACTTTGATCATTTGTATCTTGAGAAGAAAGGCTCCATTTTTTCAGGATTCAAGGTGTTTTTTGGTTCATCTCGATGAGAGCTTCGATTTCAAACCATTTTCACCAGATTTGGAAATGGTCAAATTTTACGCTACGAACACTATACTGACTTCTTTTCTTTGACCAAACTTTGACCATTCGTATCTTGAGAAGATAGGCTCCATTTTTCAAGATTCAAGGTGTTTTTGGGTTTCTCTCGATGAGATCTTTGATTTGAGACCACTTTCACCAGATTTGGAAACAATCAAATTTTTAACTACAAACACTATATTGACTTCCTTGCTTTGACCAAACTTTAACCGTGCGTACCTTGAGAAAAGAGGCTCCATTTTTAAAGATTCATGGTGTTTTTTAGTTCATCTAGACGAGATATTCGATTTGAGTCCACTTTCACTAGATTTGGAAACGGTAAAATTTTTAGCTATGAACACTGTACTGACTTCCTTCATTTGACACAACTTTGACAGTTCGTATCTTGAGAAGAGAAGCTCCATCTTTCAAGATTTAAGGTGTTTTTTGGTTCATCTTGATGAGATCTTCAATTTGAGACCACTTTGAGTAGATTTGAAAATGGTCAACTTTTTAGCTATGAACATTGCACTGACTTCCTTGCTTTGACCAAACTTTGACCATCTGTATCTTAAGAAGAGAGGCTCAATTTTTTAAAATTCAATGTTCTTTTTTATTTATCTCAATGAGATCTTTGATTTGAGACCACTTTCACCAGATTTGGAAATGGTCAAATTTTTAGCTGTGAACACTGTACTGACTTCCTTGCTTTCACCAAACTTTGATCGTCCGTATCTTGAGAAGAGAGACTCTAATTTTCAAGATTCAGGAAGCTTTTTGGTTCATCTCGACAAGATCTTTGATTTGAGAGGACTTTCACCAGGTTTGGAAAATAGTCAAATTTTTAGCTATGAACACTATACTAACTTCCTTTCTTTGACTGAACTTTAATTGTTTGTATCTTGAGAAGAGAGCCTCCTTTTTTCAAGATTCCAAGTTTTTTTTGGTTCATCTTGATGAAATCTTCAATTTGAGACCACTTTCACCAGATTTGGAAATAGCTAAATGTTTAGCTATGAACAATGTACTAACTTCCTTGCTTTGACAAAACTTTGACCCTCTGTATCTTGAGAAGAGAGGCTCCATTTTTAGAGATTTAACATATCTTTTCGTTCATCTCGACAAGATCTTTGATTTGAGACCACTTTCACCAGATTTGGAAATGGTCAAATTTTTAGCTACAAACACTATACTGACTTCCTTGCTTTGACCAAACTTTAACCATCTGTATATTGAGAAGACAGGCTACATTTTTCAAGATTCAAGGTGTTTTTTGGTTTATCTCGACAAGATCTTTGATTTGAGACCACTTTTAAAAGATATGGAAATAGTCAAATTTATAGCTACGAACATTGTACTAACTTCCTTGCTTTGACCAAACTTTGACCATCTGTATCTTGAGAAGAGAGCCTCCATTTTTCAAGATTAAAGGTGTTTTTTGGTTTATCTCGATGAGATCTTTGATTTGAGACCACTTTCACCTGATTTGGAAATGGTCAAAGTTTTAGCTAAGAACACTGTACTAATTTCCTTGCTTTGACCAAATTTTGACCCTCTATGTTTTTTAGAAGAGAGGCACTGTTTTCAAGATTCAAAGTGTTTTTTGGTTCATCTTAAGGAAATCTTTGATTTGAGACCATTTTTACCAGATTTGGAAATGGTTTATTTTTTAGCTACGAACGTTGTACTGGCATCCTTACTTTGACCAAACTTTGACTGTCTATATCTTGAGAAGAGAGGCTCCATTTTTCAAGATTCAAGGTGCTTTTTGGTTCATCTCGACGATATCTTCAATTTGAGACCACTTTCACTAGATTTGGAAAGGTCAAATTTTTAGCTACGAACACTGTACTGACTTCCTTACCTTGACCAAAGTTTGAACATCTGTATCTTGAGAAGAGAGGCTCCTTTTTTCAAGATTCAAGGTTTTTTTGGTTCATCTCAATGAGATCTTTGATTTAAGACCACTTTCACCTAATTTAGAAATAGTCAAATTTTTAGCTAGAAAAACTGTACTAACTTCCTTGCTCTGACCAAATTTTGACCATCCATATCAAGAGAAGAGAGGCTCCATTTTTCAACATTTAAGGTGTGTTTTGGTTCATCTTGACGAGATCTTCAATTTGAGACCATTTTCACTAGATTTGAAAATGGTTAAATTTTTAGCTACAAACATCATACTGACTTCCTTTCTTTGACCAAACTTTGACCATCCATATCTTGAGAAGAGAGGCTCTATTTTTCAAGATTCTAGGTGTTTTTTGGTTCATCTCAAGGATATCTTCGATTTGAGTCTAGTTTCACTAGATTTTGAAATGGTTAAATTTTTAGCTATGAACACCGTACTAACTTCCTTGCTTTGACCAAACTGTGTCCGTCTGTACCTTGAGTAGAGAGGCTCCATTTTTAAGGATTCAAGGTGTTTTTTGGTTCATCTCGACTAGATCTTTGATTTGAAACCACTTTCACCAGATTTGGATACAATCAAATTTTTAGCTACAAACACTATACCAGCTTCCTTGATTTGACCAAACTTTGACCGCGTATCTTGAGAAGAGAGGCTCTATTTTTCAAGATTCAAGGTGTTTTTTGGTTCATCTCAACAAAATCCTCGATTTGAGACCACTTTTACTAGATTTAGAAATGGTCAAATTTTTAGCTACAAACATTGTACTAACTTTCTTGCCTTGACCAAACTTTGATGGTCTGTATCTTGAGAAGAGAGGCTCTATTTTTCAAGATTCAAAATATTTTTTGGTTCATCTCGATAGGATCTTCAATTTGAGACCACTTTCACTAGATTTGGAAATGGTCAATTTTTTAGGTTCGAACACTCTACTGACTTCCTTGCTTTGACCAAATGTTAACCGTCCGTATCTCAAGAATAAAGGCTTCGTGTTTCAAGATTCAAGGTGTTTTTTAGTAAATCTTGATTAGATCTTTCATTTGAGATCACTTTCACTAGATTTGGAAATGGTCAAATTTTTAGCTACGAACACTGTACGGGCTTCCTTGCTTTGAAAAAACTTTGACCATTTATATCTTGAGAAGAGAGGCTCTATTTTTTAATAGTCAAGGTGTTTTTTGGTTCATCTCGATGAGATCTCTGATTTGAATACCAGTTTCACCAGATTTGGAAATGGTAAAATTTTTAGATATGAGCATTGTACTGATTTCTTTGCTTTAACAAAATATTGGCAATCTGTATCTTGAGAAGAGAGGCTCCATTTTTCAAGATTCAAGGTGCTTTTTGGTTCATCTCGATGAGATTTTTGATTTGAGACCACTTTTAGCATATTTGTAATCAGTCAAATTTTTAGTTACGAACACTGTATTGATTTTCTTCATTTGAACAAACTTTGACCATCCATATCTTGATAAGAGAGGCTCCATTTTTCAAGATTCAAGGTTCTTTTTGGTTCATCTCGATGAGATATTTGATTTGGGACCACTTTCACCAGATTTGGTAATGGTTAAATTTTTAGCTACGAACATTGTACTGACTTCATTGGTTTGACCAAACTTTAACCATCTGTAAGTTGAGAAGAGAGTCTGTATTTTTCAACATTCAAGGTGTTTTTTGATTTGAGACCACTTTCACCAAATTTGGAAATGGTCAAATTTTTAGGCACAAATACTCTACTGAATCCTTCCTTTAACCAAACTTTGACTATCTATATCTTGAGAAGAGAGGCTCCTTTTTTCAAGATTCAAGCTATTTTTTGGTTCATGTTGATGAGATCTTCAATTTGAGACCACTTTCACTAGATTCAGAAATGGTCAAATTTTTAGCTACAAACACTATATTGACTTCCTTTCTTTGACCAAATTTTGACCATCTGTATCTTGAGAAGAGAGGCTCTATTTTTCAAGATTTAAGGTGTTTTTGGTTCATCTCGACATGATCTTCGATTTGAGACCACTTTCACTAGATTTGGATAAAATCAAATTTTTTTCTATGAACACTGTAGTAACTTTCTTTCTTTGACCAAACTTTGATCATTTGTATCTTCAGAAGAAAGGCTCTATTTTTCAAGATTCAAGATGTTTTTTGGTTTATCTCAATGAGACTTCGATTTGAGACCACTTTCACCAGATTTGGAAATAGTCAAATTTTTAGCCACGAACATTGTACTAACTTCCTTGCTTTGACCAAACTTTGACATTTTGTATCTTGAGAAGAGAAGATTCAAGGTGTTTTTTAGATCATCTTGATGAGATCTTTGATTTGAGACCAATTTCACCAAAATTGGAAATGGGAAAATTTTTAGCTATGAACACTATACTAACTTCCTTGATTCCACCATCTGTATCTTGAGAAGAGAGGCTCTATTTTTCAAGATTCAAGGTGTTTTTTGGTTCATCTCAACAAGATCTAAAATTTGAGACAACTTTCATAGATTTGGAAATGATCAAATTTTTGGCTATGAATATTGTACTAACTTACTTTCTTTGACCAAACTTTAACCATCCATATCTTGAGAAGAGAGGCTCCATTTTTCAAAATTTAAGGTACTTTTTGGTTCATCTCAATGAGATCTTTGATTTGAAACCACTTTCACTAGATTTGGAAATGGTCAATTGTTTACCTACGAACACTCTACTGAATTCTTTTCTTTGACCAAAATTTGATCCTCTGTATCTTGAGAAGAGAGGCTCCATTTTTCAAGATTCAAGATGATTTTTGGTTCATCTTGACAAGATCTTCAATTTGAGACACTTTCACCAGCTTTGAAAATGGTCAAATTTTTAGCTACGAACACTATATTGACTTCTTTGCTTTGACCAAACTTTGATTGTCTGTATCTTGAGAAGAGAGGCTCCATTCTTCAAGATTTAACATTTTTTTTGGTTCATCTCGATGAGATCTTTGATTTGAGACACCTTTCACCAAATTTGGAAATGGACAAATTTTTAGCTATGAACACTATAATGACTTCATTTCTTTGAGAAAAGTTAGTCCGTCCGTATCTGAAAAGAGAGGCTCTGTTTTTAAAGATTCAAGGTTTTTTTTGGTTCATCTCGATAAGATCTTCGAGTTGAGACCACCTTCACATGATTTGGAAATGGTCAAAGTTTTAGCTATGAACACTGTATTCACTTCCTTGCTTTGACCAAACTTTGATCATCCATATATTGAGAAGAGAGGCTCTATTTTTCAAGATTCAAGGTATTTTTTAGTTCATCTCAATGAGATCTTTGATTTGAGACCACTTTCACTAGATTTGGAAATGCTTAAATTTTTAGCTACGAACTTCCTTACTGACTTCTTTGCTTTGAACAAACTTTTACCATTCGTATCTTGAGAAGAGAGGCTCTATTTTTTGAGATTCAAGGTGTGTTTTGGTTCATCTCCCTGAGATCTTCAATTTGAGACCACTTTCACTAAATTTGGAAATGATCAAATTTTTAGCTATGAACAATGTACTAACTTCCTTACTTTGAACAAACATTGACAATCCATATCTTGAGAAGAGAGGCTCTATTTTTCAAGATCCAAGGTGTTTTTTGGTTCATCTCGATGAGATCTTTGATTTGAGACCACTTTCACTAGATTTGAAAATGGTCAAATTTTTAGCTACAAATACTATACTAACTTCCTTGCTTTGACCAAACTTTGATCATCTGTATCTTCAAAAGAGAGGCTCCTTTTTTTAAGATTCAAGGTGTTTTCTCATTCATCTCGATGAGATCTTCAATTTAAGACCACTTTCACTAGATTTGGATATGGTTAAATTTTTAGCTATGAACATTGTACTAACTTCGTTGCTTTAACAAAACTTTGACCATCTATATCTTGAGAAGAAAGGCTTTGTTTTTCAAGATTCAAGGTGTTTTTTGGTTCATCTCGATGAGATCTTTAATTTGAGACCACTTTGACCAGATTTTAAAATAGTCAAATTTTTAGCTATGAACACTATACTGACTTCATTTCTTCAACCAAACTTTGACCATCTGTATCTTGAGAAGATAGGATCCATTTTTTAAGATTCAAGGTGTTTTTTAGTCCATCTAAATGAGATCTTCAATTTGAGACCACTTTTACCAAATTTGGAAATGATCAAATTTTTAGCTATGAACACTGTACTGACTTGTTTACTTTGACCAAACTTTGACCATCCATATCTTGAGAAGAGAGGCTCTTTTTTTCAAGATTCAAGGTTTTTTTTGGTTCATCTTGATGAGATCTTGTTGGAAAGTGATGTTTTGAGAGAACTATGGATCACTTAAGGGTTGTCATTTATGACAATACTTATGCTGCAATGATTGCATGAAGTGAGAATAAGTATGGAAGATAGATTCATGAAAATGACTAAGTACAGAATCAGAATTAGAGTATTCTACAATATAGTTTTGGTCAATGAAGATAATATATGATGTATTATGGGTTGTGAACTTAGAGGAAGGCATTTTTGGATATGTAGGACCTTCAATTAATTTTACACATGTTTTGGTGTTGACATTAGTAAGATACAGTGATATGAAGGTATGCAAAGATAGTGAAATAGTGTAACAGGGTATATGAATAGTCATGATCATTAAGGAAAAGTTAGATGGAATGGTAACATGCTAAGTCAAATGAAAGTTTTATATTGCTGACACATTGGTAATATAAGGACAATGACTTATTATTTGTCATTTTTATAAATAATTGTTATGTTTTGTATTGTATTTGAGAGCCGACTGGATGGTAGAATCAATATAAGTATAGAGTGTTTTTGTGGAAGTGATAAGTGTGAAAGGAATGGATATGTGATGGATGAAAATTTGGGATATTAGAAGAAGAATATAGTAGATGTGAGATCAGAGATTGAGAAATCTATAACTGGAACTATCAAAGCATAGAAGATGCTTGTATAGTTCACTTATTGAAGAAAACTTTTGTAAACAGAATTGTGATTGTAAGAGCTATAAGCTCACCACATCTTTAACAGGGTTTTTGTATACCCCTAATAGGGTTTCCTATTCCTCTAACAAGGAAATATACTATGTATTACTCAGCTCCTAACATGACTAGATCTCCTAATAGGGATTCAATATTTAGTGCATAGTTGTGTGTACCATCCCCACTGGGGTTTTCCTTTGGCTAGGGTTTCCTCGAAAACAAATAATGGTGTTATGAGTTATGTGTTTGTGTTTTTTTTATTTCAACATTGATATAGTTTAATTATAATTGGTTGAAGTTTAATTTAAAGTGTTGCAATACTGATTCACCCCCCCTCTCAGTATTACTTAATCCTAACAATTGGTATCAGAGCTATTGCCCTTGGAGAGAAAGCCTAACAACTTAAGGGGGATTAGAATAGATTCAAAAAGTTTTCAAGAGAGCTTTGAACCATCACTTGATGACCTGGACAAGGAAAAGGTTGAGAATGGAGAATTGCAATTTAAATTAAGAAGAGTAGAAGGTTTCATTAAGAAATTAAAGGATCAACTTGAACTTTCAAGAAGTTAGAGACAATACCTTATGGATAAGATCAAAGAGGATTCAAAAAATGATACATAAGACCAAGTAAAGAAGCTGGAGAAAGAAAAAGAACAAATTAATCTTCCAATGATTAAAGAAATTCACCATGAAAATGATGCAAGATACAAAGTTGAAGAGACACTAAAAGAAGAAAATGTGCAGATAGGACAGATGAGGACTGAACTTGATCACTACAAGGATAAATGTAAGGAATTAGAGAAGTACAATCAGATCATAAAAGGATAAATCACTCAATCCAAATTACACATTGAGAAGTTACACATGAGTAGTGATAAAATTGATGAACAAAGAGAGAAACATAAACCCAAAGGAGACATGACTAGAATTGGATACAATAAAGGAGAATATTCTAAGACTAATGATAAATCACATGAAGCAAAGATTGAAGATAGATCCACTTTTTAAAAACCTAAAGATCAGATCAGACCTTTCAAAGGTAGATGCTTTAGTTGCAACAAATTTAGACACATGAAAAGAGATTATAGAGGTAAAGGTCCTTTCAAACCTTTTACCAGTTACTATTATAACTATTATGCATATGGACATAAGAAAGCAGAATGTAGAAAATCTAGTCTATCAAAAGGAAGACAAGATTACATCATAAAAGAATCAGTAGCACCACCTACATGTTTCAAATGGAACAAATTAGGACACAAAGTGAAGTTTTACAGGTATAATGGAATGAACAATAAAAGAGGACCACCACCTGTGGTTATAAAGAAGAATATTGGTGACAGTGGTAAAAGTCTTAATGAGTACATGGATGAGTTTAAGAATCATTTCAAGAAACCAGCAGATGAAGATAATGTAAAGATATGGAAGGTAAAAGATTTCAATAAAGCATTGGTTCAGGGAGAGAGAGTAGATGCTATTGTGTCTGTTGGCACCTGCAAATTTAGGCCAAAATAGCACAAAATGTTAGGGAAGTATAATATATATTTTCATATTTTCCTATGATAAAAAATTAAAATGATAAAGGAGCAAATGTATTTCCATTTGGTAGGTGGTTAATTATCTTTCCAAAAATGCATATTTAATTTTTAAATACATAATTATTGAAAAAAACATAATTAAGTAGGTTGAGCAAAAAAGGCGGTGAGAGGGAGTTGAACACTCAACCTCTTGAGCCGACCTTTTTCCTACCTATCTACCCTCCTACCCCCTAACCAGTTAATCTATTTATTTTCTTCGAGAGGGTTAGGAGAAAGTATTTATTTATCTTTATTGTATGTGCAGGTGAGAGATAAAAATAACCTTTCACACAGGGAGTTATCTATCTCTTAATTATCTTTTGTAATAATGTGATTATTATTTATTTATATATTGTCTTATTTTTAATGTTAAAAGAAAAAAAGAATGGGGAGAGGGAGTTGAACACTCGACCTCTCGACCCATTCCTTTTTTCCTACCTAACTACCCGAATCTACCCCCCTTACCAACTACTCTACATTATTCTTGGAGAGTATATGTGTGAATAAATATATAAATTTAAGATAATCATATTTCCTTCAAAATAAATTGTTAAAATAAATATTGTTTATTAGGGAGAATTTTTGCATGTTATAATCACTTATAATCATTTTTATCCCTAATTTGTGTTTTACCCTAAAAACTTAAAATATATGATGAAGTGAATTCAATACTTGATATATATTAATTTGTTTATATTTTGACCTAATTTCTTATCACTTCCTCATTTTCATATCCTACATGTGAGTTGGCATTTTCACCTTAAGGTATTTTAGTATGTTTACCTAATAAGGTGAAAAGGTTTTTAGTATTTTTACATTTGCAATCTAGTTGTGAGTGTAGTATAAATTAATTTTTCATCTCTATTTAGGGTTTGTTTTTATTTTTAAAAATAAAGCCCTAATTTTGTTCTATTAGAAAGTATTTATAAACATTAGGGTGATTGTTTTGTAAAATTAATATACTTTCCCTAAGTGGATTGTTGACTTTTTTGGGTAAGTTCTTTCCTCTTTTCGTTAGGGTAGATTGTAAAACTTGTTACCCTTAATGCTTTTGAAATGCTTTTATGTGGCAATTTTGTATTATGTTTGAAATGAGTGCATTATGGTTATTATTTTAAAATGAGTTTTAATTTCAAACATTATATTCATATGTATTAACTTTAGGGGTTAATAATATTTTTATATGCGTTGATAAATAAAGTAAATGTCTATGATTAAATATTTATTTATTTATTTAACTTTATTGGCATTATTTTTATTTATCAAAAGCATTTGTACAAATTATATTGTGATTGTATAAATGTTTATTTATAAAATTAATGATTGAATATTTTTAAAGTCCATATTTAGTATGAATGTAATGATTTTTAATATTATCTAATGTTAGGTGTTTCGGCAGGAACTTAAACATTGGATTATTAATGCACGGAGCACCTAAAGAAGAACAAAGATAAATTATACGGGAAAGATTTTCCCAAAAAAATCATTTTAATAGTTTATTATGCATATTTTAGGGTTAGTTGTGTGATTAGGTCCTGTGAAAGGGCATGTCCTTTCATAGGAAACCATTGAAATTTATATTTATACCCACTAAATTGTAAAGATAAGGGACAATTCTATCATGGAAAAAATACTACTTCTCATGGACTGGAATTTAATGTCTCAAGATCTTATGCACGGATATCTGATAAGTACTCATGCCTTATTGATTATATAGTTTTTATATTCAATTGGTTTCTCGGATTACTCTTTAGCCAGGGTATCCTACTGTGTTGTCTATTTTATGCATTATTTTACGACTAATTTTTACAATTTGAATAATGGTAGCATGGTCTGGGAACCTGTTACTGTTTCCTTTGGGCTCTTAAGTTGAGTTAAAAATCTTAGGACCTATTGTATAAATTGTTGTAAATTTTGTTTTAATAGTAGCTTGTAGGGTGATGGTCTTGTTTTGCAGAAATGAGTTATCTTAAAACCATCTCTAGTTGCATTGAATGTGTTTGACTCTATTTTCAATTTGGTATAAGGCATTGGTTTATTCATTTATTTGAAATTGTCATTTTTATTCCTCCATGACTTACATTTTATACTTTATCTGTTATCCTTTTTCAAAACTTTAAATTAGGTTTAGCATTAGTTCATAGCAATAGTCTAAATATTTTAAATATTTTCCAATTAGGATATTAGGTTAATATATCTTCCAATGATCAGTAACCCCTTTGGAAGAAATTTTGTTGTTTACGCACGTTGTTTGTGTAGTTAGATAGTGTACTCAATTTAGGCCTACTAGCCTTGGTTCAATCAAACCAAAATTGCAGAGGCATCTATTATGCATGTTAGTTGGCCTCAAAATGACCAGCATTTTTGAGCTCCAACAGTGTCTTCGCATGATGTTGATTCTACTACATCGAACTAGAAGGCCACATAGCCTTAGGGAAAACATTAGATGCAGACAACAAAATATATCCAGCCCCTAATTATGTGGAATGAATGCATGTGATCTTGAATGTGGTGTGTACATAAACTATGGAGGTTATGTTTGTGATCACAACACTTGGAGATTTATATCCTATGATCGCAAAGACTTATGTCTAACTGGACAATGTGCAAAGTTGAGCTACCTGTTATTAATGCATTCACTCACCTTGAGATGGATAGAAAACCTGGAAAAATATCATTTTTGCACTATTTGAGTAGCAGTGACCAATGAGAGAAAAATTAAGAAGCACTTCAGCCATCCAACACCACATTGCATGATTGATTTAAGTAGAAGTACCAGACTTTTGTATATTTAAGGTATTTATATTATTTACTTTACTAGAAGCTATGGATGTACCTATCATATTTGATGTTGTTGATAGACCAAGGTATACTTTTAAGAGGCACCCATTTAAGTCTTGTGAGGATGATCTAGAAGGAGCATTTTCACAAACCCTATACGATGTGTTACACGTTGAAGATATTAGGGCTTACATTCACCGTAAGTATGAGACCATAGGAGATGTTGAGATCTATAGAGAAATAGTGAAATGATAGAGTCAGATGGAAAAAGTGAAAGAAGGATTCAAACATCTATAAGACCAGTCTATCATTAAGTTAACCCTCCTAAATGAGTTCTACAAGACCAAATGGTTCAAGATCATTTTTAAGAAGAATCCATGATTAGTTTATTTGGATAGGAGAGCACCCTGTAAAGATATGCAACCAACTTATTCATGAGATAGCTAGATTGGACAATCTGGGATCCCTTCTAGTAGTAGAGAAAAAAAATCAGAAAATAGGTTTGAGACCTTAACACACTCTAAATACGATAAGAGAGTGATGATTATGAATTGCATATTTTAGCAAGATGTGAGATTGGTAGCAATACTACTAGGATACAAGTTATTCTATAGCAAGAGACCTAATTATGTGTTAGCAGGGGTAATTATGATGGCCTATAGAATGGTGAAAGAAAACACTAGATATAACTTATGTGAAATCCTAGCACAACAGTTCTTGGAGAATGTAAGGATTATCAAGAAGGACAAGTCAAAAGCTTTCAGGTTTGGTTCACTCTTGATACACATGTACATTCACATTATACACAAATTTCTCAGAATGCACCCTAGAGCATGGAAAGATAATATACCTACTGGAGTATAGATATCAAAGAGCTTTAGGAGATAGGATAAAGATTGGGTAGATGGAGAATTATTTTCAATGATTAAGATCCTTCAAAGGAAAATGAAGGGGAGATACAAGATACCCAAGGAGTTGGTTGAGAAATATAAAGACACAATCTGTTTCATGGTTGAAACTGACTCTGTGCGATTTGAAGTAGTAGAAACAAGAAAGAAATGGTGCTACCATATAGGGTATGAGGTCATTTCCAAAGTTATTAAAATGCAAATTGAACATGTATTAGCATCTGAGATAGACACATCTGAAGAGAGATGGGGAACTTACTTGGAAAAGTCAGTAAAAGTTAGAGAAAAAAAGGATAAATGGACAAGAAAGAGGAAGATTGAGAAAATGGTTGATGATATTGCTGCGAAGGTATGAATTACTAAGGAACAACTAAAAGAAGTAAGGACAAAGATGATAGAAGGATCCTCTAGCTTGGCAATTGAGGCACCTCCTCCTTTTGAAATAGAAAAGACTGTAAGTCCTACTCTTGATATAATCAATTTATCAATTACACATGAGAAGATAGCACAAGTATATATACCTGTGAGCACACTTAGGAGATCTACAAGATCTAAAAAACCAAGTAGTCCAAAGAAACAAAAAGTAGAAGTAGAAACAAAGAAGAAAGAGGACAAACTGACTGAGAAGAAAGAGGAAAAAGAAGAACATAAGAAGCCACAAGATCTATGGAAGCTAGATATTAAGATGTTATAGAAGAGGATAATAAGATATGGAAACTTGAAGACACTAAATAGATACTATGAAAGGTATAATTCTCACAATCAAGTAGTGATTGAAGATATAGTAATTGAGCATTTGCTATTTTACAAGAAAAACTTATTTGAAATTGAGGCCAATATTCCTAAAGACTTGTATAGCAAGTTGGAAATAAGGAAACAATTAGCACATTCAAAGGATGAGACCATAAGAAATAAGGCTATTGAGGATATGTTTCCTATAGTATCTGGACAAGAAAGGGAAAGAATCATTAAAGAGTTGAAACCTCTACTGAGAACAAAGGCCAAAATTGTGAAGATAATGGCGAGGAAATATGATGAGGTTATAGAAGACACACAAAAGGAATTGGAACAAATTCTTATGTGAGACATGCCTGAGAAGACCTCACCTCCCAAGGTTACCAATCCTACACCTTTAGGAATGGTAGAAAGCTCTAAGACAGTTGGAGAGAGTGAGAAAGAAAGCAAAGTTGAAAAGCAACTAGACTTCTTCATTTCTAGTGTGCCTATATCACTAGACACTTCACTTGATGTAAATGATCCATTTTAAGAAAATCTGGATAGTGCGATGACAGTAGAAGAGGAAGGACAAAAGGAAGAAGAATATGCAGAGGAAAAGCAAGAAGAAGAGCCAGGAGAAGAAAAACAAAAAGAGGAAAGAGTTGAGCTTAAACAAGAACCGGATACCTCTTCCACCCTATTGTTGGTAAGTATGGCCAAACTGGTAAGCACTGATGTGGAAAGTATGGATGAGGATGAACTCACAAGGTTATCATTCATGGAATTTTCTAAGGAAAAGGAAAGGTTAGAACAAAAGGGGGATAAGAAGGTAAAGGTCATTTCTAGGCAGTAGAGACCGAATAAAATACTCCCTAAACCTCTTACATTTCAATGAAAGGATGATGTAGAGAAGTTGAACTTGGCATTGGATAACTTTGATAGTCACTTTGAGTCACTATTGAAGATTGTTGAGGATAAGGCTGAGAAGAGATACTTAGAAAATAAGTTGAAGGAAGTATGCCATTCCCTCTCATGGGACTTGGGCATTCTAAAAACCACTACAATCAAAGATAAAATATGCATGGAAAAAGGAAGAAAACTCTATAGTTATTGCATCAATCCCAATAGAAACATAAAGAATATTGAATATATCATAGCCAAGGATAGGGCTACATTGGACAACATAATGGACATTTGTGAAACCTCTTCACAAAATGTGTTGGAAATGGACAAGAAGACATTCAAAATTTTGGATAAGATAAGTACTTTGAATACAAAGAAAGGGAGAGTAGTGGAAAGATTTGGTTTTCTCAAGAGTCTAATCACTCCTAAGCTATCAATTCTTGAAGCTCATCTCACAAAGATGGAGAAGATAGAGGGATTTATGAAAAACTTTGTACCCACTGAGGTGAAGACATTAGAGACTGCATGTTATACACTGAATGGATTGATCCATATCAGTGAAAATCTTGATCATGTGATGGGATGATGAAGTGAAGACCTTCAAAGACACCTTCCAAGACATTATAAATCTAGTGAGTAAGCAATAAGTCTTATATGCATAAGATTTTGAAGTTTTGTAAGTACCTTTACCATTGATGTCAAAGGGAGAGGAAGAGAAGAGAAAAATTAGAAGAGGAAAAAGAAATAAATAAAAGAAGAGAAGAAAAAATAAGAAGAGGAAAAAGAGAAAGAAAAGAAAAAAATAAAAAGAAAGGATATGTATATGGAAGGAAGATAGTGATTTGACACTTAGTCATTTTTTGCTAAGTGTTGCCATCAATGCCAAAGGGAGATATTGTTGGTAACTGATGCTTTGAGAGCACTATGGATCACTTAAGGGTTTTCATTTATGGAAACACTTATGTTACAGTGATCGCATGAAGTGAGAATAAGTATGGAAGACATAGTCATGAAAATGACTAAGTACAAAATCAAAATTATAGTATTCTGCAGTATAGTTTTGGTTAGCGAAGATAATATATGATGTATTATGGCTTGCAAACTTAGAGGAAGAAATTTTTGGATATGTAGGACAATCAGTTAAAGTTGCATGTGTTTTGGTATTGATATTAGTAAGATACAATGACATTAAGGTATGCGAAGACAATGAAACAATGTAACAGGGTATATGAACAATCACGATGATTGAGGAAATGTTAGGCGGAATGGTAACGTGCTAAGTCAGATGAAAGTTGTATATTGCTGACACATTCTTAATATAAGATTTTCGACTCAGTATTTATTATTTGTATAAATAATTATTATATTTTGTATTGTATTGGAGAGCTGAATGGATGGAAAAATTGATATAAGTATAGAGTGTTTTGTGGAAGCATTAGTGTGAAAGGAATGGATATGTGATGGATGCAAATTTGGGATATTAGTAGAAGCAGATAGCAGATGTGAGATCAGAGATTGACAGAGCTATAATTGGAACTATCAAAGCATAGAATATGCTTGTGCAGTTCACTTATTGAAGAACACTTTTGTAAAAAAAATTCTGACTGTAAGAGTTGTAAGCTCAACACACATTTTATTTGCAATTGGTTGAAGTTTAATTTAAAGTATTGTAATATTGATTAAGCCCCCCTCTAAGTACTACTTAATCCTACCAGATCTTCAATTTGAGACCACTTTCACTAGATTTGGAAACACTCAAATTTTTATCTAGGAACACTGTTCTGACTTCCTTGCTTTGACCAAACTTTAACCATCCGTATCTTGAGAAGAGGCTCCGTTTTTCAAGATTCAAGGTGTGTTTTGGTTCATCTCGATGAGATCTTTGATTTGAGACCACTTTCACCAGATTTGGAAATGGTAAAATTTTTAGCTACGAACATTGTACTGACTTCCTTTCTTTGACAAAACTTTGACAGTCCGTATCTTGAGAAGGGAGGCTCTATTTTTTAGGATTCAAGGTGTTTTTTGGTTCATCTCGACGAGATCTATGATTTGAGAAAACTTTCACTAAATTTGGAAAAGGTCAAATTTTTAGCTATGACCACTGTACTGACTTCCTTGCTTTGACCAGACTTTGACTGTCCGTATCTTGAGAAGAGAGGCTCTATTTTTTAAGATTCAAGGTGGTTTTTGGTTCATCTCGATGAGATTTTTGATTTGAGACCACTTTCACCAGATTGGAAACGGTCAAATTTTTAGCTACGAACATTGTACTGACTTCCTTGCTTTAAACAAACTTTGACCATCCCTATCTTGAGAAGAGAGGCTTTGTTTTTCAAGATTCAAGGTTTTTTTTTATTCATCTCGATGAGATATTTGATTTGAGACCACTTTCACCAGATTTTGAAATACTCAAAGTTTTAGCTATGAACACTGTACTGACTTCCTTTCTTTGACCAAACTTTTACCATCTGTATCTTGAGAAGAGAGGCTCTATTTTCTGAGATTCAAGGTGTTTTTTGTTTCATCTCGACGCGATCTTCCATTTGAGACCACTTTTACCAGATTTGGAAATGGTCAAATTTTTAACTATGAACACTATACTAACTTCCTTGCTTTGATCAAACTTTGATCGTCGGTATCTTGAGAAGAGAAGCCCCATTTTTCAAGATACAAGGTATTTTTTGGTTTATCTTGATGAGATCTTAGATTCAAAACCACTTTCACTAGATTTGGAAATGGTCAAATTTTTAGCTACAAACACTATACTGACTTCCTTGCTTTCACCAAACTTTGACATTTTGTATCTTGAGAAGAGAGACTCCATTTTTCAAGGTTCAAGGTGTTTTTTGGTTTATCTCAACAAGATCTTTGATTTGAGACCACTTTCACTAGATTTGGAAACAATCAAATTTTTAGCTACGAACACTGTACAGACTTTCTTGCTTTGACCAAACTTTAACCTTCTGTATCTTGAGAAGAGAGGCTCCATTTTTCAAGATTCAAGGTGTTTTTTGGTTCATATAAATGAGATGTTTGATTTTAGATCACTTACACCAAATTTGGAAATGGTTTAATTTTTAGCTACAAACACTATACTGACTTTCTTGCTTTGATTAAAATTTGACCATCTAAATCTTGAGAATAGAGGCTCTATTTTTCAAGATTCAAGGTGTGGTTTGGTTCATCTCGACAAGATCTTCAATTTGAGACCACTTTCACTAGATTTGGAAATGGTCAAAATTTAGCTACGAACACTGTACTGACTTCCTTTTTTTGACTAAACTTTGACGTTCTGTATCTTGAGAAGAGAGGCTCCATTTTTAAAGATTCAAGGTGTGTTTTAGTTCATCTTGACGAGATCTTCAATTTGAGACCACTTTCACCAGATTTGAAAATGGTCAAATTTTTAGCCATGAACACTCTACAGACTTCCTTGCCTTGACCAAACTTTGACCATCAGCATCTTGAGAAGAGAGGATCAATTTTTAAAAATTCAAGGTGTTTTTTGGTTAATCTCGATGAGATCTTTGATTTGAGAATGCTTTCACCAGATTTGGAAAAGGTCAAATTTTTAGCTACAAACATTGTACTAACTTCCTTGCTTTATCCAAATATTGATTGTCTATGTCTTTAGAAGGGAGGCTTTGTTTTGCAAGATTCAAGTTGTTTTTTGGTTCATCTCGATGAGATCTTCAATTTGAGACCACTTTCACCAGATTTAGAAATGGTCAAATTTTTAGCTACAAACATTGTACTAACTTTTCTTGCTTTGACCAAACTTTGACCATTTGTATCTTGAGAAGGGAGGCTCCTTTTTTCAAGATTCAATATTTTTTTTGGTTCATCTTGATGAGATATTTGATTTGAGACCACTTTCAGCGGATTTAAAATGGTCAAATTTTTAGCTAGGAACACTGTACTAACTTCCTTGCTTTGACCAAACTTCGACTATTTATATCTTGAGAAGAGAGGCTCCATTTTTCAAGGTTGAAGGTATTTTTTGGTTCATCTCGATGAGATTTTAGATTTGAGAGCACTTTCACCAAATTTGGAAATGTTCAAATTTTTAGCTACGAACACTATAGTGACTTCCTTTCTTTGACTAAACTTTGACCATTTGTATCTTGAGAAAAGAGGCTCTATTTTTTAAGATTCAAGGCATTTTTTGGTTCATCTCGATGAGATCTTCAATTTGAGACCACTTTCACTAGATTTGGAAACGGTCAAATTTTTTGCTATGAACACTGTACTAACTTCCTTACTTTGACCAAACTTTGACCGTCTGTATCTTGAGAAGAGAGACTCTATTTTTCAATATTCAAGGTGTTTTTTGGTTCATCTCAATGATATCTTCAATTTGAGACCACTTTCACCAAATTTGGAAACGGTCAAATTTTTAGCTATGAACACTGTACTGTCTTCCTTGCTTCAATTAAACTTTGATCTTCCGTATCTTGAGAAGAGAGGCTCTATTTTTTAAGATTCAAGGTATTTTTTTGTTCATCTCAATGAGATCTTTGATTTGAGACCAGTTTCACCAGATTTTTAAACGGTCATATTTTTAGCAATGAACACTGTACTGACTTCCTTGTTTTGACCAAATGTTGATCGTTTCTATTTTGAGAAGAGAGGCTCTATTTTTCAAGATTCAAGGTGTTTTTTGGTTCATCAAAACGAGATCTTTGATTTGAGACCACTTTCACTAGATTTGAAAATGTTCAAATTTTTAGCTATAAGCACTGTACTGACTTCCTTATTTTGACCAAACTTTGACCGTCCATATCTTGAGAATAGAGGCTCCATTTTTCAAGATTCAAGGTGTTTTTTGGTTCATCTCGATAAGATTTTCAATTTGAGACCACTTTCACTAGATTTGGAAATGGTCAAATTTTTAGCTATGAACATTGTACTGATTTCCTTTCTTTGACCGAACTTTGACTATCCATATCTTGAGAAGAGAGGCTCCGTTTTTCAAGTTTTAAGTTTTTTTTTGTTTATCTCAACGAGATCTTTAATTTGAAACTACTTTCACTAGATTTGGAAATGGTTAATTTTTTAGCTACGGACACTGTACTGACCTGCTTTATTTAACCAAACTTTAACCGTCTGTATCTTGAGAAGAGAGACTCTATTTTTCAAGATTCAAGATGTTTTTTGGTTCATCTTGACGAGATCTTTAATTTTAGACCACTTTCACTAAATTTGGAAATGGTCAAATTTTTAGCTATGAATACTGTATCGATTTCCTTTCTTTGACCAACCTTTGACCATTCATATCCTGAGAAGAGAGGCTCCATTTTTCAAGATTCAAAGTGTTTTTTGGTTCATCTTAGAGAGATCTTTGATTTGAGACCACTTTCACCCGATTTGGAAACAATCAATTTTTTAGCTATGAACATTGTACTGACTTCCTTACTTTAACCAAAAAATTAACCATCTATATCTTGAGAAGAGAGGCTCTAGTTTTCAAGATTTAACATATTTTTTGGTTCATCTCGATGAGATCTTTGATTCGAGATCACTTTCACCAGATTTGAAAATGGTCAAATTTTTAGCTACGGCCACTGTATTGACTTCCTTACTTTGACCAAATTTTGACCATCTGTATCATGAGAAGAGAGGCTCCATTTTTAAAGATACAAGGTGTTTTTTGGTTCATCTCGACGAGATCTTCCATTTGAGACCACTTTCAGCAGATTTGGAAATGGTTAAATTTTTAGCTATGAACACTCTACTGATTTCCTTTCTTTGACAAAATTTTGACCATTCTTATCTTGAGAAGAGAGGCCCCATTTTTCAAGATTCGAGGTGTTTTTTGGTTCATCTCAATGAGATCTTTGATTTGAGATCTCTTTCACCAAATTTTAAAATTGTCAAATTTTTAGCTACAAATATTGTACTGACTTCCTTACTTTGACCAAACTTTGACCATTTGTATCCTGAGAATACAGATTTCATTTTTCAAGATTAAAAATGCTATTTGGCTCATCTTCATGAGGTCTTCTATTTGAGACCACTTTCACTAGATTTGGAAATGCTCAAATTTTTAGCTACGAACATTGTGCTGACTTCCTTGCTTTGACCAAACTTTGACCATCTGTATCTTGAGAAGAGAGGCTCCATTTTTCAAGATTCAAGGTCTTTTTTGGTTCATCTCGACTAGATCTTTGATTTGAAACCATTTTCAAAATTTGGAAATGGTCAAATTTTTAGCTACGAACACTGCATTGACTTCTTTCATTTGGACAAACTTTCAGGCATCCGTATCTTGAGAAGAGAGGTTCTATTTTTCAAGATTCAGGGTGTTTTTTGGTTCATCTCGATAAGATCTTTGATTTGAGACCACTTCACCACATTTGGAAATGGTCAAATTTTTATCTACAAACACTGTATTGACTTCCTTACTTTTACCAAACTTTGACCATCCATATCTTGAGAAGAGAGACTCTATTTTTCAAGATTCAAAGTGCTTTTTGGTTCATCTCGACGAGATCTTCCATTTGAGACCCTTTTCACCAGATTTGGAAATGGTCAAATTTTTAGCTATGAACACTACACTGACTTCCTTGCTTTGACAAAACTTTGACTGTTCGTATCTTGAGAAGAGAGACCCCATTTTTCAAGATTCAAGGTGTTTTTTGGTTCATATCGATGAGATCTTTGATTTGACCACTTTCACTAGATTTGGAAATGGTCAAATTTTTACCTACGAACACTGTACTGACTTGCTTGCTTTGACCAAACTTTGACCTTTTGTATCTTGAGAAGAGAGGCTCTATTTTTCAAGATTCAAGGTATGTTTTGGTTCATCTCAATGAGATCTTCGATTTGAGACCACTTTCACCAAATTTGAAAATGGTTAAACTTTTAGCTACAAACACTGTACTGACTTCCTTGCTTTGACCAAACTTTGATCATCTGTATCTTGAGAAGAGAGGCTCCATTTTTTAAGATTCAAGTTATTTTTTGGTTCATCTCGATGAGATCTTTGATTTGAGACCACTTTCACTAGATTTAGAGATGGTTAAATATTTAGCTACTAGCACTGTACTAACTTGCTTGCTTTTACCAAACTTTGACTATTTGTATCTTAAGAAGAGGCTTTGTTTTTCAAGATTCAAAGTATTTTTTTATTCATCTTGATGAGATCATCTATTTGAGACCACTTTCACCAAATTTGGAAATGGCTAAATTTTTAACTACAAACACTGTACTAACTTCCTTACTTTGACCAAAGTTTGACCATTCATATCTTGAGAAGAGAAACTTCATTTTTCAAGATTCAATGTATTTTTTGGTTTATCTTGATGAGATATTTGATTTCAGACCACTTTCACCATATTTGGAAATGATCATATTATTAGCTAAGAACACTTTACTAACTTCCTTGCTTTGACCAAAATTTGACGGTCTCTATCTTGAGAAGAAAACCTCCATTTTTTAAGATTCAAGGTAATTTTTGGTTCATCTCAATAAGATTTTTTATTTGAGACCAGTTTCACTAGATTTGGGAACGGTCAAATTTTTAGCTACAAACACTATACTGACTTCCTTGTTTTGACCAAATTTTGACCCTTTGTATATTGATAAGAGAGGCTCTATTTTTCAAGATTCAAGGTATTTTTTGGTTTATCTCGATGAGATCTTCAATTTGAGACCACTTTCACTAGATTTGTAAACAGTCAAATTTTTAGCTACAAACAATGTATTGACTCCCTTACTTTGACTAAACTTTGACCATCCGTATCTTGAGAAGATAAGGTCCATTTTTAAAGATTCAAGGTACTTTTTCATTCATCTCGATGAGATCTTTGATTTGCGACCACTTTCATCAGATTTAAAAATGATCAAATTTTTAGCTACAAACACTGTACTGAATTCCTTGCTTTGACCAAACTTTAACTGTTTTGTAGAGGCTCCATTTTTCAAGATTCAAAGGTTTTTTTGGTTCATCTTGACGTGATCATCAATTTGAGACCACGTTCACCAAATTTGAAAATGGTCAAATTTTTAGCTACGAACAGTATACTAACCTCCTTGGTTTGACAAAACTTTGACCATTCATATCTTGAGAAGAGAGGCTCCATTTTTCAAGATTCAATGTATTTTTTGGTTCATCTTGACAAGATATTTGATTTGAGAGCACTTTCACTAGATTTGGAAATGGTCATATTATTAGCTACGAACACTTTATTGACTTCCTTACTTTGACCAAACTTTGACGGTCTGTATATTGAGAAGAGAGGCTCCATTTTTTAAGATTTAAGGTATTTTTTGGTTCATATTGACGAGATTTTTGATTTGACACCACTTTCACTAGATTTGGAAATGGCCAAATTTTTAGCTATGAACACTGTACTGACTTCCTTGCTTTGACCAAAATTTGACAGTCTGTATCTTGAGAAGAGAGGCTCTATTTTTCAAGATTCAAAGTATGCTTTGGTTGATCTTGACGAGATCTTCGATTTGAGACCACTTTCACCAAATTTGGAAACGGTTAAATTTTTAGCTATGAACACTGTACTGACTTCCTTCCTTTGACCAAACTTTGACCATGTGTACCTTGAGAAGAGAGGCTCCATTTCTCAAGATTCAAGGTATTTTTTGGTTCATCTCGACAAGATCTTCAATTTGAGACCACTCTCACCAGATTTTAAAATGGTTAAACTTTTAGCTATTAACATTGTATTGACTTGCTTACTTTGACCAAACTTTGACTATCCATATCTTGAGAAGAGAGGATTTGTTTTTCAAGATTTAAGGTTTTTTTTGGTTCATCTCGACGTGATCATCAATTTGAGACCACTTTCACCAAATTTGGAAATGATCAAATTTCTAGCTACGAACACTGTACTGACTTCCTTGCTTTGACCAATCTTTGACTATTCGTATCTTGAGAAGAGAGGCTCCATTTCTCAAGATTCAAGGTATTTTTTGGTTCATCTCAATGAAATCTTTGATTTGAGATGACTTTCACCAGACTTTAAAATCACAAATTTTTTAGCTATGAACATTGTACTAATTTTTTTGCTTTGACCAAAGTTTTATAGTTCATATCTTGAGAAGAGAAGCTCCATTTTTCAAGGTTGAAGGTGTTTTTTGGTTCATCTCGATGAGATCTTTGATTTGAGACCACTTTCACAAGATATGGAAATAGTCAAATTTTTAGCTATGAACACTATAGTGACATCCTTGCTTTCACCAAACTTTGACCATTTGTATCTTCAAAAAAGAGGCTCCATTTTCAAGATTCAAGTTGTTTGTTCATTCATCTCGATGAGATTTTTGATTTGAAACCACTTTCACCAGTTTGGAAACGGTCAAATTTTTAGCTACGAACACTGTACTGAATTCCTTTCTTTGACCAAACTTTACTTGGCTATAGAGGCTCCATTTTTCAAGATTCAAGGTGTTTTTTGGTTCATCTCGACGAGCTCTTCGATTTGAGACCACTTTCACTAGATTTAGAAATGGTCAAATTTTTAGCTATTAACATTGTATCGACTTCCTTACTTTGACCAAAATTTGACCGTCCGTATCTTGAGAAGAGAGGCTCAGTGTTTCAAGATTCAAGGTGTTTTCTGGTTCATCTCAACGAGATCTTCGATTTGATACCACTTTCACCAGATTTGGAAACAATCAAATTTTTATCTATGAACACTTTATTGACTTCCTTACTTTGACCAAACTTTGACCGTATGTATCTTGAGAAGAGAGGCTCCATTTTTCAAGATTCAAGGTGTTTTTAGGTTCATCTCGATGAGATCTTTGATTTGAGACCACTTTCACCTGATTTGAAAATGGTCAAATTTTTAGCTACAAACACTGTACTCACTTCCTTTCTTTCACCAAACTTTCACCATTCGTATCTTCAGAATAGAGGATTTATTTTTCAAGATTCAAGGTGTTTTTTAGTTCATCTCGATGAGATCTTCGATTTGAGACCACTTTCACCAAATTTAGAAAATGTCAAATTTTTAGCTACAAACACTGTACTCACTTCCTTTCTTTCACCAAACTTTCACCATTCGTATCTTCAGAATAGAGGATTTATTTTTCAAGATTCAAGGTGTTTTTTAGTTCATCTCGATGAGATCTTCGATTTGAGACCACTTTCACCAAATTTAGAAAATGTCAAATTTTTAGCTATGAACATTGTACTGATTTCCTTGCTTTGGCCAAAGTTTTACCATTTGTATCTTGAGAAAAGAGGCTTTGTTTTTCAAGATTCAATGTGTTTTTTGGTTCATCTCAACGAGATCTTCGATTTGAGACCACTTTCACCAGAATTGGAAATGGTCAAATTTTTAGCGACGAACACTATATTGACTTCCTTGCTTTGACCAAACTTTGACCATCCGTATCTTGAGAAGAGAGACTCCATTTTTACAGATTTAAGGTGTTTTTTGGTTCATTTTGATGAGATCTTTGATTTGAGACCACTTTCACCAGATTTGGAAATGGCTAAATTTTCTAGCTACGAACATTGTAGTGACTTCCTTGCTTTGACCAAACTTTGATCATTCATATGTTGAGAAGAGAGGCTCCATTTTCTAAGGTTCAAGGTGTTTTTCGGTTCATCTAGAGGAGATCTTCGATTTGAGACCAATTTCACAAGATTTGGAAATAGTCAAAATTTTAGCTACAAACACTATAATGACTTTCTTTCTTTGACTAAACTTTGATCGTCCGTATCTTTAAAAGAGAGGCTCTATTTTTCAAGATTCAAGGTATTTTTTGGTTCATCTCGACGAGTCAATTTGAGACCACTTTCACCAAATTTGGAAATGGTCAAGTTTTTAGCTACAAACATTGTACTAACTTCCTTGCTTTGACCAAACTTTGACCGTCAGTATCTTTAGAAGAGGGGCTCTATTTTTAAAGATTCAACATCTTTTTTGGTTCAGCTCGAAGAGATCTTTGATTTGAGACCACTTTTGCCAGATTTGGAAATGGTCAAAATTTTAGCTACGAAGACTATAATGACTTCCTTACTTTGACCAAACTTTGACTATTTGTATCTTGAGAATGGAGGGTCCATTTTTCAAGATTCAAGGTGTTTTTGGTTCATCTTGACGAGATCTTCAGTTTCAGACCAGTTTCACCATATTTGAAACTGGTCAAATTTTTAGCTACGAATACTATACTGACTTCTTTGCTTTGACCAAACATCGACTATTCAAATATTGAGAAGAGAGGCTCCATTTTTCAAGATTCAAGGTGTTTTTACTTCATCTTGATGAGATCTTTGATTTGAGACCACTTTCACCAGATTTTGAAATAGACAAAGTTTTAGCTACGGACACTGTACAGACTTCCTTGCTTTGACCAAACTTTGAACATCCGTATCTTCAAAAGAGAGGCTTCATTTTCAAAATTCAAGGTATTTTTTGGATAATCTTGATGAGATCTTCAATTTTAGACCACTTTCACTAGATTTGGAAATGGGAAAATTTTTAGCTACGAACACTGTACTAACTTCCTTGCTTTGACTAAACTTTGACCATCTGTATCTTGAGAAGAGAGGCACTATTTTTTAAGATTTAAGGTGTTTTTTGGTTCATCTCAATGAGATCTTCGATTTCAGACCACTTTCACTAGATTTAGAAATGGTCAAATTTTTAGCTACAAACACTATATTGACTTCCTTGCTTTGACCAAACTTTGATTGTCTGTATCTTGAGAAAAGAGGCTTCATTTTTCAAGATTCAAGATATTTTTTGGTTCATCTCAATGAGATCTTATGTTTGAGACCACTTTCACCAGATTTAGAAATGGTCAATTTTTTAGGTACAAACAATGTACTGACTTCCTTGCTTAGACCAAACTTTGACCATCCCTATCTTGAGAAGAGAGGCTCTATTTTTAAAGATTGAAGGTGTTTTTTGATTCATCTCAACAAGATCTTTGATTTGAGACCACTTTCACAATATTTGGAAACGGTTAATTTTTTAGCTACGAACATTGTACTGACTTCCTTTATTTGACAAAACTTTGACCATCTGTATCTTGAGAAGAGAGGCTCCATTTTTAATTATTTAAGGTATTTTTTGGTTCATCTTGACGAGATCTTCAATTTGAGACCACTTGCACTAGATTTGGAAACAATCAAATTTTTAGCTACGAACACTATACTAACTTCCTTTCATTGACCAAATTTTGACCATCCATATCTTGAGAAGAGAGGCTCCATTTTTTAAGATTTAAGATGTTTTTTGGTAAATCTTGGCAAGATCTTCGATTTGAGACAACTTTCACCAGATTTGGAAATGGTCAAATTTTTAGCTATGAACATTATACTAACTTCTTTGCTTTGACCAAACTTTGATCATTCGTATATTAAGAAGAGAGGCTTCATTTTTTAAGGTTCAAGGTGTTTTTTGGTTCATCTCTACGAGATCTTCGATTTGATACCACTTTCACAAGATATGGAAATGGTCAAATTTTTAGTTACAAACACTATTTTGACTTCCTTGCTTTCACCAAACTTTGACCATCCGTATCTTGAGAAGAGATGCTCCATTTTACAAGATTCAACGTATTTTTTGGTTCATCTCGATGAGATCTTCAATTTGAGACCACTTTCACTAGATTTGAAAATGGTTAAATTTTTAGCCACGAACATTGTACTTCCTTCCTTCCTTTGACAAAACTTTAACCATCTGTATCTTGAGAAGAGAGGCTCCATTTTTCAAGATTAAAGGTGTTTTTTGGTTTATCTCAATGAGATATTCGATTTGAGACCACTTTCACTAGATTTGGAAATGATCAAATTTTTACCTATGAATACTGTACTAACTTCCTTGCTTTGACCAAATTTTGACCATCCATATCTTGAGAAGAGAGGCTCCATTTTTTAAGATTCAAGGTATTTTTTTGGTTCATCTTGATGAGATCTTTGATTTGAGACCAGTTTCACTAGATTTGGAAACAATCAAATTTTAGCTTTGAACACTGTATTGACTTCCTCGCTTTAAACAAACTTTTATCATCCGTATTGTGAGAAGAGAAGCTCTATTTTTCAATATTTACAGTGTTTTTTAGTTCATCTTGATGAGATCCTTGATTTGATACCATGTTTACCAGATTTGAAAATGGTCAAATTTTTAGCTACGAACACTATACTGACTTCCTTTCTTTGACCAAACATCGACCGTCCATATCTTGAGAAGAGACTCTATTTTTCAAGATTCAAAGTGTTTTTTGGATCATCTCGATGAGATATTTGATTTTAGACCACTTTAACTAAATTTGGAAATGATCAAATTTTTAGCTACAAACACTGTACTGACTTCCTTGCTTTGACCAAACTTTGACCGTCTGTATCTTGAGAAGAGAGGCTCTATTTTTCAAAATTCAAGGTGTTTTTTGGTACATCTCGATGAGATCTTCAATTTTAGACCACTTTCACTATATTTAGAAATGGTTAAATTTTTAGCTACGAACACTGTACTGACTTCCTTGCTTTGACCAAAGTTTGACAGTTTGTATCTTGAGAAGAGAGGCTCCATTTTTCAAGATTCAAAGGTTTTTTTTGGTTCATCTCAATGAGATCTTTGATTTTAGACCACTTTCACTAGAGTTGGAAATGGTTAAATTTTTAGCTATGAACATTGTACTGACTTCCTTTCTTTGACCAAACTGACCGTCCATAACTTGAGAAAAGAGCATCTATTTTTGAAGATTCAAGATGTTTCATGATTCATGTCGACAAGATCTTCTATTTGAGACGACATTCACTACATTTGGAAATAGTCAAATTTTTAGGTATGAATATTGTACTGACTTTCTTGAGTTGACCAAATTTTGACCGTCGGTATATTAACAAGAGAGGCTCTATTTTTCAAGATTCACAGAGTTTTTTGGTTCATCTCGATGAGATCTTGACTTTGAGACCACTTTCACCATATATGGAAATAGTCAAATTTTTATCTACGAACACTCTACTAACTTCCTTGCTTTGACCAAACTTTGACCATCTATATCTTGAGAAGAGAGGCTCCCTTTTTCAAGATTTAAGGTGTTTTTTG
This sequence comes from Chamaecyparis obtusa, assembly GCA_027943335.1. Taxonomy (NCBI): domain Eukaryota; kingdom Viridiplantae; phylum Streptophyta; class Pinopsida; order Cupressales; family Cupressaceae; genus Chamaecyparis; species Chamaecyparis obtusa. The sequence continues at coordinate 860,703 of BSBK01003919.1, forward strand.
GTTCATCTCGATGAGATCTTCAATTTTAGATCACTTTCACCAAATTTGGAAATGATCAAATTTTTAGCTATGAACACTATACAGACTTCCTTGCTTTGACCTAAATTTTACTATCCTTATGTAAAGAAAAGAGGCTATATTTTTCATCATTCAAGGTGTTTTTCGGTTCATCTCGATGAGATCTTCGATTTGGGACCACTTTCATGAGATTTAGAAAATGTCAAATTTTTAGCTACAAACACTATACCGACTTGCTTGCTTTGACCAAACTTTGATCATCTGTATCTTGAGAAAAGAGGCTCTATTTTTGAAGATTCAACTTGTTTTTTGGTTCATCTCGATGAGATCTTCATTTTGAGACCACTTTCACTAGATTTGGAAATGGTCAAATTTTTAGCTGTGAACACTGACTGACTTCCTTGCTTTGACCAAACTTTGACTGTCTGTATCTTGAGAAGAGTGTCTTTGTTTTTTAAGATTCAAGGTATTTTTTATTCATCTCGTTGAGATCTTTGACTTGAGACCAATTTCACCATATTTAGAAATGGTCAAATTTTTAGCTATGAATACTATACTAACTTTCTTTCTTTGACCAAACTTTGACCATATGTATCTTGTGAAGAGAGGCTCCATTTTTTAGGATTCAAGGTGTTTTTTGGTTCATCTCGACGGGATCTTTGATTTGAGACCACTTTCACTAGATTTGGAAATGGTGAAATTTTTAGCTACGAACACTGTACTGACTTCCTTATTTTGACCAAACTTTGATCATTTGTATCTTGAGAAGAGAGGCTCCATTTTTCAAGATTCAATGTATTTTTGGTTGATCTTGATGAGATCTTTGATTTGAGACCACTTTCACCAGATTTGGAAATGGTTGAATTTTTCACTACAAATATTGTACTGACTTTCTTTCTTTGACCAAACTTTGACTTTCCATATCTTGAGAAGAGAGGCTCCATTTTTCAAGATTCAAGTTGTTTTGGTTGATCTTGATGAGATCTTTTATTTGAGCCTAGTTTCACAAGATTTGGAAATGGTCAATTTTTTTGTTACAAACAATGTACTTACTTCCTTACTTTGACCAAACTTTGACCATCCATTTCTTGAGAAGAGAGTCTCCATTTTTCAAGATTTAAGGTTTTTTTAGTTCATCTCAATGATATCTTTGATTAGAGACCACTTTCACTAGATTTGGAATCAGTCAAATTTTTAGCTATGAAGACTGTACTCACTTCCTTACTTTGACCAAACTTTGACCGTCTGTATCTTGAGAAGAGAGGCTATGTTTGTTGGCAATTTGGCTAAGTAGGATATCGTAACGTTGTTATTATGGAAACATATACTCATCATGAGGATAGTATAATCAAAGGAAGCAGTCTTGTATGAGTGCATTAGAAAATTGTGTAAGTACAGTAGTGTTTTCCAGTCCAATCATAGATATTTTTTTTTAGATATGTTCACATAAGAAGGTTCAATGCATGTACACTTGAACATGGATCATTCTATGTATATCAAATCCACAGATGAGAGCGCAAGTCTTTACGACATGTACAGATATTAAATATTTATAGAGACAGTGTTGAGCCGACCTAAACAGAGCAGAAGATAGAATATGATCACATTAAGTTAAGGGATTATTTTTTTTATAAAAATAATGACTTAATCATGTAGGGATGACATCCTAGATGTTAACCCTAAGGAAAAATGAATTGATTTTATATTTTGTGAAGATTATAAGAATTGTAAGCGGATTGGAAGTTATTTATTATAATAACTTGTATATATTTAAGAATTATGTAATGCAAAATGTACACAAGTTACATATAGAAATTGTAATAAGTTGACATATGATGCAAAGTTGTATATTGTAAGAAGAAAGAAAGTAATAGCTTTATGTGAAAGAAAACTACCTACAAAGCTAAATCAGAATAGCAAAGCTATTCGGAAACAAGAAAAAGGTTTTGTATCTTATCATTGTATCAGACGATATTATTGTATATTGCATGTTTGAGAAATGAGCTCATCTTGCAAACTTTTATTTTGTAATAGAAACTTCTAACATGGTTGAGGCTTCTAAAAAGGCCTAGAGTCCTTTAGTTAGGACAAAGACACTATATGTATGTAACGGACTCCTAACAGGGTCAACATCCTTAACCAGATACTTTTAATTAGTGGATTAGTTTTGGGTATCATCCCCACCGGGGGTTTTCCCTTGGCTAGGGTTTCCTTGAGAACAAACATGGTGTTATGAGTTCATTTGTTTTATTGCTATGCTTGTTATTCAATTTACTTAGTTTAGTTTCTTATGCAAGCTTCAAGTTAATTTCTTATATCCATAATTGGGAAAAAGTAAAAGTTTGTGAAATACTGATTCACCCCCCATCTCAGTATTTCCTATTTCTAAAAATTGGTATCAGAGAATAGTTACTCAGAATAAAGTTATTCAGAGAAAGCCTAACAACTTGAGTAAGATCTCTATGGATATGGATCAATTGTAGAAGAATCTTGAAGAAGCTCTTGAATAGATTGACATACTTACTGAAGAAAGAGATGCTCTGAAAGAGGAATATGATGATGCAAAAGACTACATTGAGAAACTAAAAGAAAAGATGGAAGATCTGAAATCAAAGAAAGAACCTACAATTCAAGTCAAGGACTGTGATGAACTTTCAAAAATGAAGAAAGAAAATGAGATCCTTAAACATAGTTAAAGATTTTAGATCTAAAGTTAATCTTGAAAGATGAAAATATCAAAGATGAATCAAATCTAAAATCTGAGAATGCTAATCTAAAATCTAAACTTATCAAAGTGACATCTAAATTTGAGAAAACAAGATTGCAGTATGCTGAACTTGACAAGTACAATACAATTGTGAAAGGAGAACTAACTCAGTCTAAACAACATCTTGAGAAACTGTATTCCAGTAATGAAAATATTGATGAACAAATGTCTTATCAAAAACCATCTTATGATAAAATCAGACTTGGATACCTTGAAGATAAGTTCCCTAAGAAGATTGAGGAATACAAAGAACTAGAATTAGAACACTCTGAGAGAAAAGATGAAAAGAAGCCTGATGAAGCTAACAAATCTGAAGATATACCTAATCCACCTAAAGAAGATGAACCACCTATAATATGAGAAGAGAATTCAAAGGTAGATGTTTTTCATGCAATTATTTTGGACACATGAAAAGAGATTTTATGGGTAAGAAATTCAAACCTATCTCTGGTTATTATTATAATTGTCATGGTTTTGGACATAGAGCTATTGATTGTAAAAGACCTAGATCTAATGATAACAATAGTAGTAGAATGTTTAGAGATACTAATGATGCATATAAGAGACCTATTGGAGACATGAACAAAAGGAATGGAGTTGTATGTTATAGATGCAACAACATTGGACATATTGCCAGAAACTACATATCACAAATCAGTCAAAAAAGACCAAGATATCAAAATAATATAGTAGTTTTTTAGATATGCAACAATTTTGGTCACACAATGAGATTTCATAGAATGAACAATGTGAGAAACACTAATCCTAGAAACTATACAAGGAGAAATGTGAGCACCAACAATAGTGAGAGAGAATGTTGTAGTAACTTGGAAGAACTTGATTTGTTAAAGCCACATATCAAGAAAGCACACTCAGTATTCCAGGAAACCAAATAGGTGAAGTACCTAAGAGTAAGTGTGAGTCATTTCCTAATTCATCTCAAAGCACTTAAGTATTTATTTCATGAATTATGTATTAGAGTAAAGTATTAGAATAGTTTATAAGTTAGAATAGATTGAATTAAGTCTTGCAAAGTTAATATGAGCTAGTATATGATATAATGATGCTATGGTTAAGAGCATATGAATTTATGAATATGTATGCAAGTACATGAAAGGAATGAAGCTTTGCAGGTAACCAGGAACAAATTTTTAGCATGAAGTAGTAAAGAAATTTAATGCAATGTTAGTATCTGAAAAGATTTGAAGGATAAAAGTCGATGATCAGTATTAGTTGATCATTCAAGTGATTACAAGTGATATAGAGAGCTAGCCAGTGGAGATTAAGAGAAGTTTCCAAGATTTGGAGATAGATTTATTGCCAGATCTATGAAAAGCCCTAATCACAATTTTGAGGTATTCTACTAAGTATTCATATTAGAAGCAGTCGTATCCTATAGAATCATGGATGCATCATTTGTTCACCACATCAGAGATTCAATTAGACCTAGAATGAAGAAGGAACCTATAGAACCTTGGGAAGAAGACCCTATTTTAGCCTTGTCATCCATTCCAGATGGAGTTTTGCATTTGGAAGATGTGAAAGGTTATCTTAAATGTAAGTTTGAGAACATAGGAGATGGTAGCATAATCATGGAATATGATAATATCTATAAACATGATATGTCATACAAAGAAGGGTTTGAAGATTTCTGTGAAATTGATGTTATCAAGTATACACTTCACTATGAATTTTAGAATGATGAATGTACCAAGATAATATTGAGTAGAATTCATAATGGAAAGTTTTGGTTAGATGATAGAGTCATAGACATCACTACAGACCTTATTCATGAGGTAACTGGATTATCTAAGTCAGGAGTGATTCCTTTGAATGAGAAGAATGTCAAGAAAATAGTGTTAGACAACACCAACTCTTCATACAATGGAAGAGAAATTGTTATAAGTAAGATTGAACAAGATGATGTTAGATATGTGTGTAAAATTTTGACTACAAATTTTTGTGCAAGCTCAAGAGAAGATGATATGGTAGCTAGCATGGTACATGCAACTTATCTTATGTATTTAGAGAAAGTATAGGTAGATATGTGTGTCTAAAGTGAAAAATAGTGTATGAGGTCCTAGAACAATGGTTTTCACATAAAAGAGACCCCAAAGCCAATATTTTACACTTACATGAAATTGTATTGATATAGAAAGTAAATGTAGATGACTAATATTGAAATTAAGAAATAAAGGTACTTACGTCTGAAAAAAAATTAGCTGAAAACCTTGTCAAATGATCTCAAAAACTACTAATTCTCATCCTCCTAAATTGAAACTACGAGATCTACAAAACCCAGAAATCTTTTTTCGAGATGAGATCAGGTTGACCTTGACCCTCATAAAAGGTCAAGGATGACTTTAGGAAAATGAAGGTTGACTTTGACTTTGTTCACGAATCTCAGAAGTTTGGCAAAAAGGGTATCCAAATCTACTCTCAGATCTGAAGTTCCACACCTGTACCTACAAGAAAAAGAGGGTTTTTGGTTGTTTGTTTGGGGGGTTTGCCTCAGTCAAACCCCAATTTAGGAATTAACCTTGAAATTGAATTGAAATTGCTAGAGTAAACAAAGTAAATGGAATAATTCACCTTGCTTGAGTTGACACCCTTGTGGAGGATTCGAATCCTTGAATCCACAAGAATGGATGAATGTAGAATCAAATGAAGGATGTCTCCAATCAATTATTTTTAGATCTTCAACACCAATCTTGAATGGATCTTGAACTTGGAAGAGGCTTGAATGGAAATGGAGGAATCTTCAACAAGAGAACTCCATAGAGCTTGAATCCTTCAATGGCTTCTAATGGATCTCCTTGATGAATTGGATGCTTGAATGCTCGAAGGCTTGAATGCTTGATCTTCTTGCTTTCTTGCACTTGAGAGCTTGAGAGATTATGAGATGAGATATGAGATGAGAAAATGAGAGAGGAAGGCTCCCTTTTATAGTGATCTAGGGCACAAGAAGGGCCTCGTAGAAAATAATAATTAAGGGCCCACGGCACAAAACTCTAGAGAGGTGCACATGGAGAGGAAATCAAATTAAAGTCTTGACACAAAAATCTAGGAGGGGACCACTCTTAATATAGAAATAAAATAATTATTTAAGAGCCTTACAAAATTTGAGGTAAGGCCAACCCCAAAGTTAATTTGAGCATTAAGCACAAAACTCGAGAAAGGATAATCTCCAATAATAAATTAGGAATCCTATACAAATATCGAGAAAGGTCCACCTCAAATATTAATTTGAGAATTTGACACTTAATCCAAGAAATAGTGGCCCCAAAGAGGGAAAGTGCAAGATTTTGATGAAATCCCAAAACTGAAAGCAAACCCCAAAGATCCTATACCCTAGGGTCAAGGTCAAGCTCAAACCTGACTAGGTCAGAGTTGAGGTCGATCTTGACCTAGTTAGAATTGAGGTTGACTTTGACCCCATAAGGTCAACTTTGACCTTATGGTCAAAAACCTCAGGTTCATGGTCTAGAATGCCAGGAAAATGGGGTAGAATAGGGGGAAAAGCTAGATCCAAGTCGAATATCCATTCAAGGCATTCGACATGACCCCAAACCACTTACTCAAAGGGCTAAATGCTCTTAACATGGAAGTGCTTCCATTTTAAGATGATACATTAAGCCCCCACTTTAGCAAGAGTATGGACTCGATGCAAACTCTTGGTAAAGGAGATCATAAAGAAAAAGATAATCTTATTGAAATCAAAGGGACAAAGGAATCTTGAAGCCCTCAAGGACTCGAGTCTTTGTTAACTCCAAGATTTCAATAAGAGAGACATCACTAGAAAAAGATAGAAGGGGAAGAGAGGAGTGGCTAGCTCACCCGGTAAGATGTGTATATCTCATTGTGAACCACAAAAGGATAGGATGGCCTACCAAGAAAACACTTGATAGTCACCCCATAATGTTGTGTGCCTTCTAGTGGCTTTGTGCATGTATGTAGTGCATCTTCTGATGGATTTTATAAAGTACCCATGGATCCACCTTCTTGTATCACCATGAATATGAAATGTGTGTCTCCTTAGGATTTAGCAACTTATGTGCATTACCCTCAAAAGATTTAGCATATGAATGTGTGTCTTTTCAAGATTTAGCAACTTATGTGCGTTACCTTCCAAGATTTAGCATATTGAAAATTTTGAAAAATGCGTGTCTCCTCAAGATTTAGCAACTTATGTGTGTTACCTTCAAAAAATTTAGCATATTTGAAATTGGAAATGCGTGTCCCTTTAGGATTTAGCAACTTATGTGCATTACCTTCCAAGATTTAGCATGCTACAAAACAAAAGGTTAGAACAAAAATACATAATATAGAGCGAGGGAGGCCATATATATGCCCCCCTCCTTAATATGGCAAAAACATACTATTTTGACATGTTAAGGAAAGAAAAGAACAAGGATAAAGCCTTCTTCAACATCAAGACAATATCCATAGATAACACCCAATCCAAGCCAAGAAGGTTATAGCTCCTATGAGGCCATGAAAGGGATGAATGCAAAGAGATATCATGCAAGAAGTGAAAAAGTAACCCTTGTGAGGGATAGCACATTGTTTAGTTTCCAAGGTGAGATATTTATCAAGCATGGAAATCCAATGTCAAAAAATGAAATAGGTTGTGATCAAGGAAAAATATCCTCAATGCAAACCAAAATGTTCATGTATAATTGGATATCACATAATAGATAAATACTGCTTAACCAAGGAAAGAGGTGAATCCTAGAAAGATAGAAAAGAAGGAGATGACATCCTTGCCCCCCAAGTGTAGGAACAAGGATGGAAGGGGACCTATTATATCACTCACAACACTATACAAGACAACAAGCCCCCAAGAATTAGGCTAGCATTGTTTAGATAATGTGGAGCTCCATAATAGGAACATAAATGTTATTTAGAGAAAATAGGATTGAAATACAACTCATTGCCACATGATATATAAATAACATTACTATCAATGAGCTTCCTAATCTTATAATGTGAAGCTTGACATTCATTAGTAGAGTGATAATGAAATCTATGATATAAACAAAAAGGAAGAGTCTTCAAGTGTGGAAGACATTTCTTTTTGTGTTTAGGTCTAGTAATCATCTTAGCACGGAGAAGTTTAGGAAAAAGGACTTCTTGGTAAAATTCCTTCATAGGTTTATCATGTTTTGAAGTGTTATTTGAGATGTTGTTAACATTGATTTGTTGTCGAGGATTAAATCCCAATCCATAAGAATGCTCATGCCCCCCCAGTGTGTAAGGGCATTTGAATTCCCTATTTATGCTTACCACATCCTTGAGCATTAAATCCTTATTTAACTAGGAAGTGATAACCAGGTCCATAATAAGAAGCCATATCGGAAGAAGACAATGGAACTTTAGTAGTCACTATATCATCCTTAGTAGATTTGATAGATTCATTGTGGGTAGAAGTAGTGACAAAGTTATTACAAAGGGGTTTCAATGTAAAAACTCATTGTTCAAACTCTCTTTGTTTCTTCATAAAATCAAGATCATTAATCTTATATTCTCCCATAAAGGTAGGAGTAAAATCCAAGGTTCCCCAATCATCACCAGGGATAGCATTAGAGGAGGAAGGATTTCTATTAGGAATAGGAGTAGTTTGGTTTTGAATATTCAGACAAGGATTAGGTGCATCATCCGCATGAAGCGTATACATCCCGTTGTTATGTATAAACTTAACTTTACGATGAAGGGTGGAAGGAATGGAACACATCTCATGCAACCAAGGTCTACCCAAAAGAAGATTATAATTGAGAGGTCCAGGCATAACATGAATAGGTGTATTCAAGATGACCGGTCCTACTTTGATAGGTAAGGTAATGATTCCTAAAGTGTTCTTAGCAATGTTATCAAAGCCACGTATAGGAACATTGTCAGGTTGAATAGTTGAAAGATCAGTGTTAATTGCTTTGAGAATGTCCATGATACAAATGTTAAGCCCAGATCCATTATCAATCAAGGTCCTATGAATGATACTTTTATTGATAGTAACAACAACCATAAGAGCATCATACTAATTTTGAACTTCTTTAGAAGGTAAATCCTTTTGAGTAAAAACAATGTCAGGAGGACCTGGGGTAGCATGCATGCATTGTAAGAAGTTATTGATGTTCTCTTGATTAGGAGGTGGAGTAGGAAGAGTTGCTAGAGATTTTTGCAAGGCTTCATAGTAGGTAGGTGAAGTTTGAAGAAGCTCCCATAAAGAAATCTTGGCAGGAGTATTTTGCAATTGAGTTATCAAATCATACTCCTTTCTAGGAAGATGGGATGGAGGAGGAAGAATAGGTTGAGAAGGTGGCAAAGAAGTAGAAACCACCGGATTAGGTTGAAGGTTATTCCTTGTACAATATGTGTGAGTTATCAAATCATGTTCATTGAAAGACTCTAAAGACTCCATAGGTTTACCTTTGATAGTAATGCAAGGACAACCTTTGACAGTTAACAAGGGTTTAGGATAAACCATATTAGTTGTCTCAACACTACAAATAGATTCACAAGGAAGAAGAGAGGACATCCTAGGAGGAGATGAGGTAAGATCTTGATTCTCCATAGGATCATCACTAAAAGGGAGAGCATTAAGGGAATTCGTATCATTCTCCACTAATGCCTCATCACTAGAAGGAATCTCAAATGGAGGTAAAGCATCTATAATGTCATATTCATTCACTAAAATGTCCGCATAAGGGGAGTGTGTTGTAGAAAAAGAGTTATCATCATGTATGAATATGTCATCCATTAATAAATCACCCTCTTGTATCAAATATTATTCATGAGGAGGGGATAAATCAATGTCTTTATCCAAGGGTTTATTGAAAATAGGAGGATTATCATCCCTACCAATAAAGCACATTGTAGGGTCTCCATAATTCACTAAAGCTTGATCCCTAGAGGGGGAAGAAGGACATCTATTAGGAGAAGAATTAACATCTATCTTCAACTCCTCTCCATAAAGAGAAATATGATGGAGATATAGATTAAGGTCATCTTCATTCTCTAATATATCATTATAGGGTAATTCAAAAGAGGACAAAGCAACATCACATGCACTAGATGAAGTCTTGCTAGGTGTAACGCCATGCAATGGTAAGGTAAGAGGAGGATGTTGTGTAATCCCAAAAGTTTTGGAAAATGTTTGAAACAACTTGTGCAACATGATAAACAATAGATCTAGATATATCCAAATGTATTCAAATGAAATTTCTAAACATGAAAATGAAATCAAACACAATAAAGCATCTACTTCCACAAAGCAATGTAAATGTTTTTGTATTTTTAAAGAAATTTTGTAGTTTTTTTGGATTTTTGAAATATAAGGGCATATATAAACCTAAACTTAATGCAAGAAAAGATTAACCACAAATATAACACAATAGGGCATCTAAATCCACAAAAGAAATGAGAGTAAGTATGTCGGGTTCACCAAAATGTAATGGATAAAATATCGGATGGGGTCCTAGAACAATGGTTTGCACATAAAAGAGACCCCAAAGCCAATATTTTACACTTAAATGAAATTGTATTGATATAGAAAGTAAATGTAGATGACTAATATTGAAATTAAGAAATAAAGGTACTTACCTCTGAAAAAGAATTGGCTGAAAACCCTGTCAAATGATCTCAAAAACTACTAATTCTTGCATACCTCAATCGAAACTGCGAGATCTAAAAAACCCAAAAATCTTTTTTCGAGATGAGATCAGGTCAACCTTGACCCTCATAAAAGGTCAAGGATAACCTCAGGAAAATGAAGGTTGACTTTGACTTTGTTCGTGGATCTTGGAAGTTTGGTGAAAAGGGTATCCAAATCTACTCTTAGATCCAAAGTTCCGCATTTATACCTGCAAGAAAAATAGGGTTTTTGGTTTTTTTTTGGGGGCTTTGTCTCAGTCAAACCCCAATTTAGGAATTAACCTTGAAATTGAATTGAAATTTTTGGAGTAAACAAAGTAAATGGAACAATTCACCTTGCTTGAGTTGAAACCCTTGTGGAGGACTTGAATCCTTGAATCTGTAAGAATGGATGAATGTAGAATCAAATGTAGGATGTCTCCAATCAATTATCTTTAGATCTTCAACACCAATCTTGAATGGATCTTGAACTTGGAAGAGGTTTGAATGGAAATGGAGGAATCTTCAACAAGAGAGCTCCATAGAGCTTGAATCCTTCAATGGCTTCTAATGGATCTCCTTGATGAATTGGCTGCTTGAATGCTTGAAGGGTTGAATGCTTGATCTTCTTTCTTGTTTGCACTTGAGAGCTTGAGAGATTATGAGATGAGATATGAGATGAGAAAATGAGAGAGGAAGGCTCCCTTTTATAGTGATCTAGGGCACAAGAAGGGCCTCGTAGAAAATAATAATTAAGGGCCCATGGTACAAAACTCTAGAGAGGTGCACATGTAGAGGAAATTAAAATAAATTCTTGACACAAAACTCTAGGAGGGGACCACTCTTAATATAGAAATAAAATAATTATTTAAGAGCCTTGTTACAAAATTTGAGGTAAGGTCAACCCCAAAGTTAATTTGAGCACTAAGCACAAAACGTGAGAAAGGCTAATCTCCAATAATAAATTAAGAATCCTATACAAATATCAAGAAAGGTCCACCTCAAATATTAATTTGAGAATTCGACACTTAATCCGAGAAATAGTGGCCCCAAAGAGGGAAAGTGCAAGATTTTGATGAAATCCCAAAACTGAAAGCAAACCCCAAAGATCCTAGACCCTAGGGTCAAGGTTGAGCTCAAACCTAACTAGGTCAGGGTTGAGGTCAATCCTGACCTAGTCAGGATTGAGGTCAACTTTGACCCCATAAGGTCAACTTTGACCTTATGGTCAAAAACCTCAGGTTCATGGTCTAGAATGCCAGGAAAATGCTAGGAAGAAGTGGAAAATGGGGTACAACAGGATGCAAATCTAGATCCAAGTTGAATATCCATTCAAGGTGTTTGACATGACCCCAAACCACTTACTCAGAGGGCTAAATGCTCTTAACATGGAAGTGCTTCCATTTTAAGACGATATAGTGTGAAATTTTGAGGATTCACTTGACTGAAAATCTTGAGAAGATCAGAAAGACCAAGAATTCACAATTTTAATTTTCATCTCTGAGCACATACATATTTTTTCATTTTTTGAGAAGATTCCCATACACTATAGGATTTGACTAAAATGATGACATAAATTCTATGGATAGAATCAATAAAGTGTACCTGAGACACCCTATTGACAAAGTGAATGAAAGTGCTATTTTAGTGATAAATACTTTTCAGAATGAAATGAAGAAAAGATCAAGGATTCCACCATCTATTGTGGAAAAGTACAAAGATGAGATATGCTTTTTGGTAGATACAAACTTTAGCTATATTGAAGTATTTGAGCCAAGAGTAGAATTTGTAGATCCTCTTGAGTATGAGGTTTCAGAAGTTGAGATTGAAGGTTATGTGAGAAGATTACTTAAGATTAATTTGGATGCTAAGAGTCCTAGGTTTGGGACACATGAAAAATTAAATTTTGCACAATCATCACAAGCATAGAAAATGGCAAAGAAGAGAGTTGAGAGTACCATCAAGAAAATATTGAAAGATAATGGTATGACCGAACATGAGTTTGTCATTGCAAAGAAGTAAACAACAAAAATCAGGGACATTGGACATAAAGAAGTATTATCCATTCCACCCTTAAAATGGAAAGCGGACTAGGTAAAAGACAATAGACTATCTTTACCCAAGTTCAAAGGAAAACATCAGCAGTTAAGGAAGATGAAGAGGCAGGTAGCAACAAGAAGAAATGGAAGCCCAAAATAGATAAAGTGAACCATTTGATCATAAATGAAGGTGATTTCACTAAGTTAAACAAATACTATGAGATGTATGATAAATTTGAGAAGTTGAACCTAGAAAATGCAGTTGTCAGGCACATGATCCTTTCAGACAAGAAATTTGATGACATCCAAGGCAAGATCCTTGACAATCTTTATAAGAAATTGATAAACAAACAAAAGAGAGCCACCGAAGAAGATAAAGGAATAAGAGAAAGATTTGTAGGAAAATTTTGTGAGATAAAAGATGAAGAGCATTTTAAAAAAATAATGAAGAACCTAAGTACCCATCTGAGGAAGAAGAGAACAACAATACTTATAATGGGAGGCAATTATGAGGAGATTAACAAAGAAATAGAGGAAGTGATTGTGAAGTTAATGACCTCTGGACCAGGTGAACAAATCAGTGAATCTGATCAAGAAGTTGAAGTTGAATATCAGACTGAATCATCAGTAGCTCTCCCACCCTCCATCAACATTACAGATGAGTCTATGAACGTTGAAGGAATAAATATCACCCTAGACAGCAAAGAAAATCCTTTCAATGACCAAGGAGCCGATATTGGAAATTTGACAAAGAATGATGAGCAGAAGGATACAATAGAGAATAAAGAAGAAAAGATTGAAACAAGAAAGGAAGAAGAAAAAGAGGAAACTAAGATTGATATAGAAGAAGAAGAGCATCCAGTGCTACAGGAACAGTCAATGATCATTCCTAAACCCAAGGACACAACAGAAACATCACAGAAACCACATTTTGAATTAGTGTTTGCAAGCTTAGGAAAAGAAGTGGATGATGATGATAAAATAGAGTTGATCTCATCTCTGAACAAGATTATTGGAAAGAATAAGAAGGTAAAAATCTTGGAAGGAGCAATACTTGAGGTAACAAGTAAAATTCAAAGTGTTATATCAAGTCAAGTTAGTGAGGATGATCCCCAAGAAAAAGAAAAAGAGGTTATGAAAGATTTTGACATGGAATTCACAAACCTATCTGATATTGCATCAGTCAAAGCCCAAGCAACCTATGATGCACAAGTATTTCAAGTTCTATGCCAAAATATCAGAAATGATCTAGACAACTTGGATGTATGCATAAAAGAATTGATAAGATGCTTAGAGAGAGGGAAAACATTGTACATTCAGTGTACACAATCCCACAGTCACACATCTGAAATATCAGAGAAGTTGAAGATCAAAGAAGTAGAACTACAAGTGACAACAAATGTTTTGCAAAGCCCTAATGCAAAGATCTTAGAAATTGAAAAGAAAACAAGCAAAATTTTTGATGATATAAGACTTCTGAATGATGAGAAGGAGAATAAATTGAAGAGATTCACTCTACTCAGAGAGCATGTATCATTAAAAATCAGTATTATAGAAAGTCATTTGGAAGAATATCTTTCATCGAAGACATCTTATGGAAAATTTGCTTATGCAAATCTCAAGGCAGTTGAAATTTCATCCTTTGGCCTATGTGCATTGCTTAGTGTTTCTAATGCAGTGAAGAAGTCATGAGATAAGGAGATACAAATCTTGAAAGTAAATTTTGTAGATTTTGTTGCAAGTCTTCCAGCCTTGCAATATTGAAATCAAGGTAAAACAATTTTGTTACATCATTTTTTACACCTTTGTCATTGTTGTCAAAGGGGGAGTAGTATAAGTTGAAAATTATATGTATAGATATGCAATATAGTATGAAGTATACTCTTAGGGGGAGTATCAATTTTTGGGTAATTTTTGGAGAAATAAGTATAGTTATGTAAGATCCACATTTTGCGATGGCCACAATTTTGTAATTTAAGTTTTTGGGACTTAGCCAATTTTCCCATGTGTTGCCACCAATGACAAAGGGGGAGATTGTTGGAAATTTAGCTAAGTAGGATATAATAATGTTGTCATTATGAAAACATATACTCAGCATGAAGATAGCATAATCGAAAGAAGTAGTCTTGTATGAGCACATTAGAAAATTATCTAAGTACAACAATGTTTACCAGTCTAATCAGAGACAATTTTGTTTAGTGATGTTCACAGAAGAAGGTTAAGTGCATGCACACTTGAACATGGATCATTCTATGTATATCAAAGCCACATATGAGAGTGCAAGTCTGTACGGCATGTACGGAAGAAGATATTAAAGATTTACAGAGATAGTGTTGAGCCGACCTGAACAGAGCAGAAGACAAATTATGATCACATTAAGTTAAGGAATTATTTTGTTTATCAAAAAAATGACTTAATCATGTAGCGACGACAACCTAGATGTTAAACCTAAGGCAACATGAATTGATTTTATATGTTGTGAAGAGTATAAGAATTGTAAGTCAACTGGAAGTTATTTATTGTAATAACTTGTATATATGTAAGAATTATGTAATGTGAAATGTACACAAGTTACATATAGAAATTGTAACAAGTGCCACGTAGTGGTGAGTACTTGCTGGATTTAATTATAACTTTAGTTGTAGATAAATTTAAATCTATTTTATTATATTTATTATAAATACTAAATATGTTTGAATTAATGGTTATTTAATGAAAATAGAATTAAAAAATTAATTAAGTTGAAAATTATAATATAATTGATGTCAACATCCTTAACTGAATACTTCTGATTAGTGGATTAGTTGTGGGTATCATCCCCACTAGGGTTTTCCCTTGGCCAGGGTTTCCTCAAGAATAAACATGGTGTTATAAGTTCATTCATTTTATTGTTATGCTTATTATTCAATTTACTTAGTTTAGTTTCTTATGAAAGCTTCAAGTTAATTTCTTATATCCATAATTGGGAAAAAGTAAAAGTTTGTGAAATACTGATTTACCCCCCCCAGTATTTCCTATTTCTAGAACCATTTTTCAAGATTAAAGGTGTTTTTTGGATCATCTCGACGAGATCTTCGATTGTAGACCAATTTCACTAGATTTGGAAATGGTCAAATTTTTAGCTATGAACACTAGACTGACTTCCTTGCTTTGACCAAAATTTGACCATCTGTATCTTGAGAAGAGAGGCCCCATTTTTCAAGATTCAAGGTGTTTTTCAATTCATCTCGACAAGATCTTCAATTTGAGACCACTATCACCAGATTTGGAAATGGTCAAATTTTTAGCTACAAACACTGTACTCACTTCCTTTCTTTGAAAACACTTTGACCGTTCGTATCTTGAGAAGAGAGACTCCATTTTTCAATATTTAAAGTGTTTTTTGGTTCATCTTGATGAGATCTTAGATTTGAGAACACTTTCACCAGATTTGGAAATGGTCAAATTTGTAGCTATGAACACTGTATGGACTTCCTTGCTTTGACCAAACTTTGACCATCTGTATCTTGAGAAGAGAGGGTCTATTTTTCAAAATTCAAGATGTGTTTTGGTTCATCTCGACGAGATCTTCGATTTGAGACCACTTTCACCAGATTTGGAAACGGTCAAATTTTTAGCTACAAACATTGTACTAACTTCCTTACTTTGACCAAACTTTGACCATCTGTATCTTGTGAAGAGAGGCTCCATTTTTCAAGATTCAATGTGTTTTTTGGTTCATCTCAATGATATCCTTGATTTGAGACCACTTTAACCAAATTTGGAAATGATCAAATTTTTAGCTACAAACACTGTACTAAATTCCTTGCTTTGACCAAACTTTGACCTTCCGTATCTTGAGAAGAGAGACTTTATTTTTCAAGATTCAAAGTGTGTTTTGGTTCATTTCGACGAGATCTTCGATGTGAGACCACTTTCACCAGATTTGGAAACAGTTAAATTTTTAGCTATGAACACTGTACTGACTTCCTTACTTTGACCAAACTTTGAGCGTCTGTATCTTGAGAAAAGAGGCTCCATTTTTCAAGATTCAAGATATTTTTTGGTTGATCTTTACGAGATCTTTCATTTGAGACCACTTTCCTTGAATTTGGAAAAGGTCAAATTTTTAGCTACGAACTTTGTACTGACCTCCTTGCTTTGACCAAACTTTGACTATCTGTATATTGAGAAGAGAGGCTTTGTTTCTCAAGATTCAAGGTTTTTGTTGGTTCATCTTGATAAGATGTTCAATTTGAGACCAAATTCACTAGATTTGGAAATGGTCAAATTTTTAGCTAGGAACACTGTACTGACTTCCTTACTCTGACCAAACATTGACCATTCATATCTTGAGAAAAGAGGCTCCATTTTTCAAGATTCAATGTATTTTTTGGTTCATCTCGATGAGATATTTGATTTGAGACAACTTTCACCAGAATTTAAAATAGTCATATTTTTAGCTACGAACACTGTACTAACTTCCTTTCTTTGACCAAACATTGACTGTCTGTATCTTGAGAAGAGAGGCTCTTTTTTTCAAGATTCACGGTATTTTTTTGTTCATCTCGATGAGATCTTCGATTTGAGACCACTTTCACCAGATTTGGGAATAGTCAAATTTTTAGCTACAAACATTGTACTGACTTCCTTACTTTGACCAAACTTTGACCATTTGTATCTTGAGAAGAGAGGCTCCATTTTTCAAGATTCAAAGTATTTTTTGGTTCAACTCGACGAGATCTTCGATTTGAGACCACTTTCTCAAGATTTAGAAATCGTCAAATTTTTATCTACGAACACTGTACTGACTTCATTTCTTTTACTAAACTTTAACCATCCTTATCTTGAGAAGAGAGACTCCATTTTTCAAGATTCAAGGTATTTATTGGTTCATCTCAATGAGATCTTTGATTTGAGACCACTTTCACCAAGATTTGGAAATGGTCAAATTTTTAGCTACAAACATTGTATTGACTTCCTTGCTTTGAAAAAACTTTGACTGTCCATATCTTGAGAAGAGAGGCTC
Source organism: Chamaecyparis obtusa (assembly GCA_027943335.1). Taxonomy (NCBI): domain Eukaryota; kingdom Viridiplantae; phylum Streptophyta; class Pinopsida; order Cupressales; family Cupressaceae; genus Chamaecyparis; species Chamaecyparis obtusa. Next base: position 878,164 of record BSBK01003919.1, read on the forward strand.
CATTTTTCAAGATTCAAAGTGTTTTTTGGTTCATCTCGATGAGATTTTTGATTTGAGACCACTTTCACTAGATTTGGAAACGGTCATATTTCTAGCTACACACTCTATATTGACTTAGCTTCTTTGACCAAACTTTGACCATTTGTATCTTGAGAAGAGAGGCTCCATTTTTAAAGATTCAAGGTATTTTTTGGCTCATCTTGATGAGATCTTCGATTTGGGACCATTTTCACTAGATTTGGAAACAGTCAAATTTTTAGCTACGAACACTGTATTGACTTCCTTGCTTTGACCAAAATTTGATCGTCTATATCTTGTAAAGAGAGGCTCAATTTTTCAAGATTCAAGGTGTTTTCTGGTTTATCGCAATGAAATCTTTGATTTGAGACCACTTTCACCAGATTTGAAAATGATCAAATTTTTAGCTACAAACACTATACTAACTTGCTTGCTTTGACCAAATTTTGACCACACGTATCTTGAGAAGAGAGGCTCCATTTTTCAAGATTTAAGGTCTTTTTTAGTTTATCTCTACGAGATCTTCGATTTGAGACCACTTTCACCAAATTTGGAAATATTCAAATTTTTAGCTACGAATAATGTACTGACTTCCTTGCTTTGACCAAACTTTAACCATCTGTAGCTTGAGAAGAGAGGCTCTATTTTTCAAGATTCAAGGTATTTTTGGTTCATCTCGACAAGATGTTCAATTTGAGATAACTTTCACCAAATTTGGAAATGGTTAAATTTTTAGCTACGAACACTATACTGACTTCCTTGCTTTGACCAAACTTTGACCATCCATATCCTTAAAAGAGAGGCTCCATTTTTCAAGATTCAATGTGTTTTTTGGTTCATCTTGACGAGATCTTCAATTTGAGACCACTTTCACTAGATTTGGAAACATTCAAATTTTTAGCTATGAACACAGTACTAACTTCATTACGTTGACCAAACTTTGACTGTCTGTATCTTGAGAAGAGATTCTCCATTTTTCAAGATTTAAGGTGTTTTTTGGTTCAGCTTGATGAGATCTTCGATTAGAGACTAGTTTCACAAGATTTGGAAATGGTCAAATTTTTAGCTACAAACACTGTACTAACTTCCTTTCTTTGACCAAACTTTGACCATCTGTATCTTTAGAAGAGAGGATACATTTTTCAAGATTCATGGTGTTTTTTTATTTTATTTCGATGAGATCTTCGATTTGAGAGCACTTTCACCAGATTTAGAAATAGTCAAATTTTTAGCTATGAACACTGTACTGACTTCCTTGCTTTGACCAAACTTTGACCTTCTGTATCTTGAGAAGAGAGGTCCTATTTTTTCAGATTCAAGGTGTTTTTTGGCTCATCTCGATGAGATCTTTCATTTTAGACTACTTTCATCAGATTTTGAAACGGTCAAATTTTTAACTACGAACATTGTACTAACTTCCTTGATTTGACAAAACTTTTTCCATCTGTATCTTGAGACGAGAGGCTCTATTTTTTAAGATTCAAGGTGTTTTTTGGTTCATCTTGAAGAGATCTTTGATTTGAGACCACTTTCCACCAGATTTAGAAATGGTCAAATTTTTTAGCTTTGGACATTGTACTGACTTCCTTGCTTTGACCAAACTTTGACCATCCCTATCTTGAGAAGAGGTTCCATTTTTCAAGATTCAAGGTATTATTTTTATCATCTCGATGAGATCTTCGCTTTTAGATCACTTTTACCAAAATTGGAAACTGTCAAATTTTTAGCTACGAACACTATACTGACTTCCTTACTTTGATCAAACTTTGACCGTCCATATCTTGAGAAGAGAGGCTCTATTTTTCAAGATTCAAGGTGTTTTTTGATTCATCTCGATGAGATCTTTGATTTTAGAGCAATTTCACCAAATTTGGAAAAGGTCAAATTTTTATCTACGAATTCTATACTAACTTCCTTGCTTTGACGAAACTTTGACCGTTCATATATTAATAAGAGAGACTCTATTTTTCAAGTTTTAAGCTATTTTTTGGTTCATCTTGATGAGATCTTCATTTTGAGAACACTATCACCAGATTTGATGGCTAAATTTTTAACTATGAACATTGTACTGACCTCATTGCTTTGACCAAACTTTGACTATTCGTATCTTGAGAAGAAAGGCTCCCTTTTTCAAGATTCAAGATATTTTTTATCCCATCTCAATGACATCTTCGCTTTGAGACCACTTTCAATAGATTTGGAAATGTTCAAATTTTTAGCTACAAACAGTGTACTAACTTCCTTTCTTTGACCAAACTTTAACTGTTCATATTTTTAAAAGAGAGGGTCCATTTTTCAAGATTCAAGGTGTTTTTTTGTTCATCTTGAGGAGATCTTCGATTTAAGATCACTTTCACTAGATTTAGAAATGGTCAAATTTTTACCTACGAACACTGTAAGGACTTCCTTACTTTGAGAAAACTTTGACTATCCGTATCTTGAGAAGAGAGGCTCTATTTTTCAAGATTCAAGGTGTTTTTTGGTTCATCTCGATGAGATCTTCAATTTGAGACCACTTTCACTAGATTTGGGAATAATTTAATTTTTAGCCATGAACATTGTACAAACTTCCTTGCTTTTACCAAACTTTGACTATCCGTATCTTGAGAAAAGAGGCTCCATTTTTCAAGATTCAAGTTATTTTTTGGTTCATTTCGACAAGATCTTTGATTTGAGACCACTTTCACTAGATTTAGAAAGGGTCAAATTTTTAGCTACGAACATTGTGTTGACTTTTTTTCTTTGACCAAACTTTGACTGTCTGTATCTTGAGAAGAGGGGCTCCATTTTTCAAAATTCAAGGTATTTTTTGGTTCATCTCAACGAGATCTTTGGTTTGAGACCACTTTCACTAGATTTGGAAATTGTCAAATTTTTAGCTATGAACACTATACTAACTTCCTTGCTTTGACCAAACTTTTACTATCCATATCTTAAGAAGAGAGGCTCCATTTTTAAAGATTCAAGGTGTTTTTTGGTTCATCTTGATGAGATCTTTGATTTGAGATCACTTTCACCAGATTTGGAAATGGTCAAATTTTTAGCTATGAATATTGTACTGACTTCCTTACTTTGACCAAACTTTGACCATCTGTATCTTGAGTAGAGAGGCTCCATTTTTCAAGATTCAATTTTTTTTTTGGTTCATCTCGATGAGATCTTTGATTTTAGACCACTTTCACTAGATTTGAAAATGGTTAAATTTTTAGCTACGAACACTGTACTGACTTCCTTTCTTTGACTAAGCTTTGACCATTCATATCTTGACAAGAGAGGCTCAATTTTTTAAGATTCAAGATATTTTTTGGTTCATCTTGATGAGATCTTTGATTTGAGACTACTTTTATCAAATTTGGAAATGGCCAAATTTTTAGCTACAAATACTATACTGACTTCCTTACTTTGACCAAACTTTGATTGTCCGTATCTTGAGAATAGAAGCTCTATTTTTTAAGATTCAAGTTATTTTCTGGTTCATCTCGACGAGATCTTTGATTTGAGACCACGTTTCCTAAATTTAGAAATAGTCAAATTTTTAGCTACGAGCACTTTACTGACTTGCTCACTTTGACCAAACTTTGACCATCTGTATATTGAGAAGAAAAGCCCATTTTTTAAGATTCAAGGTGTTTTTTCATTCATGTTGACAAGATCTTCAATTTGATACCAGTTTCACTAGATTTGGAAATAGTCAAATTTTTAGCTACAAACATAGTACTGACTTCCTTTCTTTGACCAAAATTTGACCGTCCGTATCTTGAGAAGAGAGGCTCTTTTTTTCAAGATTCAAGATGTTTTTTAGATCATATAGATGAAATCTTTGATTTTAGACCACTTTCACTAGATTTGGAAAGCTTCAAATTCTTAGCTACGAACACTATACTGACTTCCTTGCTTTGACCAAACTTTGATCATCCGTATATTGAGAAGAGAGGCTCTATTTTTTAAAATTCAATATATTTTTTGGTTCATCTCAACAAGATCTTTGATTTGAGACCACTGTCACTAGATTTATAAACAGTTAATTTTTTAGCTACGAACATTGTACTAACTTCCTTTCTTTGACCAAACTTTGACCGTTTGTACCGTAGACACCCAAAACTGGGCAGGTGTCTTAGAATCAATCAAATCTATAAATCTTAGCTAAATGATCTAATTTTCATCAAAATGGATCAAATCAATTTTAAATGGACATTTATTAATCAAAATTGGACAAAATCATTTAAATCAAAGGAAAAATAAAATCATGACATCAAATAATTAAACACAAGCTTAAAGGGAGAAAAAAATACTATATAATTGATTTTAATCAATTAATTATATAGTTTTAAATAAAAAATCAAATTGAACCTATTCCTTACATGGCTAATTTAATTAATTGATGGAATTTAATTAATCCTATTATCTTTCAAAATAACTTGAGCAACTAATAAGAATTGAGAACATAATGCACATGGATCACTCCAAATAGTTGAATCTCAATCACACATTTTCAACTTTGAATCTCAACCACTCAAATTTGTCTACTTGTCCAAACCTTTTAGACAATCATTTAAATTGTCCCCCCATTTTAAAAAATTCAAATTTTTTGACTCAATCAAGGCTAAACCATGATCAAATCACTCTACCCCCTATCCTTGGGATTTTACTATAAATAGAAGTCATTTTGAGAGCATAATATCTTAGAAAATTCAAGTGCATAGCATCATCACTATAGGAAAATTGAGAGAAATTGAGAGAAATTGAGCATTATCATAAGAATTTGAGTTTATCTTTGTATCATTTTGGAGAATTGAGAGCTAGATTTAGGCATTTATCATAACTTCTCATTCTAGGATTGTCACTAGTAGAGAATAAGGCTGAGAGCTCTACTTACCAAGCTTAGATAGAGAACCATGAGATGTTATGGATGTTAATTTCAATTCTTAGATTAAATTTCCATTCTATTTGCATATAATTGTTGTTAATTGTCCTAATTTCATGAAGGTGTAAACATTCACACACAAATGGCACCCACCGTGGGGCTTTGAGCCTCATTTCTATTATTTTTATCAAGTTTTGTGTGTTTTTGTCTTCACTTTTATGTGAATTTTGCAAAAAATAGGAGAAGTACCACCTACAAAGGATTTATTGACACTCATGAGCATTCTGATGATGCCTGGAAGGAGTTAACTTATGCATGAGAGATTCTTTCTATTCTATCTTTTTCTTCTTCTGACGCCTGTGTGATAAAGTATTACGCCTGAGAGTGTAAATCGTCACCGAAGATCCAAGAAATGATGCCTATTAGATGTCCTTTGCCACTTTGAATATTTTATCTTACGTAATTTACAATCATTTTTCACGATTACTAGTTTTTAACTGACGCTTACTACTTGTACTTTGCCACTTAGAATATTTTATCTTACGCAATTTACACTAAGTTTAATGCTTAGTAATCTTTAAAAGTCACTTGAGTCACTAGAAAGTGACGCCTGTGAGTTTTAAAGTAACATCTGCTAGCTTTGATTTGACTCTTATTAGCTAATAAATGACACTTAGTATTTTTGGTTTAAATTTGCTGTCAGATTATTAAATTCTATTTTCTTACTCTTTGTCTGTGTTTTTCCTGCAAATGAGTAGACACAAAAAGGTCAGGAAACCAGAGAGCAGAGTTACTCAAGAGAGCAAAGAGGTAAGAATCCAAATCAAACGTCAAAAAGAGATTCATAATGCTTCAATTCTAGATAGTTTGGGATTAGAAGAAAAGCTTTATGCTCATTACATTAAGGTTTTGGATGCTTACAAAAAGAAATTTCCTACTTTGAACTAAGTTTGTTTGCATTAAGTTGTTAAAATTTCCTTTGAAAAATCTTGTCAAGAACACTTAATTGCATTTCAATTTGTTCCTTTTGGTTTCCTTCACTTTGTATGGCGGTGTTGACTAATTTGTTGGAGGAGTCAGAATGGAGTCAGAATGGGAATGATAGCCACTAGGTGAGTAAGAAAATAAACATCAAAAACCTCAAAAAAGCACCTAGCCTTTGCTAGCTACAAAAGAGGTATTTTTCACATCAAGCTTGCATTGCTTAAATTGTGGATTTTCATTGGATCTAGCTTAATAGGAAAAATCTTACTATCGTCCAAATTGAACAAAAATTAGGCATATTCTCTCCATTTTTTGAAGTGGATCAAAAATTCAAAAGTGTGAGTTCAACTTGGTAGAAAGAAAGGAATGAGGAATTAACCAAACATTTCATTTTATAAGAATCTCCTTGTCAAGAGATTGAAAAAGAATAAAATTTTCTTGAAGTGTTTGGAACAAGGAACAACAATAGGGATATGCTCTTCACTTTCTAAGTGAACCAAATTCCCAAAACTTGTTGAACTAAGTTTGATTTCTTGTTTTTCTATACATGCTAGCTAAATTAGATCTTTAAAGGGCCTACCTCCTAAGAATTTCCTTACGAGGATGGTGAGGGAACAACCCAAATTGGGAGAAAATTACTTTAGCCGCGATACTATCTGACCCACTATAAACAAATCCATTCTTCCTTAATAGGAGAGTGACTAGGTTGTGTGCAAGTGTTCTTCACTTCCTCTAGTAGTCCTTTTGGATTGCACCAAATTGTGCTTTTCTGCATGTGGGAAGCCCGCAAGTGGGTAAAAGAGCTTGACATGATCTAGAATGAAGGTGTTCATTAAAATCCCGCTAAGTAGTAATCTACCCTTTTAGAGCCAAACGTGTTTAAAAGCAAAATCTGACTCTAGGTAGATTGCTTGGAAGATATTCTTGTTTATACTTGTGAAAAATGATCTTTAACATACACTTTTAGTGTGGTTTTAGGGATATGGTACAAATTTGATGTGTGTGTTGTGTTTGTACTTTATTTTCAAGAAAATAATATTTTGTAGATCTGATCAAATCACTTTTAAAAATCAAAATTTACAACCTGATCTACAAAGTACCGCCTACACATAGAGAAAAATCGCTTATAAACAGTAAAGTCACACCTATGACTATTCAGGAAATGCCTGTCAATAAGGAAGTCACACCTCTGACATTTTAAGAAATGCCTAGAAAAAGTTAAGAAATGCCTATCAATAGGAAAAACCCACCTGCTGACCTACAGAGCGCCCTCTAAGAAAATTCCAGTAACCACATACTAAGTGTTAAGTCATGCCTACACACTGGCAAGTGATGCCCAAAAACAAAGAAGGGAAAATAGTGAGCATTTCTTGGGGGTTTCAAAAAAATTTGATTTCATATTTGAGTACCCTTTTGGACGTTTTATCTACTCCAATATTCCACCTGGTCAGAAATCTTGGTTTTAAACATTTTTGAAAATTTTGTAAGGATTTGGCCACAAGAAAGTGAGGTAAAGCCTATTTTCAAGATATTTATGCTCATGCCAGCTTTCACTCGATATTACTACATAAAGAAAACCTTGCAATCAGATGGAACGTATCTAAGGCAAGAACTTCCTTTTCTAAGTGACACATTTACCTCCCTAAGAATACCACAAGAACCTGTTCAAGGAGTAGAAACCAACATGACTTTTTCTTTTGGAAAATCAGGTACAGATCAAACCAACAATAATGGAGGAGGAATTGACACAAATAATCTAGGGTCAAATAACAAAAATGGAGGATCAAGAATAGACCCTAACAATCAAGGAATTAACAACACTAACAATGGGGGCAATGGTGAACCAACTGTTGAAGATGCAACCGATGAAAAGGTTAATGAAGCCATACAAATCCCATACTTCATGAAGCTCATGGAAAATCCATTAGCAAAAGATAAGGAGAAGTGTTTTCTAGACTTAGCCTAAGCAGGTCTTAAACTCCCTCATGACTACGATGTCAATCAACTTAAGGGAAAGGAAGTTGAAGATAGTCTGATTGATATCATGAACAAGAAATTTAAGTTATTCCAAACGTAATTGAACACAATAAATCAAAGCGGGGATCCTAAACCATTTTCAATAGAGACATTGTGTCCATTCCCATTTGACAAGAGTTTAATCATGGTACCATTCCCTAGCAATGCGATCTTTCCTAAGTATGACAAATACGAAGGAGCATCTAATCCTCAAGATCATTTAAGGGAATTTTGTGTATTAAATTTGGAGTTCATGCATGACACTACTTATTTAATGAGGTTGTTTCCTAGAAGTTTGGGAGGCATGGCCATGGAATGGTTTTCAAAATTACCTTCGGGCCTCTGAAATTTTGAAGAACTAGGTGCTAAGTCTGTAACACATTATTCATATAATATCAAACATGAAGTTATAATGATTACCTTATGCAACACCAGGCAAAGAGAGGGAGAAGGATTCTTACTTTTCTTACAAAGATGGAGAACATTATTTTCTAGATACACTCGGAGTGTACCAGAAAAGGAAAAGATAGACATCTTTATAAATAGCTTGAGTAATTAAATGAATTATCAATTTATTGGTTGAAGATGCAATGTCCTAGGTCTTTTCAAGATCTTATTGAAAATGGAGTGACTATGGAGGAGGTATTGGTTAGAAGTGGGGAAATAAAGCTTTACAAGGACAACAAGAATTACAACAACAACAATAATAATCAGAATAAGAATCCTCCTAACAACTATAACAGATTTGGTTTGAGGAACAACAACAAAGGTGTGGTTAATGATGGGGTTGTTGATGCTAATAATTTGAAACCCACTCCTTTTACTCTCACGAGAACACCTACTCAAGTGAATAATGCAGATCAAGCTCCCAAAGTTCCTTTCAACAACAATACCAATAATAACAAATTTAGGAAAAATCAAGGGGCTAACGAGCCTAATCTATTCCTTACACCATCTCCCAAGAGGAAATTCACAACTTTGGGTGAACCTCTTGAGAATGCATTGATAACTCTCATTGCTAATAAGATTATTGATTTACCTAGAGCTCAACCATATGAACCACATAATAAGCCCAATTGGTGGAAGGAGTCTAGTCATTGTGAATACCACAGAAATAGAGGACATACAACAAATGATTTCTTGTAGTTGAAAAATGTGGTACAAGATTTTATTGACAATGGTGTGATCTAAATAGAAGGGCCTCAAAATAATGAGGATCACATGACATTTAAGAAACCTTTTTATAACCATGATAAGGGTGAATCTTCCAATTTGAATAAACAAGGCAACAAGAATGTCAATATTTCTCATCATTATGATACCATTGTCAACACATTATTTGGATAGGAGCATGTTGTCAATGTTGTTGTAATCAAGGAACAACCCAAAAAGGAAGCATCTTATGCTATCACCAGGGGTGAAACTTCAAGGATTACCCTACAAGGGGTTGATCCTAAACCTATTGGTCCTACATAATCAAATATTATGGTTAAGAAACCATCTACAACAACAAAGCCTTATAATTTGGTGGACCAATTACAAAAGACTCTAGCACAAATTTCTATTTTGGAGTTGTTAAAATTATCTCCAAATCACAAGGAGATCTTGCAAAAAGCCTTATTCGAGACTAATGTTCCTATTAACTTGGAGGAAGAAAAATTTCAAAACATGGTGGGACACCGCATTGTACCACATTGTCTCTCATTTTTCTGAGCAAGATGATATGTCCATCACTCATCCTCAAAATTTGCCGCTGCATATAGAAGTCCTCATTCAAAGACATAGGGTTAAAAGAGTTCTCATAGATGGGGGACCTGGTCTTAATATTTTCACTTTAAACCTTGTCAAGTCCTTAGGTTTATCTAAGTCATCTATTGATCCTAAGAGGCAAATTACCATAAAAGCTTATGATGAGGAGGAGAGATCTTCAAAAGGCATGATTTTCTTACCTATTCAAGTTGGGCCTATCAAAAAGGACACCATATGTCAAGTCTTAGACATGAATTTAACTTATAACATCTTATTGGGGAGGCCATGGATACATGAGATGTAAGTGTTTCCTTCTACATACCATCAATGTATCAAATTTCCACACATGGGAGAAGAAATCACAATTGGAGGGGATTCAAATCCTTTTCAATATTGTAACACATTGAAGCCTCTTCATGAATTATTTATTCCACATAATAGAGAAGGGATTGTTCCAAATACTACCATTGAAGATCCTAAAGGTGATGATCCTAAGTTAACATCAAATGTTACCTCTACCTCAAACCCTATTCAAACTAACTCAACTACATCGACTAAGGGAAAGGAAAAAGTGAGTTATGAGGGTCCAAGTTCAAATGAGAATTCAGGAAAAACATACACACCAGAGGTGGTATGTTCTAAACCTACCAAAGAGGAGAGAGTCAAAGCCAAATAAGACCACTATAATCAAATGAGCGAGATGATGCACAAGTTTGAAAAGGAATGTAGAATCAATTCTAAAGGAGTAGGGGAATATTCTATTTCCCTATTTCATTTGCCTACTTCTCCAAAAACACATGAGAAACCTTCTAAGCCACATCTTCCTCACAAATACAACTCTCATTTTGTAAGAGAGAGTGACAAGTTAGCACTTGAGAAAGAAGACAATGAGGTTCTCCAATGGCTTTACAAAGATTAAAGTGATACTTCAAACAACCTCGTGGAAAGAATTTAGCACATCAATATCCAAACTGACCAATATGGAAAGGGGTTTGAAATTATGCAAAAAATGGGGTATAAGGGAAGAGGACCCTTAGCTATGAGAAATAGAGGTTTTCTTGAACCTATTGAACCTTCTTGGAGATCAAAGGAAGAAAAATCAGGAATAAGTTATCAACACAAAGGAGAAAGTTCTAGCCCTATGCATGACTTTTATGAACGAGTGAACATGGTAGAGTCTGATATTGATAGTGATGATTCTAGAGAATATGAGTGGGATTCTTTATCCAAAGAATCTTGTCATGACAAAGAGATTGTCATCATGAATTCTTATACTAATGTTCCTAAAGAACAAACTCAAGATAGTGAAGATCTAGAAATAATCTCTACACACATGCAACCTGATCCACATGAATCTAACATAGGGAAAGCACACAATTATCCATGGGTAGGTGAACCTTGGGTACCTTCGTGGTTGGATGATTCAAATGGTAGGTTTTACCCACATGTTTTCTTTCCCGTAGATGTCTTAGAGGACTCAAGTGAAGAGGACTTTGATCCTTCTTCCATGGAACATCTTGAGCAAGCTCATGTTATTGACCTTAATGATACAATGTATGAACCATCTAATGAGGTCATGTGCTTAAACCCAGCCAACGACAATTTTCCAATTGAATCTTTATCCTTAATGCATCCCAAGCTTATTGATTGGGACTTAACCGAACCAAGTGACTTACTATACTTTCCCAATGACCAAGAAATGACACAATACCTAAATGTGGTTGAGACCTCTTTCATCGAAGAGTTTAATCCAAACATGATGAGAAAGGCAGGGGTCCAATCTCTTAATCCAAAATAAAAAATTAAAAAAATTAAAAAAATTAAAAAAATTAAAAAAATGAAGAGTTCTAGTGGTGAAAACCACCATGTGGCATTACTAGAACCAAGAAAAATAAAAATAAAGGATGTTTCTGATGGTGAAAAACCAACTATGGCACCTAAGGAAGAGAGGTTGGATACCTTACCAGCACATGAAGAATAAAGATCACCAATTATTATAGAGCCAACAGAGAAAGTGAATATTGGAACCGAATTGGAGCCCAAATTCATACATTTAGTAGCTTCACTTACACCTTTAGAGAGAAAGGAGTTCATTGAATTTTTCCAAGAAAAGCAAGTGAATTTTGCATGGTCCTATGCTGACATGTTAGGATTAGATCCAGACTTCATCATGCATCACTTGAATGTCAAACTAGGGGTTAAACTAGTCAAGCAGAAATTGAGGAAGATGCATCCACACATAGCTCTTCTAGTTAAAGCAGAATTGGAGAAATTGTTAAAGGTGGGGTTTATAAGAGAAATTTCTTATGCAGAATGGATATCGAATATTGTACCAATTACCAAGCATGACAAATCCATTCACATATGTATGGACTTTAGAGATTTGAATCTTGCATGTCCCAAAGATGACTTCCCACTTCCAAGCATAGATGCAATAGTGGACTTAACAACTGGTCACTCCATGTTTTCATTGATGGATGGTTTTAGTGGATACAACCAAATTAAGATTGCACCCAAAGATCAAGAAAAGACAACCTTCACATGCCCTTGGGGAACTTTTTTTTGGAATGTAATGCCTTTTGGCCTCAAAAATGCCAAAGCTACTTACCAAAGGGCAATGACCACCATTTTTCATGATATGATGCACACCTTCTTAGAAGATTACATAGATGATATATTGGCTAAGTCACATCAAAGAGAAGATCATTTAAAATTTTTGGAGAAGATATTTACACGCTTGGAACAATTCAAAGTAAGGCTCAATCCAAAAAAATGTGCCTTTGGTTTTCAATCCGGGAAATTATTAGGCTACATAGTTTCGAAAAAATGTATTGAAGTGGACCCCGAAAAGGTTCAAGAAATCATGGACATGGAAATTCCTAGAAAAATTAGCCAAATGAGGTCTCTTCAAGGAAAAATTCAATCAATAAGGAGATTCATTTCTCAACTAACTGAAAAGTGTCACTCATTCACTAGATTGCTACACAAGGACACCATTTTTATATGGGATGAAGAATGTGACAAGGCTTTTACTTTTTTGAAGACTTACTTAATCAATCTACCAACCCTAATGCCACCAATCAAAGTAAAACCATTACTTTTGTACATATTAGCAATTGAGAGGTCTTTAGGAGTTCTTTTAGGGAAAGAAGATGATCAAGGAAAAGAGAGAGCTATCTATTATTTGAGCCAAACATTGATTAAGTATGAATTAAACTACACTTTCATGGAAAGAGCATGCCTAGCTATTGTCTTTGCTTCCCAAAAGTTGAGACACTACATGTTGATGCACAAAGTGAAGCTCATTGCAAAGATTGACCCTTTGAAATACTTGCTTAGCAAAACTTCCCTAACGGGAAGAATAGAAAAATGGGTCATGGTGTTAAGTGATTTTGATATTGAATATGTGGATAGAAAGGCCATAAAAGGAAAAGTGATAGCAGATAACTTAGCTGAAAATCTGTTGGTTTCTACACATCCCATTCAAGTGGAGTTTCCTGATGTAGCAATTGTCAATATAGAAGCTAAGACATGAAAATTTTACTTTGATGGATCATACACACAAGGAGGTTCCAGAGCCAACATATTATTTATTACCTCTCAAGGGTATACTATTCCTAAATCATACAAGATCTTATTCCCATGTACTAACAACATAGTTGAGTATGAAGCTTTAGTCATTGGTATCAAGATGGCTTTAGAATGGAATATTACCGAGCTATAAGTGTATGGTGATTCTCAATTAGTGATCATTCAAGTCAATAATGAGTACAACACAAAAGATGAAAAGTTAATACCTTACAAAACAATGATTGATGCTTGGAAAAAATAATTTGTGTTGATAAATTTTGAGAAAATTGCAAGAAATAAGAATAGAGTTTTTGATGTAATGGCTACCTTGGCTTCATTACTCCAAAAGCCTGATCAAAATGAAAGGTACAAATTCTTGGTGGAAGAGTTGGCAAAACCAACATTTGACCTTCTCGATACCCAAATTATTGATGTACTTAATGGACATGACTCACCTTGGTATGGGCCTATTTACACATACCTTAAAGACCAAGTATTACCCCTAGACCAATCTTGAGCCCAAAAATGACACTTCATTAGACAATCGGCTTGTTATATTATCCTTTCCGACACATTGTATCATAAGGGTCTTGACAAAACTTTAATTAGATGTCTAGAGGAAGAAGAGTCTAAGGTAGCTTTACGTGAGGTCCACGAGGGCATTTGCAGTTTGCATTCAAGCATGTTAAACTTAGCTAGGGAGATCCTTCGCATGGGGTATTTTTGGAAAACCTTAGAAAAGGATGCTTGTCACTTTGTTAAGATATGCACAAAATGTCAATATCATGGTGATATGATACATGTACCAGCTCAAGAACTACATCCTTTTGTTACACCTTGGCCATTTTATCAATGGGGGTTTGACTTGATTAGCATGATTTATCCATCTTCATCTAATGGGCACAAATACATTATCACGCCTACAGAATACTTCACTAAATGAGTAGAGGCCATTTCTTTGATCACTGCTATAGGAAAAAAAATCTCTATGTTCATCCTTAATCACATCATTTGTAGATATGGTATTCCTCATGCCATAATTACCGACAATGGAAAACAATTTAAGAACAAAGATGTGGATGAGCTTTGTGATACTTTTAATATTACCCATCACTCTTCTTCCATTTACTGTCCATAAGGAAATGGACAAGCCAAGGCTACTAATAAGAATATCCTTAAAATCTTGAAGAGATCGGTGAATAAATCAGGAAGAGATTGGCACATATAAATCAACCCGGCTTTATGGGCTTATAGAACTAGTATCTGAACACGTATAGGAGCTACATCATATTCATTGCTTTATGGAGTTGAAGTTGTTCTACCTTTGGAAGTTGAAATCCCATCCCTAAGAGTATCATTGCAAGGATTAGTAACGGATGAGGATTATAGGGTTGCCTGACTTCAACAATTGGAATTGTTAGAAGAACATAAAGCTCAAGCCTATGAACATTTGAAATTGTACCAAAATAGGATTTTAATATACTAAAACAAGCACATTAAACCAAGATTTTTTCAAGTGGGTGATTTAGTGCTAAGGGAGAACCCTAAAAATCAGGCAGAAAGGGAAAAGAAGGATAAATGGGAGGAAAATTGGCTTGGTCCTTTTATCATTTTTTCTTCTTTTAGAACGGGGACTTACAAGTTAGCCAATTGTGATGGGGAAGAGTTACAAGAGCCCATTAATAGCATCCATTTAAAGAGGTTTCATACCTGATCAGATGAGAGAGTATTAGAAGAAAGAGTATCAAACAAGTGTGTATCTGATGACTCAAGCATCACTTTTGTACATGAGAAAATAAAAAATACCAAAAACATTGAGAAAAGATCAAAATCCAAAAAAATTGAAAAATTTGAGAAAATAAAAATAAAAATTGAAAAAGATAAAAAAGTGCCTTGGTGAAAACCTAGCAATAGGTGCCTTGGTAGAAAAAAAAAATGAAAAAGAGAAAAAAAGCAATAAACCCAAAAGGTGAAAACTTGGCAATCAGGCACCTTTTGTTCCCCTAAGTCTTTCCTAGTTGCATGTGTACATATTGCATTTCCATCATCTCACTTGCAAATCTTCATTGCATCCATTATTTGTGCATAGTCATAATAAAACCTTTTAGCTGCATTGTTGCATTTTAGAATTCCTATTACCCTAAGTTTGTCACATGATCACATTTATCACTTGGAGGTAGGAAAGGATTGAATTTTTGGTACAAACAGATTCAATAGTGCTACTTTCGGTCACACATCAGAGGGACTTATTAGAGCTTCCAAAGAGAGATATTTTTATTGAACCTTTAATGAATATCATTATTCACAACCAAGTATTTTGATCCTACAACTTGATCCTTGAGCCTTCATTGACTTTATTATCCGGGATTAAAAATTGACATCACTTAAATGATTAGAATGTTGGAAAATCTTTTTTGGGAAAATCTTGGTACATTGCTAAACACTTGAAGATTTTTGATGATCTTTATTGAATTTCTTTTTATCATGTCTTTTTAGCTAATCGATGATGTTTCGACTAGATTGGCGATGATAGAGACATGATATTTTTCTTGTCTCTAAGTGATTGTCTTGAGGAAAATCCAACAACTTATGTGAATTCATCTAATGACATGGTCATCAAAGAACCATCAATGAATTTCATATAGGGTGGAGGGTTGACCTTTGTTTGTTTATGCAAACAAATACCTTGGCTATTTAGATCTTCCATATATTAATACTAAAATCCAATCGCAACATTGAATCCGTTGAAACCGGTATTCATACTCCCATAGTTGGTTATTCAACTAGTGAGGGTTATACTAGTTTCCTAAAGGTTACCAAATGTGATATAAGGTGGTATTCATATCATCATGATGTGGTCAGTGATGGTTGTACTTGCTTTCCGGTCTTACAATTCTCAATGATGAAAATATTTCTCTATGGCATTTCTTTGCTAAAAGCTAGTGACAATTAGTTGCATTGCATTGCATTTTCATGTTAGATTAAGTGCATTGGTTTGTAGTAATTTTTCCAAGGGAAAGGGGGTTCATTCATTGATTATCTTGATCAATATTTAAAGGGGGGTTCAATCAAACAACTACTTTATCCTTGGTTCCAATCAATAATGTGAGATTATCTTTTGCATTCATTCATAGCATTACTCATTATTCATTATCCTTATATCCAAAATCAGAAAAAGAAAAAAGATTCATTAATCATTCATCATTTGTATACATTTAGTTAAGGATTGCATTTTAATTGTTTCATACATCAAAAAAATCAAAAATATAGTTGCATTCATCATATATCCATCTTTCCATAATAAAACATTTGCATCCATACATTGAAAATTAGAAAAGCATATCAAAGTTACATTATCATTTGCATTAATTTATCTATATCATATATAAGATACATTGCATCCATAGCGCAATCAAAAGTAAATGCATCATAAACATCATATAGAGCTACATATAAAGATAATCTCACATAAACACATCACGAGAATCAAGGAAAGTCCATAATCATATAAATGTCCATAACATCAAAGATCCATCAAATCCATATATCAAAGATATAATATCATCGAAAAAAAGATACATCAGAGTCCTGATCAATAAATATAACATGATACAAATCATCATCAAGGAAATCATCAATAATCAATCATTTTGATTAATTAGGGGCAACCTAATTTCTCTTCATTACCTATATCTACATCTGCACCTGGTTCATATCAAATGACCCTATTTATCAACCTTCCACCATTAATCTTCTCATCAAATCCAATCCAATCACATATCAATCAGTCAAATCATCTAATTGATCATCTAACGTCAAACAAGTTATCCTATTATCCCATTTTCTCTTCTTGAGCGTATCAAATCTCCTAACTCTATATTGTGAGGAAGGAAAATCATTGTTTTGTCTCTCTAGATCGTGAGAGAAAAATATCTACCTATTAGTTTTCTATCCTATCCGATTGACATCAATACAACATCAACCAAGTGATTCTGACACATCTATCACATTGGGGCATTTTTTGTGACCTTGATTATCATCGATATTTTTCAGAAATGAAAACATATAGGATCTACTATCAATCAATTTCATCATTTTTCATATCAGGCGATCAATCTATTTTCATTTCTGAGGGGGCATCATCAGAGTATCAAATTTGCATCAATATCAAAATTTGCATCATCATTGAATCTAGGGCATTAAAATTTTGAACTATTATCTGTGGGGCATGTTACATCATTTTTCAAATCAGGTTTTATCAATCAAATCAATTTCAAATCAGGTTTCAAATCAATTTTGTATCAATCAATCAAGAATCGAATTAGTGATTAGGACATAAAAATTTCTTTGAATCAATGTGCTATGCACATCAATTCAAAGAAGGGGCATTTGTAGACACCCAAAATTGGGTAGGTGTCTTAGAATCAATCAAATCTATAAATCTTAGCCAAATGCTCTAATTTTCATCAAAATGGATCAAATCAATTTTAAATGGACAATTAATCAAAATTGGACAAAATAATTTAAATCAAAGGAAAAATCAAATCATGACATCAAATAATTAAACACAAGCTTAAAGGGATAAAAAAAACACTATATAATTGATTTTAATCAATTAAATTATATAGTTTTAAATAAAAAATCAAATTGAACCTATTCCTTACATGGCTAATTTAATTAATTGATGGAATTTAATTAATCCTAATATCTTTCAACATAATTTGAGTAACTAATAAGAATTGAGAACACAATGCACATGGATCACTCCAAATAGTTGAATCTCAATCACACATTTTCTACTTTGAATCTCAACCACTCAAATTTGTCTACTTGTCCAAACCTTTGAGACAATCATTTAAATTGTCTCCCCATTTAAAAACATTTCAAAGTTTTTTACTCAACCAAGGCTAAACCATGATCAAGTCACTCTACCCCCTACCCTTGGGATTTTACTATAAATAGAAGTCATTTTGAGAGCATAATATCTTAGAAAATTCAAGTGCATAGCATCATCACTATAGAAAAATTGAGAGAAATTAAGCATTATCATGAGCATTTGAGTTTATCTTTGTATCATTTGGAGAATTGAGAGCTAGCTTTAGGCATTTATCATATTTTCTCATTCTAGGATTGTCACTAGTAGAGAATAAGGCTGAGAGCTCTACTTACCAAGCTTAGATAGAGAACCATGAGATGTTATGGATGTTAATTTCAATTCTTAGATTAAATTTCCATTGTATTTGCATAGAATTATTGTTAATTGTCCTAATTTCATGAAGGTGTAAACATTGACACACATGTACTTTGAGAAGAGAGGCTACATTTTTAAAGATTCAAGTTATTTTTTGGTTCATCTTGACCAGATCTTTGATTTGAGACCACTTTCACCAGATTTGGAAATGGTCAAATTTTAAGCTACAAAAAATATACTGACTTCCTTGCTTTGACCCAACTTTGACCATCTGTATTTTGAGAAGAGAGGCACTGTTTTTAAAGATTCAAGGTGTTTTTTGGATCATCTTAATGAGCTCTTTGATTTGATACCTCTTTCATGAGATTTGGAATTGGCTGGCAATGAACATTGTACTGACTTCCTTACTTTGACCAAACTTTAACTGTTTGTATCTTGAGAAAAGAGGTTCTATTTTTCAAGATTCAAGGTGTTTTTTGGTTCATCTTGACGAGATCTTTGATTTGAGACCACTTTCACCAGACTTAAAAATGATCAAATTTTTAGCTATGAACACTATACTGACTTCCTTACTTTGACCAAAATTTGACCATTCGTATCTTGAGAAGAGAGGCTTCATTTTTCAAGATTTAACATATTTTTTGGTTCATCTTGACGAGATCTTTGGTTTGAGACTACTTTTACCAGCTTTAAAAATGGTAAATTTTTTAGCTACGAACACTGTACTGACGTCATTACTTTGACCAAACTTTGACCATCTGTATCTTGAGAAGAGAGGCCCTATTTTTCAAGATTCAAGGCATTTTTTTATTCATATCAATGAGATATTTAATTTGAGATCACTTTCACCAAATTTGGAAATGGTCAAATTTTTAGCTACAAACACTATACTATGCTCCTTGCTTTGACCAAACTTTGACCATCTATATCTTAAGAAGAGAGGCTCTATTTTTCAAGATTCAAGGTGTTTTTGGTTCATCTTGATGAGATCTTCGATTTGACACCACTTTCACCAGATTTGGAAATGGTTAGATTTTTAGCTACGAACACTGTATTGACTTCCTTGCTTTGACCAAACTTTGACTTTTCATATCTTGAGAAGAGAGGCTCCATTTTTTAAGATTCAAGATGTTTTTTGGTTCATCTCGACGAGATCTTCAATTTGAGACCACTTTCACCAGATTTGGAAATTGTCAAATTTGTAGCTACGAATACTCTACTAACATCCTTTCTTTGAACAAACTTTGACCATCCGTATTTTGACAAGAGATGCTCTATTTTTTAATATTCAAGGTGTTTTTATTCATCTCGATGAGATCTTCAATTTGAGACCACTTTCACCAAATTTGGAAATAGTCAAATTTTTAGCTACGAACACTATACCGACTTCCTTGCATTGACAAAGCTTTGACTATCTGTATCTTTAGAAGAGAGGCTCCATTTTTCAATATTCAAGGTGTTTTTTGGTTCATCTCAATGAGATCTTTGATTTGAAACCACTTTCACCAAATTTTAAATTGGTCAAATTTTTAGCTATGAACACTGTACTAACTTCCATGCTTTGACCAAACTTTGACCGTACATATCTTGAGAACAAAGGCTCTATTTTTTAAAATTCAAGGTATTTTTTGGTTCATCTCGAAGAGATCTTTTATTTTAGACTACTTTCACCAGTTTTGGAAATAGTCAAATTTTTAGCTACGAACATTGTACTGACTTCCTTGCTTTGACCAAACTTTGATTGTCTGTATCTTGAGAAGAGAGGGTCTGTTTTGCAAGATTCAAGGTGTTTTTGGTTCATCTCGATGAGATCTTTTATTTGAGACCACTTTCACCATATTTAGAAATAGACAAATTTTTAGCTACGAACACTGTATTGACTTCTTTGCTTTTACCAAACTTTGATAGTTCATATCTTGAGAAGAGAGGCTCCATTTTTCAAAATTCAAGGTGTGTTTTGGTTAATCTTGATGAGATATTTGGTTTGAGACCACTTTCACCAAATTTGAAACTAGTCAAATTTTTAGCTACGAACACTGTACTGACTTCCTTGCTTTGATGAAACTTTGACCATCTGTATCTTGAGAAAAGAGGCTCCGTTTTTCAAGATTCAAAGTGTTTTTCGATTCATCTCGATGAGATTTTTGATTTGAGACCACATTCACCATATTTGGAAATAATTAATTTTTTAGCTACGAATATTGTACTAACTTCCTTGCTTTGACCAAACTTTGATCAACTGCATCTTGAGAAGAGAGGCTCCATTTTTTAAGATTCAAGGTGTTTTTTGGTTCATCTCGAGGAGATCTTAGATTTGAGACCACTTTCACCAAATTTAGAAATGGTCAAATTTTTAGCTACAAACATTGTACTGACTTCCTTGCTTTGGCCAAACTTTGACCATCCGTATCTTGAGAAGAGAGGCTCCATTTTTCAAGATTCAATATATTTTTTGGTTCATATCAATGAGATCTTTGATTTGAGACCACTTTCACCAAATTTGAAAATAGAAAAACTTTTAGCTACGAATACTGTACTAACTTCCTTGCTTTGATGAAACTTTGACCGTCCATATCTTGAGAAGAGAGGCTCCATTTTTCAAGATTCAAGGTGTTTTTTGGTTCATCTCGATGAGATCTTAGATTTGAGACCAGTTTCACTAGATTTGGAAATGGTCAAATTTTTAGCTACGAACATTGTATTGACTTCCTTTCTTTGACAAAACTTTTACCATCCGTATCTTAAGAAGAGAGGCTCTATTTCTCAAGATTCAAGGTGTTTTTTGGTTCATCTCGATGAGATCTTTTATTCAAGAGCACTTTCACCAGATTTGGAAATGGTCAAATTTTTAGCTACAAACACTATACTGACTTCCTTTCTTTGACCTAAGTTTGACCATCCATATCTTGAGAAGAGAGGCTCCATTTTTCAAGATTCAATGTGTTTTTTGGTTCATCTCAATGAGTTCTTTGGTTTGAGACTAGTTTCACCAGATTTGGAAATGGTCAAATTTTTAGCTATGAACACTATACTAACTTCCTTGATTTGACCAAACTTTGACCATCCGTATCTTGATAAGAGAGGCTTCATTTTTCAAGATTCAAGGTGTTTTTTAGTTTATCTTGATGAGATCTTTGATTTGAGACCAATTTCACCAGATTTGGAAACTAATAAATTTTTAGCTACGTACATTTTACTGATTTCCTTTCTTTGACTATCCGTATCTTGACAAGAGAGACTCCATTTTTAAATATTCAAGGTGTTTTTTGGATCATCTCGATGAGATTTTTGATTTTAGAGCACTTTCACCAGATTTGGAAATGGTCAAATTTTTAGCTGTGAACATTGTGTTGGCATGTGATATTTTGGAGCACTTGGAATCACTTGAGGGTTTTCATTTATGGCAACACTTATGTTTGGAGTGATTGCATGATAAGAAGATTGCTACTAGAGTCACAGTCATGAAAATGACTAAGTACAGGATCAGGCTAATAGGGTACAGTGCTACATTTTTGGTCAACGATGAAGATATATGAGATATGAGAGGTTGCAAAGTTAAATAAAGGTATTTTAGGATGTATACATGCTTTTGTTAAGGGTGCATGAGTTTTGGTTACCAGTTTTGAGAAATACAGTCTTCGATAGATATGTGAAGATAGTAGAACAACATAACAGGGCATATGAATAGTTGTGAAGATCAAGGAGAGTATAGTGAATATGGTAACGAGCTAAGATAGGTGAATAAATTATATTGTTGACTCTTTAGTAATGTAAGACTACCGACTCTATAAATATAATTTGCAAGAGTTATTGTTATGTTTTGTATGGTAATTGTGAAGCCGACTGGAAGGATGATTTTTTATAAGTATAGATTGATTTTGTGAAAGTGAAGTATGTGTATGATTATGATGATGGAGTAAGTTTTTTAATGTAAGAGCAGAGATCAGATGTGAGATCAGTAAGAGGCCGAGCTATAACTGGAACTATCTAAGAAAGATAATTTATTGTATTTTTCCTCTTTTGAGAACTCTTTTGAGACAAGTATTGATTGTAAGAGTAGTGTGCTCACCACCTTTAACCAAATGTTTTTTATACCCCTAATAGGGTTTTGTATTTCTCTAACAAGGACTTGTACTATGTAACAATTAGCTCCTAACAGGGCTAGATCTCCTAATAGGGATATTATATTTAGTACATATTTGTGGGTACCATCCCCATCGACATTTTCCATTGGCCAGGGTTTCTTCGAGAACAAATCATGGTGTCATGAGTAATGTGTTATGCTTATATGTTCTTTTCATTTATTCATTAATTTGGATTATATGTGATTGTTTGAAGTTAAAATCAAAGTTTTGTAATACTAATTCACCCCTCCTCTCAGTACTACCTAATCCTAACAATTGGTATCAGAGTTATTGTCCCTTGGAAAGAAAGTCTAACAACTTAAGGGAGATCAGAATGGATTCGGAAGATTTGTAAGAGAACTTTGAAGCTGCACTTGAAGATATGGATAAGATGAAAGCTAAGAATGGTGAAATAAAATTTAAATTAAGAAGAGCAGAAGGTTTCATGAGAAAACTAAAAGAACAACTTGATATTTTAAAGAGTCAGAGATAAGACCTTATGGAGAAGATTAAAGAAGGTTTAGATAGTGATACATCAGAAAAAATAAAGAAGTTGGAGAAGGAAAAAGAACAAATTAATATTTTGATGATTAAAGAGATTCAACATGAAAAGGATGAAAGAAACAAAGTCAAAGAGTCACTAAAAGAAGCTAACCTGCAGATGGGACAAATGAAGACTAAACTTGACCAATACAAAGATAAATATCAAGAATTGGAAAAATACAATCAGACCATCAAAGGTGAACTCACTCAAGCCAAATTACACATTGAGAAGTTACACATGAGTAGTGACAAGATTGATGAACAAAGAGCAAGACAAAAGCCTAAAGGACATATGACTAGAGTTGGATTCAATGAAGGTGAAAGTTCAAAAATCCAGGAAGAATCAAATGAAGCTAAGAATGAGGGAAGATCTATTCCTGAAGAAATATCTACTAATGAAGAACCTAGAGAATATTTTAGACCCTTTAGAGGTAGACATTTTGGATGCAACAAAGTTGGACACATGAAAAGAGATTGTAGAAGTAAAGGTAACTCTAAGCCCTTTACCAGCTATTGTTTTAATTGCTATGATTATGGACACAAGAAAGAAGATTGTAGAAAACCTACTCAATCTAGGTATAAGAAAGACTATGTTAGACAAGAATCAATAGCCAATATTACATGTCAGAAATGAAATAACTTTGGGCACACAACAAGGTATTGTAAGCTACAGACTAATTAAGCTAGAAGAAGACCACCTATTTTTTACAAGTGTAACAATCTAGGTCACATTGTGAAGTTTTGTAGATATAATAGAGATGAAAAAAGAAGAGGACCAAGAAGATCTAGTGAACAAAGAGGACCACCTCCTATGGTTATAAAGAAAAATGTTGGTGACAGTGGTAAGAGTCTTAATGAGTACATGGATGAATTTGGAAATTATTTTAAGAAATCAGAAAGCAAGGAGGATGATCATATATGGAAAGTGAAAGTTTTAAACAAAGAAGTGGTTTAGGGAGAGACAGTAGATGATGTTGTGTCTTCACATGATGAATTCTTTGAGGTATCAACCTAGAAGGTCGCATGGCCTTATGGGGAGCATTGGATGCAGTGTACAGAAATTATCTAGCCCCTATATATGTGGAATAATATCATGCAAGCTGAGGAATAATGTGTACAGATGTTGTGGAGTATGTGGATGAGAGCGCAACACTTGGAGACTCATCTTCTATGTTCACGAGTTTTGTATCGACTGGACGACATGTGAATTTGAGCTACCTATGTTTAATACACACACTCAGCTTGCGATAGATAAAAGGACTTAAAGGATCTCAAATCTACATCATTTTTTGATCAGTGCTTAAGGAGAACAAAGTAGAGAAGGCTATCAGTCATCTGGTAGAGTGGTTACGTGATCTCATGAAGCAAAGCATCAAATTCAGGCATGTTAAGGTATTTAGACCTAATCTCTTTGAGAAGTCATGGATGCACTAGTAGTTTATGATGTTGTAGATAGACCTAGGTATAAATTCAAAAGGCATCCATTCAAATCCTATGAGGATGATTCGGAAGGAGTGTTTTCACAAACCTCGGTAGGCATGTTTCATGTAGAAGATATTAGGTCATACATACACTTCAAGTATGAGATTATTGGGGAGGTTAACATCTTCAGTAAATTGAATAGTATGATTGAAGCTGATGGATCTATGGTAGAAGAATTTAAACACCTAAAGGATCAGTCAATCCTTAAGTTAACCTGACTCACATAATTCACAGAAGTTGAATGGCTTAAGATTATTCTTGGTAGAGTTCATGAAAAGTTTTTATGGATAGGTGAACAACCTATTAAGATATGTGCATAGTTGATTCATGATATCACATGCCTTGACAATGAAGGAGCCCTACTTGTAGCAGAAAAGAACCTAAAGAAACTGGAAGAAACCCTAACACACTCTAAGTGGGATAAGAGGGAAATGAGAGTAAATGATATTTATTTGTAAGATGTCATATTGGTAGTAATGTTGCTAGGCTACAAGTTGTTTCACAGTAGAAAACCTAATTCTATATTTACTGGAGTCATCATGATGGCATACAGAATGGTAAAAGAGAACACAGTATAATCTTTGCAAAATTCTAGCTCAAAATTTATTGAGAATGTGAAAGCTATAAAGAAGGATAAATCTAAGGCATTTAGGTTTGGTTCATTGTTGATTCACATGTACATTCATATCAATCAAAACTTTCCTAGCATGCATCCTAGAGCATGGAGAGACAATGAACCCACTAGAGTTTAGATCTCAAAATACTATAGAAGACAAAAGAAGGACTGGGTATATGGAGATTTGTTTGGCATGATCAAGATACTATAGAGGCAAATGAAAGAATGGTACATAATTCCATAAAATCTAGTGGAAAAATATGAGGACGCTATCTATTTCATGGTTGAAACTGATTGTGTCTACTTTGAGGCAGTTGAGCCAAGAACCAAGTGGTGCAATCCTATGGGATATGAGGTAAGTGCTGAAATCTTGACTATGCAAGTGGAGCATGTATTGGTAGTAGAAAAGGACCCTACCCAATAAAGATGGGGAACATACAAGGAGAAATATGAGAAAGTCAGAGAAGAGGAAGAAAAGGTGACAAGGAAAAGAAAATTCAAAAAGATTATTAAAGAAATTACTACGAAGTTAGGAATCACAAAGAGGCAATTGTTAGATTTGAAAAAAAAGATGGAGGCATCTTCCAGCATTGCCATTGATGCACCCATTCCCTTGGAGATAGAAAAGGTAGTAGTTCCTACTGATGACATTGTTGATTTTTCAGCCTCTCAAGAGGAAGAAACACAAGAAGTTGTGGCTATAGTTATTCCCAGAAGATCAACAAGGACAAGTAAGAAAGACAGTCCCAAATAAAAAGAGACAGAGTTGAAGAGGAAGAAGGAGGAAAAAAAGGAAGTTGATAAAGAGGAAGAGAAAATAGTCCAATAGAATCCACAAACCTTGTGGAAACTAGATCTTAAATCACTACAGAAGAGAGCAATTCAGGATGGAAATCTATTAATAGTGAATAGATACTATGAAAGATATAAATCTAAGGACAAATAAGTCATTGAAGATATTGTTATTGAGCATTTGCTTGTCTTTAAGAAGAATTTGTTGGAGATTGAAAGAAACATTCCCAAAGTCCTCTACAGTAAACTAGAAATTAGGAAACAGTTAGCACACTCAGAGGATGAGAACATAAGGAATAAAATAATTGATGATATGTTATCAGTTGTGTCAATTTAAGAAAGAGAAAGAATCACAAAACCACTAAAACCCCTACTAAGGACAAAGGCCATACTAATCAAGATTATGGCTAGGAAGTATGATGAGGTGATTGTGGACACCCAAAAGGTATTATACCAAGTTCTAATGTATGACATGCCTCAGAATCTTTCACCTCCTAAGGCTTCTAAGCATGTATCTCTGGGTTTAGGAGAGATTTCAAAGGTAGTAGATGAAATTGGTCAAGACATCATGCAACCAAATTTCTTTTTCGCTAGTGTGCCTGTGTCCCTTGACACTTCATAGGATGTAAATGATCCATTTTTAGATAATGTGGATAGTAAGATGGAGGTTGAAGATAAGGAGCAGATAGAGGAAGGGAAATCAGAATAGAAACAAGAGGAAAAAGCACAGGAGAAGGAAATACAATAGGAGGAAAAGAAGAAGAAAAAATAAAATAAAAAATGTTGCTAAGGTCATATTGGACACATCTTTATTGTTGGCAAGTATGGCCAAACTAGTCAGTTCTCATGTGGACAACATGGATGAAGGTGAGCTGATGAGACTATCATTTATGGCTTTTTCTAAAGCTAAGGAGAGATCAGTTCAGAAAGGAGACAAAAGAGCTAAGGTAATGGTCAGGGTTGTAGAAATAGTGAATGAGCTACTCCCCTCACCGGTTATCTTCAAAGACAAAGATGAAGCTGAGAACCTTGGTATAGTATTGGATAGCTTTGATAGTCATTTTGACTCATTGCTAAAGACAGTAGAGGAAAAGGCTGAAAATAAATTTTTGGAGAAGAAGTTGAGTGATGTTTGTAAGTCCATTTCATGGGACTTAAATATTCTTAAGGCTACTACTCTTAAGGCTAAGAGTTGTGTAACACAAGGCAGGACAATTTATAGCTATTGCATAAACCCCTGCAGACATTTAAAGAACATTGAGGAGATCATAGCCAAAGATAGTGCTTCCCTTGACAGTCTAATGGACAGTTGTGAATCATCTTCACAAACTATGGGAGAAATAGATAAGGAGACATCCAGGATATTGGATAAGATAGGAGTACTGGAAATGGAGAAAGGGAGAGTTGCAGATAGATTTGGCTTATTGAGAAGCCTATTGACTCCTAAGCTCACAATATTGGAAACTCTTCTTTCAAAGATGATAAAAGTTGAAGGCTCAATGTCTGTATCTACTCTTATAGAGCTTAAGACAGTAGAGACAACGTCATATGCACTGAATGGATTAATCCATGTCAGTGAACTGTTGATAAATTCATGGGTTGAAGAAGTTAAGACCTTGGAAAACTCCTTCCAAGATTTTTTAAATCTGGTGAGTAAGCACTAAATCATTTGTTCTTAAGTTTTGCAATTTTGAATATAAATTTTCCATTGATATCAAAGGGAGAGGAAGAAAAAGGAAAAATGAGGAAGAGAAAGAAATATGTAGAGTTATATGTAGAGAAGAAAATAAAATAAAAGATGTAGAAAAGAAAAAAAAAAAAAAAGTAGAAAAGAGAAAGAAAAGAAGGGAGTTGTATTGTGACACTTAGTCATTTTTCTAAGTGTTTCCATCAATGCCAAAGGGAGAGATTGTTGGCATGTGATGTTTTAAAAAATTTGGAATAACTTGAGGGTTGTCATTTATAGAAACACTTATGTTTGGAGTGATCGCATGATAAGAAAATTTCTACTGGAGTCATAGTCATGAAAATGACTAAGTCCAAAATCAGGAGAAGAGGGTACAGTGCTACAGTTTTGGTGAGCAATGAAGATATATGAGGTATGAGAGCTTGCAAAGTTAATTGAAGTTATTTTGGGATGTATACATGCTTCAGTTAAGAGCACATGAGTGTTGGTTACTAGTTCTGAGAGATAGAGTGTTCAGAAGATATGTGAAGACAATAGAACAACATAATAGGGAATATGAACAATTGCGAAGATCAAGGAGAGTACAATGAATATGGTAACATTCTAAGATAGGTGAATAAAGTATATTTCCAAATCTTTAGGAATGTAAGAGTTCTGACTCCATAAATATCATTTGCATGAGTTATTTTTATGTTTTGTATGGGTGAACCCACAATAGTGGGTTACACTTTTTTGCTTGAACGGACAGTGAACTCTACATTTTGAAAAAAAAACTTTTAGATTCGGATGCATATTGTCATTAAACCATTTGAAATCAGAAGATGAAGTAAATTAGAGTCTTTTAAGATTTTCTATCTAGATTCTAAATATATATATATATATATTTTTGAATTGATTTGAATGGTTTTTTCTTTCTCCCACAAAAATCGGTATGTTGCTGAAAATGTCATTTTCAAAGAGTTTCATTGTTTTCATAAAGCATAACATTTTTTCTAAAATAGATATCAATGTGCTTCTTTCAAATTTAGTTTTGTAACATCCATACGGAAGGCATGCAATTTTATTGATGGCATTATCATGATTATTACATATGTTATTAACGTTTGAAGTTGACTAAACTATAATTTTTACATACCTTGACTACATAGCTTATAACGTGTCATGTATTTGTCCAATTTCATTTTTTAGTTTTTTTATAGAAAGATAACTTCAATACCTAGGGCATAGATATTTTTTTTAAATTTTTTTCTCTCATTTACTATTTTTCCATACATGTCAAACATAGAAGTAGACATATGGTGAAATATCTATGTTTAGTAAAACTAAAAATACAAAGTCATAATAAAATTAATATATATTAACATTATAATCATTGAAAATATTTTTCTCATTAGTACCTTACTACATAGATAAGTTTGTCAGCATTTTAATAGGTGCGAAGAGACTCCATTGTAGGTATAAATGAGGAGTATAGATGTTATATCAATATTTTTTTTTTATCTAAGAGGCTTTGAGATAACTATTTGTAATTAATTCCTTCAGATAGAACCTATCAAGGCTTAAATCATCATATTTTATTAAAAATGTGTTATTTCAGCAAAAAATGGAATGTCTAAAAAAGTGTAACCCACTATTGTGGGGTCACCCTATGGTAATTGTGAAGCCGACTGGAAGGCTGATTTTGTATAAGTATAGATTTCTTCTGTGAAAGCGAAGTATGTGTATGATTATGATGATGGAGTAAGTTTGTGAATGTAAGATCAGAGATCAGATGTGAGATCATTAAGAGGCCAAGTTATAACTAGAACTATCTAAGCAAGATAAGTGCTTGTATTGTTCCTCTTTTGAGAACTCTTTTGAGACAAGTATTGATTGTAAGAGCAGTGTGCTCACCACCTTTAACTAGGTGTTTTGTATACACCTAATAGGGTTTTATATTCCTCTAACAAGGAAATGTACTATGTAACAATCAGCTCCTAGTAGGGCTAGATCTCCTAACATGGATATTATATTTTAGTACATAATTGTGGGTACCATCCCCATCGGGGTTTTCCCCTGGCCAGGGTTTCCTCGAGAACGAATCATACTGTCATGAGTAATGTGTTATGCTTATATGTTCTTATCATTTCTGCATTACTTTGGATTTTATGTAATTGTTTAAAGTTGAAATGAAAGTTCTCTAATATTGATTCACCCCCCTCTCAGTATTACCTAATCCTAACACACTGTACTTACTTCCTTGCTTTGACCAAACTTTTGACCATCCGTATCTTGAGAAGAGAGACTCTATTTTTCAAGATTCAAGGTGTTTTTTTGTTCATCTTGACAAGATCTTTGATTTGAGACAACTTTCACCAAATTTAGAAATGGTCAAATGTTTAGCTACGAACACTTTGCTAACTTCCTTGCTTTCACCAAACTTTGACTATCCATATTTTGAGAAAAGAGGCCCCATTTTTAAAGATTCAAGGTGTTGTTTGGTTTATCTCAATGAGATCTTTTGTTTGAGACCACTTTCACTAGATCTGGAAAAGGTTAAATTTTTAGCTACGAACATTGTACTAAATTCTGTGCTTTGACCAAACTTTGACCATTGGTATCTTGAGAAGAGAGGCTCCATCTTTCGAGATTCAAGGTGTTTTTTGGTTCATCTCGACAAGATCTTTGATTTGAGACCACTTTCACTAAATTTGGAAATGGTCAAATTTTTAGCTACCAATACTGTACTGACTTCCTTAATTTGACCAAACTTTGATCGTGTGTATCTTGAGAAAAGAGGATCCATTTTTCAAAATTCAAGGTCTTTTTTGGTTTATCTCAATGATATCTTTGATTTGAGACAAGTTTCACTAGATTTGGAAATGGTAAAATTTTTAGCTATGAACACTGTACTGACTTCCTTGCTTTGACCAAACTTTGACCATCTGTATCTTGAGAAGAAAGGCTCCATTTTCAAGATACAAGGTGTTTTCTTGTTCATCTTCACAAGATCTTCAATTTGAGACCAATTTCACCAGATTTGGAAATGGTTAAATTTTTTGCTACGAATATTGTACTGACTTCCTTGCTTTAACCAAACTTTGAGTGTTCGTATCTTGAGAAGAGAGGCTCCATTTTTCAATATTCATGACATTTTTTGGTTCATCACAATGAGATCTTTGATTTGAGACCACTTTCACTAGATTTGGAAATAATAAATTTTTTAGCTATGAATACTGTACTGACTTCTTTGATTTCACCAAATTTTGAAACTTTGTATCTTGAGAAGAGAGGCTCCATTTTTTAAGATTTAAGGTGTTTTTTGGTTCATCTCGAGGAGATCTTCGATTTGAGACCACTTTCACCTAATTTGGAAATAGTTAAATTTTTAACTACGAACACAGTACTAACTTCCTTGCTTTGACCAAACTTTGACCATCCATATCTTGAGAAGAGAGGCTCTATTTTTGAAGATTCAAAGTGTTTTTTGGTTCATCTCGATGAGATCTTCAATTTGAGACCACTTTCACCAGATTTGGAAATGGTCAAATTTTTAGCTACGAACACTGCACTGACTTCCTTGCTTTGAAAAAACTTTCAACATTTGTATCTTGAGAAGAGAGGCTCCATTTTCAAGATTCAAGGTTTTTTTTGGTTCAGTTTGATGAGATCTTCGATTTGAGACCACTTTCACTATTTTTGGAAATAGTCAAATTTTTAGCTACGAACACTGTATTGACTTCCTTTCTTTTACCAAACTTTAACTATTCGTATCATGAGAAGAGAGACTCATCTTATCAAGATTCAAGGTGTTTTATGATTCATCTCAACAAGATCTTTGATTTGAGACCACTTTCATTAGATTTGAAAATGGTCAAATTTTTAGCTACGAACACTCTATTGACTTCCATTCTTTTACCAAACTTTGACGATCTGTATCTTGAGAAGAGAGACTCTATTTTTCAAAATTCAAGGTGTTTTTTGGTTCATCTCGACAATATCTTCGATTTGAGAGAACTTTCACCAAATTTGGAAACAATCAAATTTTTAGATACAAATACTGTACTAACTTCCTTCCTCTGACCAAACTTTGACCATCCCTATCTTGAGAAGTGAGGCTCCATTTTTCAAGATTCAAGGTATTTTTTGGTTCATCTCGACGAGATCTTCTATTTGAAACCACTTTCACTAGATTTGAAATTGGTCAAATTTTTAGCTAAGAACACTGTACTGACTTCCTTAGTTTTACCAAACTTTAACCATATGTATCTTGAGAAGAGAGACTCTATTTTTCAAGATTCAAGGTGTTTTTTGGTTCATCTCAATGAGATCTTTGATTTGAGACCACATTCACTAGATTGTGAATGTTACAAGTAGTGGTCATCGTTGCACCAAAAGATTGACCTGTTAATGCTTGATGCAACCACTAGACTTATAGAACACATAAGGCTGTTAAACCATGTCACAAATCTCGAAGGGAGACGTTGGCGGTTAGGCCAAAAATTCCCCCCTCAGTGTCACCCAAGGGGATTTGAACATGTGACCAAGCTCTGATACCACTTGTTACAAGTAGTGGTTGCCATTGCACCAAAAAATTGACCTGTTAATACCCGATACAACCACTAGACTTATAGAGCACAAGAGGATGTTAAACCATCTCACAAATCTCGAAGGGAGACATTGGCGGGTAGTCTAATAGTAAAATGGTCAAATTTTTAGCTATGAACACTGTACTAACTTCCTTGCTTTGACCAAACTTTGACTATCTGTATCTTGAGAAGAGAGGCCTTGTTTCTCAAGATTCAAGGTGTTTTTTGGTTCATCTGAATGAGATCTTCGATTTGACACCACTTTCACTAGATTTGAAAAAGGGAAATTTTTAGCTACAAACACTTTACTAACTTCCTTTCTTTGACCAAACTTTGATCCTCCGTATGTTTAGAAGATAGGCTCCATTTTTCAAGATTCAAGGTGTTTTTTGGTTCATCTTGACAAGATCTTCAATTTGAGACGACTTTCACTAGATTTTGAAATGGTCAAGTTTTTAGCTATGAACACTGTACTGACTTTCCTTCTTTGACCGTGCATATCTTGAGAAGAGAGACTCCATTTTTTAACATTCAAGGTGTTTTTAGGTTCATCTTGAGAAGACCTTCAATTTCAGACCACTTTCACCAGATTTGAAAACATTCAAATTTTTAACTACGAACATTGTAGTGAATTCCTTCCTTTGACCAAACTTTAACCATCTGTATCTTGAGAAGATAGGCTATGTTTCTCAAGATTCAAGGTATTTTTTGGTTCGTATCAATGAGATCTTCGATTTGAGACCACTTTCACTAGATTTGGAAATGGTCAAAATTTTAGCTACGAATAATATGACTTCCTTGCTTTGACCAAACTTTTACGGTCTGTATCTTGAGAAGAGGCTCCATTTTTCAAGATTCAAGGTGTTTTCTAGTTCATCTCGATGAGATATTTGATTTGAGACCACTTTCACTAGATTTGGAAATGGTCAAATTTTTAGCTATGAACATTGTACTAACTTCCTTGCTTTGACCAAACTTTGACAGTCTGTATCCTATGAAAAGAGGCTCCATTTTTTAAGATTCAAGTTATTTTTTTGTTCATCTCAACGAGATCTTCGATTTAAGACAACTTTCACCAGATTTGAAAATGGTTAAATTTTTAGCTACGAATACTGTACTGAGTTTCTTACTTTGACCAAGTTTTGACTATTCGTATCTTGAGAAGAGAGGCTCTTTTTTTAGGATTCAAAGTGTTTTTTGGATCATTTCGACGAGATCTTCGGTTTGAGACCACTTTTACTAGATTAGGAAACAATCAAATTTTTAGCTACAAATACTATACTGACTTTGTTTCTTTGACCAAACTTTGACCATTTGTATCATGAGGAGAGAGTCTCTATTTTTCAAGATTCAAGGTGTTTTTTGGTTCATTTTGATGAGATCTTCGATTTGAGACCACTTTCATGAGATCTAGAAATGGTCAAATTTTTAGCTACAAACATTGTACTGACTTGCTTACTTTGACCAAACTTTGACTATCTATATTTTGAGAAGAGAGGCTTCATTTTTAAAGAGTCAAGGTGTGTTTTGCTTCTTCTCGATGAGATCTTCGATTTGAGACCACTTTCACCTGATTTGGAAATGGTTAAATTTTTAGCTCTAAACACTATACTGACTTCCTTACTTTGACCAAACTTTGACCATCCGTATCTTGAGAAGAGAGGCTCCATTTTTAAAGATTTAACGTGTTTTTTGGTTCATCTAGATGAGATCTTTGATTTGAGACCATTTTCACTAGATTTGGAAACAGTTAAATTTTTAGCTACGAACACTATACTGACTTCCTCACTTTGACCAAACTTTGACCATTTGTATCTTGAGAAGAGAGTCTCTATTTTTCAAGATTCAAGGTGTTTTTTTAGTTCATCTCGACGAGATCTTGAGAAGAGAGGCTCTGTCTTTCAAGATTCAAGATATTTTTTGGTTCATCTTGATGGGATCTTTGATTTGAGACCACTTTCACCAGATTTCAAAATGGTCAAATTTTTATCTATGAACATTGTATTGACTTCCTTGCTTTGAGAAAACTTTGACTGTTCGTATCTTGAGAAAAGAGGCTCTATTTTTCAACATTCAAGGTGTTTTTTGGTTCATCTCAATGAGATCTTTGATTTGAGATGACTTTCACCAGATTTGGATATGGTTAATTTTTTAGCTACGAACACTATATTGACTTCCTTGCTTTGACCAAACTTTGACTGTCCATATCTCGAGAAAAAAAAAGCTCCTTTTTTCAAGGTTCAAGGTATTTTTTCATTTATCTCGATGAGATCTTTGATTTGAGACCACTTTCACCAGGTTTCGAAATGATCAAATTTTTAGCTACAAGCACTCTACCGACTTTCTTTTTTTCACCAAACTTTAACCATCTGTGTCATGAGAAGAGAGACTCTATTTTTCAGGATTCAAAGTGTTTTTTGGTTCATCTTGACGAGATCTTCAATTTGAGACCACTTATGCTAGATTTGGAAATGGTCAAATTTTTAGCTACGAACACTCTATGGACTTCATTGCTTTGACCAAACTTTGACCATCCGTGTCTTGAGAAGAGAGGCTCCTTTTTTCAAGATTTAAGGTTTTTGTTGGTTCATTTCGATGAGATATTCAATTTGAGACCACTTTCACCAGATTTGGAAATGGTCAAATTTTAAGCTTCTAACACTATACTGACTTCTTTTCTTTGACCAAACTTCGGCTATTTGTATCTTGAGATGAGGCTCCATTTTAAAGATTCAAGGTGTTTTTTAGTTCATCTCAACAAGATCTTCAATTTGAGATGACTTTCACCAGATTTGGAAATGGTCAAATTTTGAGCTACGAGCATTGTACTGACTTCCTTGCTTTGACTAAACTTTGACCATTCGTATCATGACAAGCGCGACTCTATTTTTTAAGAGTCAAGGTTTTTTTGGTTCATCTCAATGAGATCTTTGATTTGGTTCGTATCTTGAGAAGAGAGGCTCTGTTTTTCAAGATTCAAGGTTCTTTTTGGTTCATCTCAATGAGAGCTTCGATTTCAGACCAGTATATGAGCATTGTACTTAATTCCTTGCTTGGACCAAACTTTGACCATCCGTATTTTATGAAGACAAACTCTATTTTTCAAGATTCAAGGTGTTTTTTAATTCATCTCGATGAAATCTTTGATTTGAGACCACTTTCACTAGATTTGGAAATGATCAAATTTTTAGCTACAAATACTATACTGACTTCCTTGCTTTGACTAAACTTTGACCATCCGTATCATGAGAATAGAGGCTATGTTTTTCAAGATTCAAAGTGTTTTTTGGTTCATCACGACGAGATCTTCAATTTGAGACTACTTTCACTACATTTGGAAATGGTCAAATTTTTAGCTACAAACGCTGTAATGACTTCCTTGCTTTGACCAAACTTTGACCATTCGTATCTTGAGATGAGAGGCTCCATTTTTCAAGATTCAAAGTGCTTTTTGGTACATCTTGATGAGAACTTCAATTTGAGACCACTTTCACTAGATTTGTAAATGGTCAAATGTTTAGCTATGAGCACTATACTGACTTCCTTGCTTTAACCAAACTTTTATTGCCCGTATCATAAGAAGAGAGGCTCCATTTTTCAAGATTCAAGGTGTTTTTTGGTTCATCTCAATGAGATCATTGCTTTGAGACCAGTTTTAGCACATTTCGAAATGGACAAATTTTTAGCTACGAACACTATACTGATTTCTTGCTTTGACCAAAATTTGACCATCTATATCTTGAGAAGAGAGGCTCCATTTTTCAAAATTCATTATTTTTTTGGTTCATCTTGATGAGATCTTCAATTTGAGACCACTTTCACAAGATTTGGGAATGGTTAAATTTTTTACTACAAATATTGTACTGACTTCCTTACTTTGACCAAACTTTGACCATCTATATCTTAAGAAGAGGCTCCATTTTTTAAGATTCAAGTTGTTTTTTGGTTCATCTCGACGAGATCTTCAATTTGAGACCACTTTCACTAGATTTGGAAATGGTCAATTTTTTAGCTATGAACACTCTACTGACTTCCTTGCTTTGACCAAACTTTGGCTATCTATATCTTTAGAAGAGAGCCTCCATTTTCTAATATTCAAGGTGTTTTCTGGTTCATCTTGACATAATCTTTGATTTGAGACCACTTTCAATAGATTTAGAAATGGCCAAATTTTTAGCTATGAACACTGTACTAAATTCCTTGCTTTGACCAAACTTTGACCGTCTGTATCTTGGGAAGAGAGGCCCCATTTTTCAAAATTTAAGATGTTTCCTGGTTCATCTCAATGAGATCATCGATTTGAGACCACTTTCACTAGAT
Organism: Chamaecyparis obtusa; assembly: GCA_027943335.1. NCBI lineage: Eukaryota > Viridiplantae > Streptophyta > Pinopsida > Cupressales > Cupressaceae > Chamaecyparis > Chamaecyparis obtusa. The sequence continues at coordinate 914,688 of BSBK01003919.1, forward strand.
TTTAAAATGGTCAAATTGTTAGCTACAAACATTGTACTGACTTCCTTGCTTTGACCAAACTTTAACCATCTGTATCTTGAGAGGAGAGGACCTATTTTTCAAGATTCAAGGTGTTTTTTGGTTCATCTTGATGAGATTTTCAATTTGAGACCACTTGCACCATATTTGAAATAGTCAAATTTTTAGCTACAAACATTGTACTGACTTCTTCACTTTGACCAAACTCTGACCGTCTGTATCATGAGAATAAAGGCTCTATTTTTCAATATTAAAGGTGCTTTTTGGTTCATGTTGACGAGATCTTCGATTTGAGACCACTTTCACTAAATTTGGAAATGGTCAAATTTTTAGCTATGAACACTATAATGACTTCCTTACTTTGACCAAATTTTGACCGTTCGTATCTTGAGATGAGAGGCTCTATTTTTTAAGATTCAAGGTATTTTTTGGTTCACCTCAACGCAATCTTTGATTTGAGACCACATTCACTAGATTTGGATATGGTCAAATTTTTAGCTATGAACATTTGTATTGACTTTCTTGCTTTGACCAAACTTTCATAATCCGTATCTTGAGAAGAGATACTCCATTTTTCAAGATTCAAGGTGTTTTTCTATTCATCTCGACGAGATCTTCAATTTGAGACCACTTTCACCAGATTTGGAAATAGTCAAATTTTTAGCTACGAAAACTGTATTGACTTCCTCGCTTTGACGAAACTTTGACCTCTCGTATCTTAAGAAGAGAGGATTTGTTTCTCAAGATTCAAGGTGTTTTTTGGTTCATCTTGACGAGATCTTTCATTTGAGACCACTTTCACTAGATTTGAAAATGGTCAAATTTTTAGCTATGAACGCTGTAATGACTTCGTTACTTTGACCAAACTTTGACCATCTATATCTTGAGATAAGAGACTCCATTTTTTAAGATTCAGGGTGTTTTTTGGTTCATCTCGACGATATATTTTATTTGAGACCACTTTCACTAGATTTGGATATGGTCAAATTTTTAGCTACGAACACTGTACTGACTTCCTTGCTTTGACCAAACTTTTATCGTCCCTATCTTGAGTAGAGAGGCTCCATTTTTCAAGATTCAAGGTATTTTTTCATACATCTTAATGAGATCTTTGATTGGAGACCACTTTCACCAGATTTGTAAACGGTCAAATTTTGAGCTATGAGCACTGTACTGACTTCCTTGCTTTGACCAAATTTTGACCGTCTATATCATGAGAAGAGAGGCTCTATTTTTCAAGATTCAAGGTCTTTTCTAGTTCATCTCGATGAGATATTTGATTTGAGACCAGCTTCAACAAATTTGAAAATGGTGAAATTTTTAGCTACTAACAATGTACTAACTTCCTTACTTTGACCAAACTTTGACCGTCTCTATCTTGAGAAGACAGGCTCCATTTTTTAGGATTCAAGGTTTTTATGGTTCATCTCGATAAGATCTTTGATTTGAGACCACTTTCACCAGATTTAGAAATGGTCAAATTTTTTGTGACAAACATTGTACTGACTTCCTTTCTTTGACCATCTGTATTTTAAGAAGAGGCTCCATTTTTTAAGATTCAAGGTGTTTTTTGGTTCATCTCGATGAGATCTTAGATTTGAGTGCTCTCTCACCAAGTTTGTTAACGGTCATAATTTTAGCTACAAACACTATACTAGCTTCCTTGCTTTGACCAAACTTTGACCATCTATATCTTGAGACAAGAGGCTCCATTTTTCAAGATTCAAGGTCTTTTTTGGTTCATCTTGATGAGATCTTTGATTTGAGACCACTTTTGCCAGATTTGGAAAGGGTCAAATTTTTAGCTGCGAACACTACACTACCTCCTTTCTTTGACCAAGCTTTGACCATTCGTATCTTGAGAAGAGAGGCTCTATTTTTCAAGATTCAAGGTGTTGTTTGGTTCATTATGATGAGATCTTTAATTTGAGACCACTTTCACTAGATTTTGAAATGGACAAATTTTTAGCTACGAACACTGTACTGACTTCCTTGCTTTGACCAAAATTTGACCGTTTGTACCTTGAGAAGAGAGAGTCCATTTTTTAAGATTCAAAGTATTTTTTGGTTCATCTTGACAAGATCTTCAATTGTAGACCACTTTCATCATATTTGAAAATGGTCAAATTTTTAGCTACGAACATTGTACTGAATTCCTTGCCTTGACCAAACTTTAACCATTTGTGTCTTGAGAAGAGGCTCCATTTTAAAAGATTCAATGTGTTTTTTGCTTTATCCCAATGAGATCTTCTATTTGAGACTAGTTTCACCAGATTTGGAAATGCTCAAATTTTTAGCTACAAACATTGTACTAACTTCCTTACTTTGACCAAACTTTGATCGTCCGTATCTTGAGAAGAGAGGCTCCATTTTTCAAGATTCAAGGTGTTTTTTGGTTCATGTCAATGAGATATTTGATTTGAGACCACTTTCACTACATTTAAAAATAGTCAAATTTTTAGCTACAAACACTTTACTGACATCCTTGCATTGACCAAACATTGACCATCCATATCTGGAGAAGCGAGACTCCCTTTTTCAAGATTCAAAGTGTTATTTAGTTTGTCTCAACAAGATCTTTGATTTGAGACCAGTTTTACCACATTTGGAAACGATAAAATTTTTAGCTATGAATATTGTACTGCTTCCTTTCTTTGACCAAACTTTGAGTGTCTATATCCTAAGAAGAGAGACTCAGTTTTTAAAGATTCAAGGTGTTTTTTGGTTCATCTCAATTAGATCTTCGATTTGAGACCACTTTCACCAAATTTGGAAATGGTCAAATTTTTAGCTACAAACACTATACTTTTTCCTTGCTTTCACGAAACTTTGACCATTCGTATCTTGAGAAGAGAGGCTCTATTTTTCAAGATTCAATGTGTTTTTGGTTCATCTTGATGAGATCTTCGATTTGAGACCACTTTCACCAGATTTGGAAATGGTTAAATTTTTAGCTACAAACATTGTCTTGATTTCCTTAGTTTGACCAAATTTTTAGATACTAACTTCCTTCCTTTGACCAAAGTTTGACCATCTGTATCTTGAAAAGTGAGGTTCTATTTTTCAAGATTCAAGGTGTTTTTGGTTCATCTCGATGAGATCTTCGATTTGAGACCACTTTCACAAAATTTGGAAATGGTCAAATTTTTAGCTACAAACACTGTATTGATTTCCTTAGTTTGACCAAACCTTGACTATGCGTATCTTATGAAGAGATGCTTCATTTTTCAAGATTCAAGGTGTGTTTTTGTTCATCTTGACGAGATCTTCGATTTGAGACCACTTTAATTAGATTTGGAAACAATAAAGTTTTTAGCTACGAACATTGTACTAACTTCATTTCTTTGACCAATCTTTGACCATTTGTATCTTGAAAAGTGAGGTTCTATTTTTCAAGATTCAAGGTGTTTTTTGGTTCATCTCGACGATCTTTGATTTGAGACCACTTTCACCATATCTGGAAATGGTCAAATTTTTAGCTACGAACATTGTATTGAATTCCTTGCTTTGACAAAACTTTGACCATTCGTATCTTAAGAAGAGAGGCTCCATTTTTCAAGATTCATAGTATTTTTTGGTTCATCTCGATGAGATCTTCGATTTGAGACCATTTTCACTAGATTTGGACATGGTTAATTTTTTAGCTATGAACATTGTACTACTTCCTTTCTTTGACCAAAATTTTACCTTCCCTATCTTGAAAAGTGAGGCTCCATTTTTCAAGATTCAGGGTGTTTTTTTGGTTCATCTCGACGAGATCTTCAATTTGAGACCACTTTCACCATATTTGGAAATGATCAAATCTTTAGCTACGAACACTATACTGACTTTCTTGCTTTTACCAAAATTTGACCATCCGTATTTTCAGAAGAGAGGCTCCATTTTTCAAGATTCAAGAGTTTTTTTGGTTCATCTCAATGAGATCTTCCATTTGAGACTACTTTCACCAGATTTAGAAATGGTTAAATTTTTAGCTACGAACACTGTACTGACTTCCTTCCTTTAACCAAACTTTGACCGTCTGTATCTTGAGAAGAGAGGCTCTGATTTTCAAGATTCAAGGTCTTTTTTGGCTCATCTTGATGAGATCTTCAATTGTAGACCACTTTCACCAAATTTGGAAATGGTCAGATTTTTAGCTACGAATACTATACTAACTTTCTTGCATTTACCAAACTTTGACCATCCGTATCTTGAGAAGAAAGGATCCATTTTTCAAGAATCAAGGTTATTTTTTGTTCATCTCGACGAGATCTTCAATTTGAGACCACTTTCAATAGATTTGAAAATAGTCAAATTTTTAGCTACAAACACTTTACTGACTTCATTACTTTGACCAAACTTTGACCTTCTACATCTTGAGAAGAGACGCTCTATTTTTTAAGATTCAAGGTGTTTCTTGGTTCATCTTGATGATCTTTCATTTGAGACCACTTTCACCATATTTGGAAATAACCAAATTTTAAGGTACGAACATTGTATTGACTTCTTTGCTTTGACCAAACTTTGACTATCGATACCTTGAGAAGAGAGGCTTTGGTTTTCAAGATTCAAGGTGTTTTTTGGTTCATCTCGATGAGATCTTCAATTTGAGACCACATTCACTAGATTTAGAAACGGTCTTATTTTTCACTACGAACACTATACTAACTTCCTTGCTTTGACCAAAATTTATATCTTGAGAAGAGAGGCTCCGTTTTTCAAGATTTAAAGTGTTTTTTGGTTCATCACGATGAGATCTTCGATTTGAGACCACTTTCACTAGATTTGGAAATGGTCAAATTTTTAGCTACGAACACTGTACTAACTTCCTTACTTTCACCAAACTTTCATCGTCTGTATCTTGAGAAGAGAGGCTCCATTTTTTAAGATTTAAGGTGTTTTTGGTTCATCTTGATGAGATCTTCAATTTGAGACAACTTTCACCAGATTTGGAAATAGTCAAATTTTAAACTACAAACATTGTATTGACTTCCTTTCTTTGACCAAACTTTGACCATTCGTACCTTGAGAAGAGAGGCTCTATTTTTCAAGATTCAAGGTGTTTTTTGGTTCATCTTGATGAGATCTTCGATTTGAAAGCACTTTCACCAGATTTGAAAATGGTCAAATTTTTAGCTTCAAACACTGGACTAACTTCCTTACTTTGACCAAACTTTTCCAGTCTCTATCTTCAGAAGAGAGGCTCCATTTTTCAAGACTCAAAATGTGTTTTGGTTCATCTTGATGAGATCTTCTATTTGAGACCAGTTTCACTAGATTTGAAAATTGTTAAATTTTTAGCTACAAATAGTGTACTGACTTTATTGCTTTGACCAAACTTTGACCATTTGTATCTTGAGAAGAGAGGCTCCATTTTTCAAGATTCAAAGTTTTTTTTTGTTCATCTTGATGAGATCATTGACTTGAGACCACATTCACCACATTTGAAAATGGTCAAATTTTTAGCTACGAACATTGTACTGACTTCCTTACTTTGACCAAACTTTGACTGTTCATATATTGAGATTAGAGGCTACGTTTTTCAAGATTCAAGGTGCTTTTTGGTTCATTTCGATGAAATCTTTGATTTGAGACCACTTTCACCAGATTTGCAAACGATCAAATTTTTAGCTACGAACACTATACTGATTTCCTTTTTTTTACCAAACTTTTACCGTATGTATCTTGAGAAGAGAGGCTTCATTTTTCAAGATACAAGGTGTTGTTTGGTTTATCTTGACAAGATCTTTGATTTAAGACCACTTTCACCATATTTTTAAATGGTCAAATTTTTAGCTACGGACACTGTACTGACTTCCTTGCTTTGACAAAACTTTGACCATTCATATCTTGAGAAGAGAGACTCTATTTTTCAACATTCAAGTTGTTTTTTGAATCATCTTAATGAGATCTTTGATTTGAGAACACTTTCACCGTATTTGAAAAGGGTCAAATTTTTAGCTACAAACATTGTACTGACTTCCTTGCTTTGACCAAACTTTGATCATTCGTATCTTGAAAAGAGAGGCTTCATTTTTCAAGATTCAAGGTGGTTTTTGGTTCATCTCAATGAGATCTTCGATTTGAGACCACTTTCACTAGATTTGGAAGCAGTCAAATTTTTAGCTAAGAACAATGTACTCACTTCCTTGCTTTATCCAAACTTTGAGCCTCCATATCTTGAAAAGAGAGGCTCCATTTTTCAAGATTCAAGGTATTTTTTGGTTCATCTTGATGAGATCTTTAATTTGAGACCACTTTCAATAAATATGAAAATTGTCAAATTTTTACCTACGAACACTGTAATGGCTTCCTTGCTTTAACCAAACTTTGACCATCTGTATCTTGAGAAGAGAGGCTCCATTCTTCAAAATTCAAGGTGTATTTTGGTTCATCTTGACAAGATCTTCGATTTGAGACCTTTTTTCACTAGATTGGTAAACGATCAAATTTTTAGCTATGAACACTATACTGACTTCCTTGCTTGTACCAAACTTTGATTGTTCGTATCTTGAGAAGAGAAGCTCTATTTTTCAAGATTCAAAGTGTTTTTTGGTTCATCTTGACAAGATCTTTGATTTGAGACAACTTTCACCATATTTGGAAATGATCAAATTTTTAGCTACAAAGTTTGTACTAACTTTCATCCTTTGGCCAAACTTTGACATTTTGTATCTTGAGAAGAGAGGCTCTATTTTCTAAAATTCAAAGTGTTTTTTGGTTTATCATGAGGAGATCTTTGATTAGAGATGACTTTCAACAAATTTTAAAATAGTCAAAATTTTTAGCTACAAACACTGTAATGACTTCCTTTCTTTGAATAAACTTTGACCGTTCGTATCTTGGGAAGAGAGGATATGTTTTTCAAGATTCAAGGTGTTTTTTGGTTCATATCGACGAGATCTTTGATTCAAGACCACTTTCACTAGATTTGGAAATGGTCAATTTTTTAGGTACAAACACTGTACTGACTTCCTTTCTTTGACCAAGTTTTGACCATCCGTATTTTAGAAAAGAGGCTCTATTTTTAAAGATTCAATGATTTTTTTGGTTCATCTCGATGATGTTTGAGTTCAGACCACTTTCACCATATTTGGAAATGGTCAAATTTTTAGCTACAAAGTTTATACTGACTTCCTTGCTTTGACCAAAATTTGACCATTTGTATCTTAAGAAGAGAGGCTCTATTTTTTAAGATTCATGATGTTTTTTGGTTCATCTAGAGGATATCTTTAATTTCAGACCACTTTCACAAGATTTGGAAATGGTCAAATTTTTAGCTATGAACACTACTAACTTCCTTACTTTGACCAAACTTTGATCATATGTATCTTGAGAAGAGAGGCTCCATTTTTTAAGATTGAAGTTGTTTTTTCATTCATCTTGACGAGATCTTCGATTTGTGAACACTTTTAGCAGATTTAGAAATGCTCAAATTTTTAGCTGTGAACATTGTACTAACTTCTTTGCTTTGACAAAACTTTGATTGTCTGCATCTTGAGAAGCGAGGCTACATTTTTTAAGATTCAAGGTGCTTTTTGGTTCATCTCAATAAAATCTTTGATTTGAGACCACTTTCACCAGATTTAGAAATGATCAAATTTTTAGCTATGAACACTGTAATGATTTCCTTGATTTGACCAAATTTTTACTGTTTGTATCTTGAGAAGAGAGGCTTCATTTTTCAAGATTCAAGGTGTTTTTTGGTTTATCTCGACGAGATCTTCGATTTCAGACCACTTTCACTAGATTTAGAAACGGTCAAATTTTTAGCTACGGACATTGTACTGACTTCCTTCCTTTGAAAAAACTTTGACCGTACGTATCTTGAGAAGAGAGGCTCTATTTTTCAAGATTCAAGGTATTTTTTAGTTCATCTCGATGAGATCTTTAATTTAAGACAACTTTCACTAAATTTGGAAACGGTCAAATTTTTAGCTACGAACACTGTACTAACTTCCTTTCTTTGACCAAACATTAACAATCTACATCTTGAGAAGAGAGGTTGCATTTTTCAAGATTCAAGGTGTTTTTTGGTTAATTTCGATGAGATCTTCGATTTGAGACAACTTTCACTAGATCTAGAAATGAGAAAATTTTTAGCTACGAACACTGTATTGACTTCCTTACTTTGACCAAACTTTGACTATTTGTATCATCAGAAGAGAGGCTCCCTTTTTCAACATTCAAGGTGTTTTTTGGTTCATCTCGAAGAGATCTTTAATTTGAGACCACTTTCACTAGATTTGAAAATGGTCAAATTTTCAGCTACAAACACTTTACTAACTTCCTTGCTTTGACCAAACTTTGACTGTCTGGATCTTGAGAAGAGAGGCTCTATTGTTCAAGATTCAAGGTGTTTTTTGGTTCATCTCGACGAGATCTTCAATTTGAGACAACTTTCCCCATATTTGGAAACAGTCAAATTTTTACCTATGAACACTATGCTGACTTCCTTGCATTGACAAAACTTTGACCGTCTGTATCTTGAGAAAAGAGGCTCCCTTTTTCACGATTCAAGGTATTTTTTGGTTTATCTCGACGAGATCTTTGATTTCAGAGCACTTTCACTAGATTTGGAAATGGTCAAATTTTTAGCTACGAACACTATACAGACTTCCTTGCTTTGATCAAACTTTTACTGTCCATATCTTGAGACGAGAGGCTCCATTTTTCAAGATTCAAGGTGTTTTTTGGTTCTTCATGATGAGATCTTCGATTTGAGATAACTTTCACTAGATTTGGAAACAGTCAAATTTTTAGCTATGAACATTGTACTTACTTCCTTGCTCTGAGAAAATTTTGACCGTTCGTATCTTGCGAAGAGAGGCTCCATTTTTCAAGATTCAATATTTTTTTTGCTTCATCTCGATGAGATCTTTGATTTGAGACCACTTTCACCAGATTTGGAAATGGTCAAATTTTTAGCTATGAACACTGTACTGACTTCCTTGCTTTGACCAAACTTTGACCACCTGTATCTTGAGAAGAGAGGCTCCCTTTTTCAAGATTTAAGGCATTTTTCTATTCATCTCGACTAGATCTTTAATTTGAGACAACTTTCACCAGATTTAGAAATAGTCAAATTTTTAGCTACAAATACTGTACTAACTTTGTTGTTTTGACCAAATTTTGACTATCCATATCTTGAGAAGAGAGCGTCCATTTTTAAAGATTCAAGATGTTTTTGGGTTCATCTTGATGAAATCTTTGATTTGAGACCACTTTTAGGATATTTGGAAATGGTAAAATTTTTAGCTATGAACACTGTACTGACCTCCTTGCTTTGACCAAACTTTGACTGTTTGTATCTTGAGAAGAGAGGCTCTATTTTTCAAGATTCAAGATGTTTTTTGGTTCATCTCGATGAGATCTTTCATTTTAGACCACTTTCACCACATTTGGAATGGACAAATTTTTAGCTACGAATAATGTACTGACTTCCTTTCTTTGACCAAACTTTGACCACCCATATCTTTAGAAGAGAGGCTCCCATTTTCAAGATTCAAAGTGTTTTTTGATTCATCTTGACTAGATCTTTGATTTAGAAATGGTTAAATTTTTAGCTACAAACACTGTACTGACTTCCTTGCTTTGACCAATCTTTGACCTTCCATATCTTGAGAAGAGAGGATCCCTTTTTCAAGATTCAAGGTGTTTTTTGGTTAATCTGATGAGATCTTTGATTTGAGACCACTTTTACTAGATTTAGAAATAGTCAAATTTATAGCTATGAACACTATACTGACTTCCTTGCTTTGACCAAACTTTGACTGTACGTATCTTGAGAAGAGATGCTCTATTTTTTAAAATTTAAGGTATTGTTTGGGTCATCTCGATGAGATATTTGATTTAAGGCCACTTTCACTAGATTTGGAAATGGTCAAATTTTTAGCTTTGAACACTGTACTGACTTCCTTTCTTTGACCAAACTTTGACCACCCGTATCTTGAGAAGTGAGGATTGATTTTTCATGTTTGAAGGTGTTTTTTTTTCATTTTGATGAGATCTTCGATTTGAGACCACTTTCACCACTTTTGGAAATTGTCAAATTTTTAGCTACGAACATTGTACTAACTTTCTTCTTTTAACCAAACTTTAACCATCCGTATCTTGAGAAGAGAGGCTCCATTTTTCAAGATTTAAGGAATTTTTTGGTTCATCTCTATGCAATCTTTGATTTGAGACCACTTTCACCACATTTGGAAAGGCTCAAATTTTTAGCTATGAATACTATAATGGCTTCCATACTTTGACCAAAATTTGACTGTTTGTATCTTGAGAAGAGAGCCTCCATTTTTTAAGATTCAGGGTGTTTTTGGGTTCATCTTGATGAGATCTTTGATTTGAGACCACTTTTACCATATTTGGAAATGGTAAAATTTTTAGCTACAAACAATGTACTGACTTCCTTGCTTTGACCAAACTTTGACCATCCGTATCTTGAGAAGAGAGGCTCTATTTTTCAAGATTCAAAGTGTTTTTTGGTTCATCTCGATGAGATCTTTGATTTAAGAGCACTTTCACCTTATTTGCAAATGGTCAAATTTTTGGCTACAAATACTATACTGACTTCCTTGCTTTGACCAAATTTTCACTGTCTATGTGTTGAGAAGAGAGGCTCCATTTTTAAAGATTCAAGGTGTTTTTTGGTTCATCTTAGCGAGATCTTCAATTTGAGACCACTTTCATCAAATTTGGAAATGGTAAAATTTTTAGCTACAAACATTGTACTAACTTCATTGCTTTGAGAAAACTTTAATTATCTATATCTTTAGAAGAGAGGATCCATTATTCAAGATTCAAGGTGGTATTTGGTTCATCTCGATGATATCTTTGATTTGAGACCATTTTCACCAGATTTGGAAATGGTCAAATTTTTAGCTACGAACACTAAACTGACTTCCTTGCTTTGATAGAACTTTCACCATTTGTGTCTTGAGAAGAGAGGCTCTATTTTTAGAGATTCAAGGTGTTTTTTGGTTCATCTTGACGAGATGTTCGATTTGAGACCACTTTCACCAGATTTGAAATTCATCAAATTTTTAGCTACGAACACTATACTAACTTCCTTTTTTTGACCAAACTTTGACCCTCTGTATCTTGAGAAGAGAGGCTCCATTTTTCAAGATTCATGATGTTTTTTGGTTCATCTTAATGAGCTCTTTGATTTGAGACCACTTTCACCACATTTGGAAATGGTCAATTTTTCAGCTATGAACATTATACTGACTTCCTCACTTTGACCAAACATTGACCATCCAAAAGTTGAGAAGAGAGGCTATGTTTTTCAAGATTTAAGGTGTTTTTTGGTTCATCTCGATAAGATCTTTGGTTTGAGACCACTTTCACTATATTTAGAAACAATCAAATTTTTAGCTATGAACTATGTATTGACTTCCTTTTTTTGACCAAACTTCGATTGTATTTATCTGTGTGCTAAGGAAAGCACCTTCATAGGGTTAGTATTGCAAATAAATGAATAAAATGACTAAATTACCACAAAGAGTAAGTTATTTAAGCAAATAATTGTCAATTAAGCACTCTATGGACCTCTATTTAGGAATGCTAATGCAAAGCTCTTAGCAAGCTTCCATTAGTGACAGTCTTGAAATGAGAATGAATGATAAGTAAACTAAAAGTTTAATTCCAAATGAAATTAAGCCTTAATTAGTTCTAAATTTTCCTTTCTAGCTATAAATTGTAAGAGGTTTGATGCTATTCTCATATTTGTGGATGATTATTGATTGAATTATGCCTTTCTTTTATAGATTTTAGGCAAGGGTAGGGGGTGTGGTTGATTTGATCATGATTAAGTGAGGGTTAAGTTTGTGGTTCCACCTTTGGGGACCATTTAAATATTTTTTAATCAAAGCTTGGGACAAAAAGGCAAAATGAGTGGACAAGATGCATTCTCCAAGTGAGTGATTGAGATTCGATTTAGGCTTGATCCATGTGAGCTCCATCCTTAAATCCTATTGGTTGATGAATTTTCCTCCCATTTGGTGGTTGAGGGAAAATATGATTTAATTAATTGAATTTAATTAAAATCTTTAGCCATGTGCACCCCTTGAATGGGTTGATTTGATTTAAATGAACTATGTAATTAATTAGATTAATTACACAATTGATTGATTTATCATGATTTATTTGATTTAAGTTGAATTTATGACCTTTAATTTTCAATTAAATTGATTTAAGGCTCGATTTGAATTTTGATTTGGTAAAAGCTTGATTTGATTTAATTGCTTTGATTTTTTCCTTAGTTTCTCACTTGATTGATCTTGTCCAATTTTAGGTGATTACAAATGTCCCTCTTTGAGTCGACATGTGAAGTGTGTCAATTCAAAGAATGTCCTTATTCCATTGATGTAAAGTTCTGATTTTATCGATGGTCAATTTCAATGTTTAGTACAAGATGCAGATTTTGATGAAGCTTGATTGATTTGACATCCTAATGGTCAATTTTATGATGAAGTAACTGATATGGTACCCATTTTGATCTGATTTGATGTTTGATGCCCCTTTCAATTGATTAGCAAAAAAATTTCTATTAAAAGATTATGCTTTGATTTGATGGTCATGCCCTTGATTTGATGATACTGATATTGTTCCTAATTATCTGAGTGTATGCCCCCTCGAAAATGAAATGAAATTTGATAGTTGTTTGAAAAATATGATAGTTTAGGTCTGTTTTGCATTTATTAGGTCAAATTGTAATGAATTTCAATTTCATTTCTGATAATGTTTTTTCTTTCATTTGATCACAAATGCCCTTGATTTGGTAGAATTGAGGAAAAATTTGGGTCCCTAGTCATTTTCTAGTCAAAGATGCCCTTTTTAGGTCAAATTAGCCTATTTATAAGGGTAAAAAGTCATTTTTACTATTCATTTTCACCTTGCCTTTTGAATTTTCTTCTCTGAGCCTTCTGAATTTTTCATCATGGTTATCCTGATTCATGAGCACTGGTTCAAGTGAGGGCATTGGTATCTACAACCACCTGGCTATGGACCTCCGGTATGTACCCTATCAACTTGCTTTGTGAATTTAATGCATTTAATTTGAGAAAATAAGAATTTTTATGAGAAAAACCCTCTTTTTTCTTTTTTTCAAATTAAATAGGGCTTTTAATCATTTTAATAGCGTGTATACTCTCCTTTTTGCACTTTCACAATTTTTATTAGTGCTTCCATGACTTTTAATTACACGTAGACATGTAGAGCTCAGGGCTTCTTTTGCATTTAATAATTTCTGTAGCGCGTACAAATTCAAATGCACTTTTTGATTTTTTAAGTAGCGTGTACATGCATTTCTTTTAGCGCATACAAGATGTTATAGTGTGTATACCTTAGAACAATGCTTTTAATTTTTTAAATAGCGCGTACACCATTTAAAATTGCGCTTTTACCTTTTAGTGCTTTTAATATTTTTAATAACACTTTTACCTTGTTTGGTATAAAATGCTAATTTTTAAGTAATTTTTCCAAACTGTCCTGTGTCATCAATCAGTTGATTGGCTTAGATAACAAACCTGATTTGGTAGCAAGTCATAGGATGTCAGTCTGAGTCATTTTACCTTGAATTTTTTTATTGTCAATCTTGATTTAGATGATGGATGATGATAAATTTTCTATCCTCTCTAAATAGAATCAAGAAAATTGATAGTGGTTTGATAAGTTTTAAATGTTTGATTGACTTAGAATGATTCAAAAGATATTTCTTGCAAAAAATGATGTGATTTAAACTTTCTTTTTGTGGGATGAGCTTAAGTCTCTTGTCATTAGAGGCTTATATCCACTTCCATTTCAGATGATAGATGACCTGAGTGGTGCAGATCACTGACTCATTGGTAGATGTGGTCTTTTATTCTTTCTTGCTCTACCTTGATTCTGAGTGAATCAAGGACTTATCATAGCTATGGTAGAGAGGTGGCACTCTGACCATAATACATTTCATTTACCCATGGGAGAGATGACCATCAATCCTGAGGATGTGTATCACATCCTCCGTATCCTGACCCATGGAGAGTTAGTATATTATGATCAGGTGTACGATGGCAAACCTTGCCAATGGGTGTTTCAAGACCCTACGATTGGTGATGATCATATCTAGTGGGTGAAGTTCCCTTCTTTTCCAGTTCTTCCTACGGTGTTGGGTGTTGTGATCGGTGGCTTCATCATTCCAGATCACCAAGGGCATGGTTTCACAATGGCTAGGGGCTTATTCTTAAGGATCTGTTTGCCTAGCCTTGGTATTTTGATTAGGGCACTTGTGTTCTTTCCCAGTTATACCATGAGCTTCATTTAGTGGTGTATCTTCATGGAGTGATTCTATCTGTGGGAGTCATTTTGCTTCAACTGTGGACCTGGGAGCACATCCCAGTGACTAGACCTATTTCTGTGAGGCACCATGATCTTGGGTGGCCTTTTGCTTGGATGTATGAGGGTATGGTTGTGCAGGCCCATTTGGAAAATTTGGATTACTGGCATCAGGTCATATGGTGACCATACATTGGATACGAGGCATGGCTAAAGGATGCATCTGAGCTTCCTTTTATGTGCACACCCCAATGGATGATAGGGTGCAATCCACTTATCATTGAGAGATTTTGCTTCCTTTGGGTATTACGACAATATGGTCGTACATAGAGTATTCCATAGGGATTGGCAATGTATGCTTGGGTATTCCATATTTTGACTTGTAATGTCATACGAGTTTGCACAGGTTTTCATACAACTTTACGTGATGCAAAAATTCAAAATACATCCTAAAGATCCTAAAAAGCATATCAAATTGAATTGACAAAGAGGCATAGAGGTCCACTTACTGAATTACCATATTTATGAGGTCTCTGATATCACTTGGAGTGCTCAAATTGGTGAGATGAAATAGGAACCTTCATTTTCTCTTAGAGGGCTCCATAAGTTTATAAAGTCAATAGGTTAAAATGAATTGAAAATGACCCTTTTGGGTCTTATATAGGTTTTGAACTATTTTTTAAAAGTTCTCCGTTTTGCATAAAAATTGCACCCCTGGCTAATTTCGACGTTCTAAATCTATTTTCAAGATCAAATTCAAAATCTAAGATCATTTTTATTGTCAAAATTGTGATTTAAAATTTTCAAACCTAGGATGGTCGACTGCTAGCATAATGTGTTGGACTTTATGTGACATCATCATGTGTTGGACTTTATTTTTTAGGTGTTTTTCTATTATATGCAAATCTATATGATTCTATCTCCTATTTAGATGTAATTAATGATATGGATGCACTTGTTCTATTTATGCTTTAATGATTGTCTTGTGTATGACATAAAATAGCTGAATGAATGTGATATGGATTTTGTAATGGTTTATGGATGAAAATGATACATAAATGTTTTTGATGATGTTGTAATGCTTAATGCGATGTAATGGTACTTATGGATATATGGTTTTGTATCAACTTAAAATGGAAACACTTCAATGATAATACTGTTTAGCCCTTTGAGTAAGTAGTATGGGATCATGTTAAGCACCTTGATCGGGTCTTTTCATGTATCTAGCTTTGTCCCCCCATTTTGCTTCTCTCTGCACCTCTTTTCCACCTTATTTCTGCATTTCTAAACATTCTAGATTGAGGTCCTGAGGTTTTTGACCTCAAGGTCAAAGTCAACCTTGAGGGTCAAAGTCAACCTTGACCTTGACCTAGCTTAGGGATGACCTTGACCCTGACATAGGGTGGGGTCTACCTCATCCTTGACCCAGATTTCAAATTTCAAGATTTTCTGATTTTTGGATATCGGGTTTCGGAAAGATTCTTTTTTCCCACCTCCGGGTCTGCCATTTCGGGTTTCGGGATGGTAAATCTTTAATTGCATTTAATATAGGTATATTTCTAAAGGTTAGGACCTAATTGGGATTTAATTCTCCAAGGTGGCCCCTCTAGAAGATTGTGCCCTAGTTCACTATAAAAGGAGGCCTTCCTCTCTCATTTTCATCATCAAGTTTTTGTGAGAAGAGATCTCAATCAAGTTTTCATATCTCATCTCAATACCTCAAGTGAAAGAAAGTGAATTCAAGCATTCAAGAAAGAATTCAACTATTCAAGCATCCATTCATCAAGGAGATCCATTGTTAGCCATTGAAGGATTCAATCTCTTTGGAGCCCCCTTGAAGATCCATCCTTCCACATTCATCCAAGCCTCCTCATATGCAAAGATCCATTCAAGATTGGTGTTGAAGATCAAATGTCATTTATTTGAGACATCCTACATTCATTCTATATCCATTGGAGCATCCCTACTTGTGGATTTGAGGACTTGGATCCCCTACAAGGACTTCAACATAAGCAAGGTGAATTGTTTCATTTACTTTGTTTATGCTCAATACAATTTCAATTCAATTTCAAGGTTAATTCCTAAATTGGGGTTTGACCAAGGCAAAACCCCCATACAAACAAGAAAAAACTTATTTTTCTTGCAGGTACAGGTGCGGAATTACAGATCTGAGCTTGGATTTGGATACCCTTTTCAGCAAACTTTTGAGATCTGCGAACAAAGTTAGAGTCGACCTTCAAATATTAATGTAGCCTTTAACCTTTTATCGGGGTCAAAGACTACCTGCTATCAGAAAGAGAAATTTTTTTTGGGTTTTCTTTGTCTCAACATTTCCAGTCCAAAACAAGTTGCAGAATTGCCTAAAACTACACACAGACATCAGAAATCAGCATTTTCTAGATCTACCCTATTTTGTGGTTAGTACTTGCCTTTTAATTATTTCATATTTCAAGCACATATTATCCATAGGGAAATATAGGGTTTTCTTCCTCTTTCATATTCTCCATAGATTGATTCAATTGTGCATTAACTTTTTGGTTGATCAATTTGGATCTCTCCTTTGGGAATTTGGATTTAGAAGTAGATCTCATATTTCCCTCATACATTTTAGGGTGGATATTATTTCCACCTATTCATTTTGGTGAACCCAACATACTTACTCTCCTTTCTTTTGTGGAATTAGATGCTTTATTATGTTTTATGGTGTTAGATCTTGCATGTATTAGATTCATTTTATGTGTTTTCATCTCATATAAAATAAAAATATTTGGTGTTAGTTTAGTTCATTTGCATTGCATTGGTTTATGAGCTTTACTACCTTTAGTCCTTATAGCATTCCGGTTAGATGAAGTTGTAGAATCATGGGTGCCTTTGATCCTAAATCTTCTTCCCCTTTCCTTAGGATCCCAGATGATAATTTGATTCTTCATGATTCCAATCCTATTATGGAGAAAAACTCTTCTCACTCATCTCATGATGAGGATGACACTTTAAGAGTTCCTCTTGAACAAGTCCAAAAAATTTCAACTGAACTTGATAAAATGGGTAATTGACTTATTCAAGAGAACCATAATCAAGATTCTATTCAAGCTATTGAGGCTCTTAAGAAAGTTCTTCATGATAGTGATCAAGGTGTTAACCTCTTGCATGGTATTACTCACCCCATGCATTCAAATGTTAAACCTCTAGCTCAAGAAGCTCAAGATTTAGGGTTGATTCCTCCTATCACTAGTGTAGAACCCTCTTCTAATCCTTTACCTAATATTCCTACCTATACTCCTTCTTTGGTGACTATGATCGTTCCCTCTATTCCTATAAGTGTTCCTCCTATGTCCCTTCCTATATCACAACCTTCATATTATAATATTCCTTTTACTTATTCCAATTCGCTTCCAACTGTAGTTCCTAGTGTTCCTCCAGTTGTGTCTTCTATTCCTCCATCTTCTTACACTGTACCTAGTATTTCTAACATTGCTACTCCTCCTGTTTCATCTAATGATTCAACAATCATCAGTTTGGCTCAAAATGTGTCATCCTTACAACAAAAACTTGCTTCCCTAACTCAAAATAAGTTTAGTATTCCTACATGTGACATGGGAAGTCCTTTGTCCCGAGACATTATTCATACTCATATTCCTCAGCAAGTCAATATGCCTTGTCTTGAGAATTATAATGGAAAAGGAGACCTCGTTCATCATGTTAAAACATTCCAAATCCTTTGTAGTGATTATTCTCATGACCATAGGATTTTAGCCAAACTATTTGCTCAAACTTTCTATGACAAGGCCTTACAATGGTATTGTTCCTTTCCTCCTTATTCTATTGATTTCTTTCCACAACTTGCCAATGCCTTTATTCAACAATTTCAAAATAATATTGGCCCCCAAGTGTCTTTGACTGATTTGATACATTGTAAACAAAGTACTAAGGAAAAATTAACTGAATTTATTGGTAGGTTTAAGCATTTGTATGCTCAGATTTCCTATCTTGTTCTTGATATTGATATTCAACATATGTTTATTTCAAATTTTCAAAAGGATATTAGAGATAAGATTTTTCTTACTGAATTTACCTCTTTTTAACAACTGTGTGCAACACTTCATCATTATCAATTACAAGTGAGTCAATTTGAGAGCAACACTCCAATGGCTCCTGTTCCAGTTGATAAAAGTGATGCTGCTCCTAATCCAAATAAATTTCAAAAATTTAACAACTATGTCAAGATAAACAAACAAGCGAATGCAGTTGCTGATCAAGTTGATGTTGCATCTCACAATGCCACTTCTGCATCCACTACTTTTTGATTAAATCGTATGTTTACTCCTCTTTCTAAATCTTTACATGCTATTATGAATAGGTTGTTAACAGCTAATATGATTACTTTACCTCCTATTCAACCTCTATTACCTACTACAATTGCATCTAAATCATTTGATCCTAAAGATTTTTATCAATATCACCATTAGAATGGTCATCATACTGAAAAGTGTTATTCTTTAAAACATAAGGTTCAAGACTTAATTGATTCTAATGCCTTATCTGTTGATAATATTGATGGTAGTGGAAACAAATATGTCTCTCCTCCTAATCAAAACCTTCAAATCTATAGGAATCCTTTACCTATGCATGATACCAATACCATTTCTCAGCCATCTTCTATGGAAATTGTGTATGATTCAAAGATGGATGATATCAATCATGTTGTTAATAAAGTGGATCATGTTGGTCAATCTATATCTCCACCTCAAATTCAACCTCAACCTTAGATTCAACCTCAAGTTCAATCTCAACCTCAACCTCAACCAAAACCTAAGCCTAAATTGAAAACTCAACCTAAACCTTGACAACAACCTAAGAATAAAAGACCTTGGGAACTTTTGATTACCTTTGATGACTTTGAGACTATTAAAGCTCATCATGGTCCCCTTTACATTTATGCTAGGATTTCTTAGAAACCTACTCATGGTTGTCTTGTTCATCCTACATCCTTAGTCAATGTTATTACCAAAGAAAATATTTTTATGAAAATCTTACAATGTGATTCTTATGATAGATCAGATGTGTGGATTTAGACTTGTAATGGTTTTCTTTATCCATCATTTGGTTCTATTACTTTATCGGTTGAACTTTGTGGAAAAATTGTGAACACTACCTTTGTTGTTGTTCGTACTTCTGATCAATTTCAAGTTAAGCTAGGTTTTCCTTGGTTGAATGTCATGCATACTATTGCTTCACCTATCCATAAATATCTTAAATTTTTCAATGATGAAGAAGTGAAGATAGTTAATCATAGTTTATATCAACCTTCTAGGCCTAGAGATTATGCTGCTCTTGATTTCTTTTGGCCTTCATTACCTAATTCATGTCCTCCTCGACCTGATAATATTTTCTGTTCATATCAAGCTTATAAACATTGTAAGATTCTTGAATTAAGCATACCTCCTATGGATCTTAATCATGGTCTTTTTCCTACACCTCCCATACCTCCTTTAACTATGGCTTCTAGTTCTATTAATCAAGTTCCTCCTATTGCTGATAATCCTATTGATCTTCCTAAAGAACCTATGAAGGATCCTGTGGTTGTTCCTCCTAGTTCTCAACCTATTTCAAGTAAATCAAAGCATAATCAATCTGCTAATGAACGTCATAAGAAATATCATGCTCACCCTAAAGCTCGTAATTCTATTCTTGAAAGATCTCTACCTTCTTTGGATAAATCTATGCATGATGTGTTGGAAGAATTTGTTACTAATAATGATGTTAAGATGCATGATTATGATGATTCTATTCATATCTTAGATCCTATTTTTATTAATTCAGATGAAGAAGATACTCTTGATGATACTGATGATGTTAATGATGAATATGAGACTATTGACATTGACATTGATTTACCTAATATGCTTTCATCACAATTAACACTTATACCTAGTATCGAACATTGTGATTCTCAAGAGGATTCTTGTTTGTAACTGGCTATCATTCCTACTAGGTTGGATATTGTCCCTCTTTTGAGTTACCCACCTTCCCTTAATGATATACAATGAGATGGGGAGAGTAGGTGGCACACTTGATTGGCTTTTCCTTCGTGGTAGCTTTGTTGTGTGTTTTTTTGCTGTACTATGCTTCTCTTGTAATGTGTTTGCTAAATGTTGTTAGATTATTTTATACGATCCTTGTTACTTAGTTGGTGCAAGGTGATAAAGGAATCGAAACTATTTTTCAATTCCTCTATATGTATCTCTATTCTTCTATATGGTGTTTCATGTTATGTTGTAAATGTGCCATTGTTTGTAAATGTTTCCTTGTATAATCTACCTGGATTCGAGACTTGGTAGCACTGCTTCCTTTTGGTCTCCCTGTCATGGTCCGAAAAGATTCTTCTTTGTATATCTTATGTAATCTTTCCTCCTTTGCGATTGTGGTTCTACTTTCTTTGGGGAATGATGTTAATATATATATATATATATATATATATATATATATATATATATATATATATATATATATATATATATATATATATATATATATATATATATATATATATATATATATATATATATATATATTTGATCCCTTAAGGTCAGAGGTGTCCTTAAGATTGGATCTCTTTTGTTTTTGGTTTTATTCTTATTGAATAGAATATTCCTAAGGGTAAATCCTTGATAGGTTAACTAGTGAGTAGCCACATTCACTAGGTAGTTCAATTCCATCTTTCCAATTGTGTTGTTTTCTTGTGTGGTTCACAATAGGACATAAGTTCTCATTGGGTGAGATAATCACACCCTCTCTTTCTCTCTCTCTCTAGAGATGTCTCTCTTATTGTGATCTTGGAGTCAATGAAGACTTGAGTCCCTAGGGGCTTGAGGTTTCTCTTTGTCCCCTAGATTACGATAAGATTATCTTTTCATTTTGATTTCCTTTACCAAGAGTTTGCATCGAGTCCATACTCTTGCTAAAGTGGGGGATTAATGTATCTTCTTAAAATGGAAGCACTTCCATGATAAGAGAATTTATCCCTCTGAGTAAGTAGTCTGGGGTCATATTAAGTGCCTTGATCAGGTCTTTGCATGTATCTAGCTTTCTCCCCCCATTTTGCTTCTCTCTGCACCTATTTTCCACCTTATTTCTGCATTTCTAAACACTCTAGATTAAGGTCCTGAGGTTTTTGACCTCAAGGTCAAAGTTGACCTTGAGGGTCAAAATTGACCTTGACCCTGACCTAGGTTAGGGATGACCTCAACCCTAACCTAGGGCAGGGTCTACCTCATCCTTGACCCAGATTTCAAATTTTAGGATTTTTTGATTTTTGGATATCAGGTTTCAGAAAGATTCTTTTTTCCCACCTCAGAGTCAGCCATTTCAGGTTTCGAGATGGTAAATCCTCAATTTCATTTAATCTAGGTATATTTCTAAAGGTTAGGACCTAATTGGGATTTAATTCTCCAAGGTGGCCCCTCTAGAAGATTGTGCCCTAGTTCACTATAAAAGGAGGCCTTCCTCTCTCATTTTCATCATCAAGTTTTTGTGAGAAGAGCTCTCAATCAAGTCATAATATCTCATCTCAAGCCCTCAAGTGCAAGAAAGTGAATTCAATCATTCAAGCAAGCATTCAACTATTCAAGCATCCATTCATCAAGGAGATCCATAGTTAGCCATTGAAGGATTCAATCTCTTTGGAGCCCCCTTGAAGATCCATCCTTCCACATTCATCCACATCTCCTCATATGCAAAGATCCATTTAGGATTGGTGTTCAAGATCAAATGCCATTGATTTGAGACATCCTACATTCATTCTACATCCATTGGAGCATCCCTGTGGATTTGAGGACTTGAATCCCCTACAAGGACTTCAACATAAGTAAGGTGAATTGTTTCATTTACTTTGTTTATGCTCAATACAATTTCAATTCAATTTCAAGGTTAATTCTTAAATTGGGGTTTGACAAAGGCAAACCCACCTTACAAACAACAAAGACCCTCTTTTTCTTGTAGGTACAAGTGCGGAATTGCGGATTTGAGTTTGGATTTGGATACCCTTTTTGATGAATTTCTGAGATCTGCGAACAAAGTCAGAGTCGACCTTCAAAATATTAATGTAGCCTTTGACCTTTTATTAGAGTTAAAGACTACCTGTTGTTAGAAAGATAAATTTTTTTTGGGTTTTCTTCGTCTCGGCATTTCTAGTTTGAAATAGGTTGCAGAATTGCCCGAAACTACACGTAGACATCAGAAATCAACATTTTCTAAATCTACCCTATTTTGAGGTTAGTACTTTCCTTTTAATTATTTTAGATTTCAAGCACATATTATCCATAGGGAAATATAAGGTTTTCTTCCTGTTTCATATTCTCCATAGATTTATTCAATTGTGCATTAACCTTTTGGTTGATCAATTTGGATCTCTCCTTTGGGAATTTGGATTTAGAAGTAGATCTCATATTTCCCCCATACATTTTAGGGTGGATACTATTTCCACCTATTCAAGATTTAAATGATATGGATATGTAATGAATATGTAAATGTAAATGTGATGCAAAAGTGTGATGGACCTATATGATGTAATGATGGAATATTGATATTTAATTATTAATGATGCATATGATCCTAAATGTTATATATTATAATGGATGAATGATGTTGATGAATGTAGATGCAATGATATAATCTATAATGAAAATAAATTTCATGAATTGATTTAAATGAATGATACAATGTGCAATGTTTTCGAATGAACTAAATGTTATGCAACTAATGATGAACTTATGTCTATTTGAATGAAATGATTTAATAGATGCAACAGATGTCATCTAATGAATTTTAATCACAAATGAGCTTAATGGTTTAATATGAATAATTTCTTAAAAAGAATGCACACTAAATGAGATGAATCTTTAAAATGAATGCAACCTAATGCAATGTCACATAATGAACTTCAAATTAAATGATGCAAACTAATGCAATTAACTTTAGTAAAATTAATGCAAGCTAAATGTGGTGAACTTAATTGAACTTAGGGAGAAGTCCTAAATGAATGCAAGATTTACCTGAATCTAACAAATGCAAGTGAACTAATGCAATGCACCTTTGATTTTATTTTTGATTTCCAACACACTCAATCGCATATAGTTTTTTATGTCCTTTTGATTTTTGAGTTGACTCCACCGCCTTTCTTATTTTCCTCTTTTACAAATTTGTGTTTATGCTAAGAAAGGAAAATACTTTAAATGCATTTAATCTAAGATGTATGAAACTAACTGTCACTATTCAAAAATTTGGAGCTTATATTCATCATTGAGCATTTTGTCATATCCAAATTTAGTACAATCATCACTAGTTTAACTATGATGATATGAATACTTTTTCCACCTCTTATATTTCTTTCCCATCCTTTGGTACAACTATCACTGATTAAAGTCAATCATGAGAGTGCAAATACTGAATTTGTCAGATACTATGTTGCAAGTGGATTTTGGTATTATGATATTTAACATCAAAATATCTAAGGTATCCTTTTGCGTAAACAAACAAAGATCTTAGTTTCATTATATGTACAAGTCCTCGATGATTCTTTGATGATCACGTCCTTAGAAAAATAGTACATGCTTTAAAACTTTGACCTTAAGATAGTCATTTAGAAATCAACAAAATATCATGCTTTCATCATAGCTTGTCTATTTTAAAAACTTTCATCGATTCACTACAAAGACATGATTGCATCAATCAAGTCAACACTTTAGAAAAATTTTGCAATGTTTTTCAAATCCATCTTTCAAGTATAGCTCCATCCATTTCATATTTTTTAATCTTGATAAAGATAAAGCCTTGTGATATTTTAGATCAATTTTTGCGTTTGGTTTAAATTAGATTAGGATTAGGATTTGATTGAGTGTTTCACTTGCATTTTTATGAATTGATTTGGTGGTTGATTGAAGTTTTCTTTTGATGAATCCTCCCTCCTTTAGAGTAGATTGCCCCTAGTTTGATGTGATTTCAATGTTGGACTTAGGACAATTTGTAGATTAGGTGACCAAAATCTTTAGGTACTTGCAAATGCAACTATGGGGTTTTATTATGCAATATATACAAATGCTGGTGAATACAATATTTACAAGCATGACTACTAGGTATGCAACTGACTTGGACTTTCAATGGCACCTGTTTACCAAGTTTTCAATGATTGAATGGATTTTTCTTTCATTTTCTATTTTTAAAGCTTTTTCCTTTTTTGCTACCAAGGCACTTTTTCTCTTTTTCTCTTTTTTTGTATTTTCTCTTTTGTCAATTTTTTTCTTTTTCCATATCATTAAGGCACCTATTTGCTAGGTTTTCACCAAGACATATTTTTGAGGATCATTTCTGAATGTTTTTGGCTTTCTTCATGCTCCATTTTCTATTATTTTTTATCCCTTTTGCATTTCTATTTTGTTTTCTCTTTTCTATTTTTTCAATGTTTGTGGTATTTTCAGGACCTCTTTTGACTATATACAATAAATAGGATGCTCTCCATTTGATTTTTTGATACTCTTTTTCTCTACACTCTTTCATCTACTTCATGTGTAGAACCTTTTTAGATGAATGCTATTGATAGGTTCTTGTAATTCTTCTCCATCATAATCAGCTAATTTATAGGTGCTTTTCCCAAAGGACAAAGTGATCACAAAAGGTCCTAACCATTTTGCTTCCCATTTTCCTTTCTTTTCTCTTTCTTCTTGATTCTTGGGATTTTCTCACAAAGTTAAGTCACCTATTTGGAATGTCCTTGTCTTGATATGCTTGTTATAGGTCCTTGACATTCTATTTTGATATACTTTCAAATGATCAAAAACTTGTTGTTGTTTCTCATCTAGTAGTTCTATTTCATGTAATCTAGCAACCCTATAATCTTCCTCACTTATCAAACCATGTAGGGATATTCTTAAAGATGGAATTTCTACCTCCAAAGGTAAAACTACTTTTGCTCCAAAGACTAAGGAAAATGGTGTAGCTCCCATTGGCATTATGATACTTGTCCTATAAGCCCATAAGGTTGGGTTTATTTTTATATGCCAATCTCTTCCTGAATTATCCACCGTTCTCTTCAATATCTTTAAGATGTTCTTATTTGTTGCTTATGCTTGTCCATTACCTTAGGGGTAATATATTGAAGATGAGTGATGTATCATGTGGAATTTTGTACATAACTATTTTAAATCTTTGTTTTTAAAGTGTTTGGCATTGTCGGTTATGATGGTATGTGGGACACCATATCTACAAATTATGTGATTTAGAATAAACAAGGATATTTTCTTTCTGGTAGTAGTTGACTAGGGTACAACTTCCACCCATTTGGTAAAGTACTTTGTTGCAGTGATGATGAAATAATGACCATTTGAAGATGGTGGATAAATCATCCCTATTATGTCCAAACCCCATTGGTAAAATGACCAAGGTGTTGTCATAGGATGGAGCTCTTATGCTGGTACATGGATCAAGTTTCCATGATATTGACACTTATGACAAGTTGTAGCAAAGTGACAAGCATCCTTTTCCATGGTAGGCCAAAAAATCCTATCCTAATAAGTTTCTTAGCTAGGGTTAAACCATTCAAATGTGACCCACAAATCCCCTCATGAATTTCTTGTAAGGCTATATGTGATTCCTCTTTCTCTAGACATCTTAAAAGAATTCCATCTAGACTCTTACTATATAACGTGTCAGATATTAAAGTATAATGAGAGGGTTGGCATATGAAACTTTTCTTTTGGTTCTTGGTTTGGTCCATAGGTAGGATTTGGTCTTTTAAGTAGGTATAAGTGGCTCCATACCGAGGTGATTCATATCAAGTTAGAAAAAAAAAGGTATGAGGATGGGTAGGGTCAAATGCGGGTTACCCAACTTCTTCTACCAGGAATTCATATATGGCGTTCTGATCTGGTATTTGGATAAGTGATCCCAAAGTAGCCATTGCATCTATTGCTTTATTCTTATCTCTTGGGACTTGCTCAAATGTGATGAGAGTGAAATATTTCTTGAGATTCTCAATCATATTCTTGTAAGGTATCAACTTGTCATCTTTAGTTTGATATTCATCATTCATCTGATTAATGACTAGTTGTGAATCTCCATAGATTTGTAGCTCTGTCACTTTCCATTCTAATGCCAATTTTATACCAATGACCAATGCTTCATACTCAACTATATTATTTGTGCATGGGAATATAAATTTTCATGATTTTGGAATTGTATACCCTTGAGGATTAATCAAAAGTATGTCTTGTCCTAATCCATGTTGTGTATAGGAACCATCAAAATATAAGTGCCATGTTTTTGCTTCAACATTCACAATTTCAGAATCTAGAAATTCCACTTGAACTGGATGTTCATGTTGTAATAGTGATTATGCTAATTGGTCAGCTATACCTTAGACTTTGATAGATTTACGATCCACATATTCTATGTAGAACTCACTTAGCACCATGACCCATTTGGCTAGTCTCCCATTTAATGTTATTTTGCTGAGGAGATATTTCAAGGGATCAATTTTTGCAATGAGTTGAATCTTGTGGGATAACATATAGTGGCATAATTTTTGGGAAGCAAAAACTATGGCCAAACATGCTCTTTGAATGAAGGTATAGTTCAACTCATATTTCACCAAAGTCATTCTTATGTAGTATATGGCCTTTTCTTTTCCTAATTCATCTTCTTGAGCTAGGAGTGCCCCTAATGAATGTTCAGTCACTAAAATATATAGAATTAAGGGCTTGCCTCTTATAGGTGGCATCAAAGTTGGAGGATTCATTAAATATTTCTTCAACAAGTTGAAGGCTTCTTCACATTTCTCATCCCATTTGAAAATTGTATCCTTATGATAGTTGAGTGAAATTATGGCATTTTTCTACTAATTGAGAGATGAACCTTCGAATGGATTGGATCCTGCCTTGAAGAGATCTCATCTAACTTATATTTCTAGGTGCCTCCATTTCCATGACGTATTTGACTTTGGTAGGGTCTACCTCTATTCCTTTCGTTGAAACAATGTACCCTAGTAGCTTTCCTGATTGAACAACAAATGCACACTTCTTCGGATTTAAGCTTACTTTAAATTGTTCCAATCTTACAAATATTTTGTCTAAGATGGGTAGATGTTCTTCCCTTGAGTGGGATTTAGCAAGTATATCATCTACATAATCTTCCATGAACTTGTGCATCATGTCATGAAATATTGTTGTCATGGCCCTTTGATATGTTGCTCCAGCATTCTTTAGATCAAAAGGCATAACATTCCAATAGAATGTCCCCCATGTGCCTGTGAATGTTGTCTTGTCTTGATCTTTGGGTGCTATCTTTATTTGATTATAACCACTAAACCCATCCATAAGTGAGAACATTGAATGTCCTATTATCACATCTATGATGGTGTCTATGATTGGTAACATAAAGTCATTTTTAGGACATGCAAGATTAAGAGCCCTAAAGTCTATGAAAATTCTAAGAGATTTGTTTTCTTTGGAAACAGGCACAATATTTGAGATCCACTCAGCATAATCAATGGCTCTTATAAACCCAACTTTCAGCAATTTTTCTAACTCTACTTTTACAAGTAAAGCTATGTGTGGATGCATCTTCGTTAGTTTCTACTTCACTGGTCTTACTCCTTCTCTTATGTTCAAATGATGCATGATTAAATTTGGATCTAATCCTAGCATATCATCATACAACCATTCAAAATTGATTTTGTTTTCTTTGAAAAATTTGATGAAGTCCTTTCTTTCTTTAATAGATAGAGATATTGCTAAGTGTATGATCCTTGGTTCTCATTCTGACCCAATATTTACTTTCTTTGTTGGTTCAATCAAGATAAGAGATCTTCCTTCATAGTGCTTGGGTAAAGTATCCAAAATCCCTTCCTTAGGTGCCTCTATTGGGTTTTCACTATTGGAATCATTCTTTATTTCTTTCTCCTTTTGATCTAATGTTGCAACAACGTGGTTTTCAACATTATATTCTTTCCACTTTTTTTTTTTTTTCATTTTTTTTCATTTTTAATTGAATTGAGAGTTTGGATACTTTCCTTTTTCACTTCTTCTTGATATTCCATTGTAGAAGAAGACTCAACCGCATTTAGGTATTGAGACACTGAGTTATCATTCAAAAATGTAGAGAGAATGGTAGGTTCAATAGAGTCCCATTCAATTAATTCAAGATAGATAAGAGTCAAATGATTAATGATTTGGTTTAGTCCAATGGGGTTTAGGGACATGACTTCATTTGAAGGTTCAAACATTGTATCACTTAAATCTATAATATGTGCTTCTTCAAGATGTTCTAGAGAACTAGGGTCAAAATTCTCCTCACTAGAATCCTCTAAGGTTTCCGTTGGGTAAAAATCTCATGGATTAAACCTAGGATTTGATTCTTCAATAGTAGGTCTCCGTGATGGTACATAGGGTTCTCCTACCCATTGATTTATCTCAATCTCTTGAATTGGTACATTATCTAAGACCCTTTGACTAGAATTTGAGGCTTGATTCTGATTGTATTCTTAAATTTTTTATTTTCCCTTGCTAGGAGTGTAGGTGTGGATGACATAAACTTTCTTATCTTGACATGACCCACTTGAAAATGAGTCTCATTCCCAATTGTTAAAGTCTTCATCACTTTGGGAGCCTAATTGTAAAATTTGATCATATACCAAGGGATACTTCTTTTGAGTGTACCCTTGTTCAAGGTACCCTAATCCAGTCTTTTATTTTCTATCTTTCCATGTCATTTCAATGGGTTCAATGAGTCATTCATTTCTTGTTCCTAAAGGTCCTTGTGCTTTGTATCCCACTTTTGCATTATTTTAAATCCTTTCCCATATTGATGTGTGGGAATGCTTATATTTTGTATGTGCTTTTCATGTGCACTTGATTCCTCATCCTTATTAATGAACTACAACTGATTTAGAACCTAATTGAAGAATCTGTGATGTAAGATCACCGAGTTGATTGATTAGATATGTAATATGATTGAATCAATATTATGTTGTCATTGATGTCAACTAGTTTGACATCATGTATCTTGTAAGTTACTATACTGAAACATCTGTAGAAAATGTGTGAAAGAGATGAATAACATAAATATCTACATCAGGAAGATGGATATGAAAAATGTGGATAAAGAATACATTGAGTAACTTGTTGATGAGTCTATGACCTTATGTTATTGACTTGATTATGTTTCATTCATCTATGATGAGGAAAAGAGATGAAAGACACAAAAAAGTGTTGTCGGTTGATGAAGCATTTCAGTATACACTGATGAAGTGTAGTGTATACCGAGCATAGTGTAAACCAAGCTTGTGTTCACTGATGCATTTCTTTGTTAACTGAGAAGAATAGAATGAACTAAATGATTAGTTTAGCTGATAAGATTGATGAGCTAGAAAGTGTATGATTTCAAGGTAACAGATAATTTTTGTTACACTGATCGATGACTAACAAAATTTAGGAAAGATCTAATGGATGAGAATAAAACATTTTATTAACACAAGTACCGAGGTATGTTTAAGAGGCAAAATCAATGAAGATGATTAAGTGGCAAAATTTGATGGAGCAAAAGAAAATAGTTTACATGTCTATATAAGAGACTGAAGATTTCATAAGTGAGTGCGATGCCGAAAGAAAAGGAAACTACAAAATCATTGCATGAACAAATTTTCATGCATTCTAATCATACAAGTTAAGGAGAACCCTATTGCAGAGCATTACCGAGCGATAGAGAGTGATTACCGATGGATAGTAAGTTGATATATTGTTGAATAAAAAATGTTACATTGATCAGAAAGATTTGTATGAGCTGAACATTGATCTGTGTATTTGCAATTGAAGTTGTATTAAGATAGATCACCTACTGTTACATATTTAACCATTGTACATAGTCAAATCTCTTAACTGAGTGGACTAAGAAAGTCTTATTATGTATCATTCATAGAATGAAAATTGTTATCCTATCAACCCCAGAGTGACTACTGGTTGGATGATAATGGTTGGTGTTAAATCCTCTAACAAGGTCACACCTAATTGTTTGTTTGTAACCTTTAATAGGGTTGGGTCTTCACCAACTTCACTTCAGAAGAGTGAACATTTTTGGGTCGCCAGTCCTGGGTGGTTTTTCCCTTCACAGGGTTTGCACGTTAAATATCTTATGTTATGTGTTGATTGTGATATTTGTTTGATGTCATATTTTCATGTTGCATATTTGATTTGATTGGTAACTACTATATGTTTTAGACTGGTAATCGGTAAAAGCATAGACAGTAAAAGCATTTTAAGTTACCGAGTAGTAGAAATTGAAGTATTTATTTTTGGATTATACATTTTGTATTGGGATAGTGATTAACTGATTCACCCCCCTCTTAGTTATTCTAATAATTGGTATCAGAGCATTAGTTTCTTAGAATAGAGTTTTAAGGACTTCAGTACAAAGATCTCAAAATGTATAAGAGGGAAGTACCAAGACTGAACAAAGAGAACTTCACAATATGGCATAGCTAGATGAAGTTGCATATATCTGGAATTGGGAATGCTGCACTAGAATTAATGGAGAATGGCTATATAGAACCGACCCCTGGTCCCCTGACACTTGATCAACTGAAAGACAAGCATGAACACAATGTTACTATGATGGAGATTGTTGCTACCTGTATCGATGCCAAATTAGAAGATATTAAAAGTTTCACTAAGCCATGTGGGATAAAATTTCTCAAGTTTACAGTGGAGATGTGAATGTTAAAAGAGCTAGAGCAGAAAGCTTAAGGGGTAGATTCGATGATACGAAGATGAAGGAAGGTGAGAATATTGTGCAATACACAAATAGATTGAAAGAGGTAGTACATTCTATTAGAGCATTTTCTGGAGTCATTAGTGAAGAAACAGTTGTAAGAAAAGTACTCAGAACCTTATTACTAGTTTACGCAATTAGAATATCTTCTATTCATGAAACAAGGTCTACATCTGGTAATGTACTTACACTTGACAATCTGATTGGTAAACTTACAACCTTTGAATTGAATAACTTTGATAATAGTGTTGTTCCATCTGTGGAATCTACTTTCATGTCTTCTCTAAATATTGGTAAGTCTAGCAGGAATAATAAAAATGGTGATAGTGATAGTAATACCGATGATGACCTTGATGAACTTGAAGCTCTTATGGCTAGAAGATTACCCAAAGGTAAAGGAAGGTATAGAGGTAAGCTACCTTTGGCATGCTTTAATTGTAAAGAGGTTGCCCACATCACTGCTAGATGTCCACATAAGAAAGATGATGATAAAACCAAAGACCAATCTGAAGGAAGCTATGGGAGAAGATTCAACAGAGGCTACTGACACAATAGAGATAATCAAGATAGTAATGACAAAGGGAAAAGGTATGTTACATAGCCAAAGATAATGAATCCAAATCTGATTTTGATGATGATGTAGAAGTTGTATTTGTTTCTATGAAAGATGACTCAGAGGAAGAAGAAAAACATGAAGAGACAACATTGATCTCTAAAGTTAACAAAAATAATACATGGATCATAGACAATGGTTGTACACATCACATGACTAGTGATGAAGAGAAATTTGATCAACTTGAAGAATACAATGGAGGATTAGTTAAGATGGGTAATGAAACACCTTGTATGGTAAGAGGTAAAGGATCCTTGATTATAAATGATATGATAAAATGTGATAATGCTTATTGGGTAGATGGACTGAACTATAACTTGTTAAGTATGGCACAACTGAACAATTCAGGTCACCGAGTTAATTTTGAGAGCAAGAAAGTGAAAATCTTTGATGATGGAGGAAGACTAGTTGGAATTGGAGCATAATCAAGAGGTAATCCATTTTATCTTGATACTGATGAGTCTTCTTTCTTGATGATGAAAACTGAAGATGCTTGGTTGTGGCATAAAAGGTTATGCCATGTGAATTTTGATAACATGATTAAGATCAGTAAAAGGAAAAGAGTTAGAGGTCTACCTAACTTGTCAAAACCTAATCATGTTGTGTCATGAATGTCAGAAAGGGACAATGACTAAATCTAGTTTCAAAAGTAAGGATTATTCAACAAAGAAGATACTTGAGTTGGTTCATACTAACCTATGTGGTCCTATGAGAACTCAGAATTATTATGGTGATAGATACTTTATTCTTTTTATTGATGACTATACTAGATTGATGACTATTATGTTCTTAAAAGAAAAATATGAAGAACTTAAGATGTTCAAGTGGTATAAAGCTAAGGTAGAAAAAGAGACTAGTAAGGAATTGAAATGCCTAAGATCTGATAGAGGAGGTGAATTTATCTTTGATGAATTTACTAATTTCTGCAATGAGCATGGTATTAAAAGACAGGTCTCTGCACCGAGGACACCTCAGCAGAATGGGATTGTTGAAAGAAGGAACATGTCAATATTTGACTGTGCTAGGACACTAACGCTACAAAAGAATGTTTCTCAGACATATTGGAGGGAAGCTGTCAGTATAGCTGTTTATGTTTTGAATCAAGTGCAACTAAAGAAGGACACCAACAAGACACCCTATGAGTTGTGGTTTGGACACAAACCTACTGTAAGTTATTTCAAAAATTTTGGAAGCAAATGTTTTATTCTGAAAGATGAGAGAAATGGTAAATTTGACTCAAAAGGTGATGAAGGGATATTTCTAGGATATTCCAATAAAAGTGAAGCATATAAGTGTCTAAATAAAACTACTAATAAAAAGATTGAATCACTTTGAATCAAGACTCAAGACTCATGTCTTACCTGAACCACTTTGAATCACTTTAAACTCCGATTCAAAGTAGTTCAAAGAAATTCAATGAAGGATTTCTTTTCTAATGATTGTTTTCTGTAGGTGGGCCCTGACCTACATCATCTTCCTAGTGGTGAACCACTTCGAACCACTTTTAACTCTAGTTCAAAGTAGTTCAAAGAGGTTCAAAGATAGATTGCAGGTAGAATCATAAATGAAGGGATAGTTGATGGGACACATGATATAAGCTGACACCGAAATGATGATTAAGTTTTAAAGGTAGGTAGTTTTGATTTGATGGGAACAATAAAGCAAATCTCAGATGAAGTTTTGGGTGATGATTAATGAAATCATTAGCACAAGTGGGAGATATCATTTGAGGAATGATTAATAATGATAATAAAGATGGTGGATTTCAAGGATGTCCTTTGCTGAGTCATCACTATTCACATCATTCAAAATTATTTTCCCAAACTAATGCTCATTAAGGTCAAATTTTTAGGGCATTAATCTTTCAAAATATAAACAGCTGTGTAAGTCTTTCTTTCCTATTAAGCTTTCTACGGAGTCTTGGCTGTTGGAGAAGAGTCTGTTCCAAGTCTATGTAAAATAGGTATCTCCTAAAGCTCTTCTCATTTCCTATTGTTGTTTAATATATTTCTTCGAAAGAGGGGGGGGACATTTTTGTTTTCATTCCTAAGGAAGATATGAGGTCCAATATGCATTTCTTCAAAAATGTAAAAAATATGCAATGTCAAGCTCCCATTGTCTCAGACACAAACTTGTCAGGGGTACCAGTAGAAAAAATGGCAATTGACCTCACAAGCCATGTAGTGGAGAATCATGGTTTAGAGTTCCTGTCAAGTGGATTATTAGAAGTCGCGGCTTTTCCACCATCAGTTGTATGCCCAGAATTGGTTCAGTAATGTATTAACTGATATGATGTTAAGTCTAAGTGCATTATGAATGCAGAAGGCCAAACCCTTGTGCCAATCAATAGGGAGACTATTATGGCTATTTTTAAATCCCGGAAGAGTCCCTTGTCAGTTTTACTCCCACCCAATCTCTAGCTCAATACAGAGAGAATGTAGATAAAAATTGGAGTCATGTGGCTAGGAAGTGGACTCAAACCAATTACAAAGGTGGGTCTCAATTACCTAAAGTTCTTACCAAAGATCACATGAAATCTCTTATTCATGATGTGATAGTGTTGCTTCACCAAATTAAAGGTTCAGAACAGGTTCTGCTCTATGAGGAATGGATGTTTCATTTTATAGAGATAGTCCTTGAAGGGGGGCAACATATTGATTGGGCAGAGATTATTGCTAATTCCTTGAGGGACCAACTTAAACAGGCTTAGGCCATTAAGAAGGATTTCTATATGTCCTCTTATTTTATATATTGCCTAACATGCACACAATATTTTTCTGCCATTCAACAGGTTCCTTGGAATGAAGATCTTCTAATTTATGAATACTGTCTATTATTGAGAAAGGATAAAATTTTGGAAAATTATAGGAAGGTTCATGATGTTTTCCTGGGTAGATTGTGTCAACAATGGTAGGAGTCCCAAACCAAAGAGTTTCATTGGAGGCATAGAAATTGATTCAAGCCTATGGAAGTCTATTCAATTAGTTCCCACATTTCACTTACATTTGGGTTGGAGGCTTCGATGATGAACTGCTCAGGCTCCCAAGGTTTGCCTTCGACTATTTTATTTTGGTAGAATTTTGTAGGCAACTATTCATGGTTATTAAAAATACCCTACCTAAAGAAAAATGGCCTTCTATGTTCCCAATCAAGATTAGAAACTTGACCTGTAATAATATGATAGACGCTTCAGTGATAGGAAGCAACTTATTGAGTTTTCATTTGTAGTTTTATGAATTAAGAAGGGGTTTTGACAACAAGGGTTTTGCTAGGCAGGTTCTAAGCCTAAGTAACTATCCTTCACCAAGCTCACACCTTGAGGACCTATGGGAAGACCTTGGTGATGAGGATGCAATCTGGAAAAGAGATCACTCTAGACTTGTAATTCCATAGATCAAAATGTTGTAGTTAAATTTTGATATTAAGGGTGTAGAAGAAGATAGTTTTGAATCCATAGGTTCAGAGATTAGCAATGTACAAGTAGGAAGTCCCCCAGACATAGATTGGAATAGGAAATAAGAAGATGATATAAAGCTGAGGGCTCAAACTATTTTCAAGGTCACAAAAAGCTGGTTAATAGAAAAGAAAAATAAAAGATCTAAGACCCCCCCCTTGAAAAGCATAGTGCAGGATCAACCTTAAAAAATGCAAAACATGCCCCATCTAATGTATCTCCTATGGTTCAAAATGTAGGTAAAGTTACATCCCCTAAGAAAAAGGTGGTTCCAGACAAGCATCCTACTGCACCAAGATTGAGACCTAGAACAAGATCAGAAAAGTGTTGTCAAATGGCATCCTTGGGGTCAGACTACCTGGATATTGAGATTAATGATGATGACATTTCTTTTCTACCAGATAAATAGGAGAAGGTTCAAGAAATCCTTACTAGGGGCATAGATCTTTCTCAAGTTGAGAATACTCCTGTAAAAACTCCTGACAATCGGATGGTCACCGGTTCGGTTCCTCCCTAGTTAACTGAGTCAGTAAATAAGAGGAAAATTTATAAACCAATTTCACTTCCTATGAAGGAGATCGTCACTAAATATGCTACCTAGAATCCCAAAGTGAAAAGAATGAAGAGTGATGCTAGGCTCTCTGCCGATCCATCTACTGCAAAGATAACCACAGAAATAGCCACTTTCTAGCCCAAAGAGGGAATTTAGGAACCAGAGGTTGAAGACTTTGAAATCATGAAAATGGAGCTTCGTGTTCTAAATAGAGATTTTAGGGATCACCTATTTTAATTCTCAGCTAATCACATGCTTGGGCAATCGCAGAAAGATGGATGGGAAAAATATGAGCTGAAACAACTGGTCTCTACCATGGCTGAATTTCTTTCCTCACTTGCTAACAATGGAGTATTGCCACTAGCATAGTCTTCCCAAGACTTTGACCTGAATTCAGTCGAAAGCCAAAGGTTAGTAAAATAGATGCAACAGGGGAGGGTTCTGATGGAAGTCATGAAGGCTTGGATAAATAATTTTATAACTGAAGGGAGTGCTTTCATTCATGAGTTTATATCCACTTGTCTAGATGGAGAAGGATTACTCGGTGAAGTTCAAACTCTCATTCCAAACTAGGAGATGGAGGAATAGAAATGCATAGTGATCATCCTATAGGTTCAAGAGATAGAAACCTATGGTGTGACTCAATTCTTGGTTGAGAACCCGATGAAAATAGTGGACCCTTGTATGCTATTTATCTTGAAGTAGAACTTTTGATGGAAAAATACGATGTTCAAGGCTGCAATCTCTCAAGCCAAGGTAATCAAGAAAGAAGTACTAGATATGCATGTGGATGCCCTTAAAGATATTGAAATAGTGAATCCCTCAAGTATTTTGCAAATTGATGAAGGTAATAGAGATGCAGATGCCATGGTTAAAGTCTTTACAGACACCATGAGTGCTCTCAAGGAAAATGAAGCACCTATAGTTCAGGATTTCACTAGAATTGTAAATGTGGAATCTATGTTGTTGCTGAATCGAGGGTAGTTACCTAAGTAGGTAGAGAGGATCAGGGAGTTAAGGTGGGGAAAGAATGCAACTCGAGAAAAGCTGACAGGTCTAAAGAATCTACATTTCTAGCTAGCCCAGGAATTAGGGAACGTCTTTCAATCCTGGAAGCTCGTACAAACCGCCATGTCAGAAGACCCTGGAGGAAGTTAGTAGTTGTCGGGACATCATTTCCCTTTCTTTATGTTTTAAGTGACATGTGCTTTAAAATTCTATTGTTAGTTATGTAACTGGTTGAAATCATTTTTCTAGTGTCTGAGAGGTTGGGTTTTTCTAGAGGCTCTCTCAGACTTGAAACTATTAATGTTGGAGCATTAAATAGTTAAGGGGTTAGAAAATATAGATATAAAATAGATAGTTTCTTTTTGGGAAGTAGATAGTTAGTGTAGTCTTTCAATTTTTGAAACAGCCGTGACTAATTTTTTATTAGACTTTGATGCATGGTATGGTTTAGACCTTTGAATCAAAATATGGAATGTATTAATTGCTTTGAAAGTTGATAGATTTAAAATTTATGCATATGTTATTTATATTTAGTCACTTTTGGTTTCTTTCTAACTCATCCTTCTTAAGTTATTTTATAGGTTGTTTTCTTTAGAAGCAGTAGATAAATCTCGGTTCTCTTCTTAATTCATTTTAATCTTATGTTGATTCTGTAAATCACCTCAATACCCAAGAGTATTCAAGTGGTCCTTCTACACTTTTTGGTCAAAAGTGTATGATTTTACTTTTTGTTGATAATTCACTGAATATTATAGAAGGAAGTTGTACCTTAAAAATATAGAGGGAAGCAATTTCCTATGCTTACCCAACTGTTGATGAATCATTTGTCTTCAGAAGTGGAGTCTTTATTCAATATTCATTTAAAAATAGGAAGACAAATCTATTCACCAACAAGTTTTTGGTGACTCTACTGGGGAGAGTCTAGTATAAAACACTAGGTTCTCAACTGATATAATGCCACAAGATGGTATTACCACACAATGATGTGTTTCATGTGCTTCAACCTAACTTAGGGTTCAAAGACACACAAGAAGACATAATTTCAAGCTTAGCTGTAGCAGCCTGGAAGTTTAAACGTAGTAACCAGTAGTTTCATCAAGTTTAGGCAGTGCTTGAAAGAGAAGAAGAAAGAGCCGAGCAATTGAGGGGAGTACCAGTTTCTCATGAAGCAATTATAGTGAATAGACTTGCACAAGCCCTAGCAAGAAATTAAGTTCACTCCCAAGTTTGAAATTGGCAGAGAAGAGGTATACTAGAGGTGATAGGAGTAGGGGATTGCTTGATGAAGATTTTGAAGCTTTGACGAATCTTAGTTTTGAACCTGATCTTAACACTCACAAGAAGAAGAAAACCCAAACATTTAGTAGACCTTCTTCATGTCCTCCTAGCCCATTTGTTCCACCTCTTTTTTGAGCTATTGTTACACCAGGTACTATTGTACCTACTATTCTTAATATATAGCCTTTGAATTTCCAAGTACCCAACATGGCTACCAATCAACCCTGGGGTCAGAATATTGGCCCACTGAACTTAGGAGCCAATCCTCCTAGAGATTTTCCCAAAGGTGCTAATTAGGTCTTGCCGAAGTTCAGTGGAGATGGAAAAGTAACCACTGATGATCATCTTAGTGCATTCCACACTGCCTGTGGTGTTATTAGTGTTCCTACTGAAGAAGTTGCAGTCAGGTTGTCAGAACCTTAGTGGATACCACAACTGATTGGTTCATTCATTTACCAAATAGTTCAATCACTAATTGGAATGATATGAAAATGGCTTTTGAAACAAGATTCAAAACTCCTGATAATGAGATTTCTTTATTGCTTCAACTTAGTCAACTAAAGAAAGAAATACATGAACCTATGCAGGAGTTTGTGGCTAAGTTTAATAGAATTTTGCAAAGGATTCCAACAGCTTCAACACCCAGCAATGAGAATAAGAAGATTTTCTTCTTGAATGTCATTCCACCTGATATAAGCTTTCACCTATTGAAAGATGGAGTTGCTGATTTAGCTATAGTCCAGACATAGGCTATTCAACTAGAGGATACACTCATAATGGCTAGAAAGTGGAAGAGAGAAGTTCAAGCTTCGGGAACTCCCTCATCCTCTACAAAAATAGACCCTCTAATGCAGAGGTTGGTGAATGATATGGCTATGCTCAAGAGATAGAAAAATAAGGCCAGTTCATCGTACCAATCACCTTATCAAGATATTAGCCGAAGACAATATAATCAAACCTAGGGAAAAGTGCCTCTATTGCTGGGTTCACAACCTAGATTTCAAATCAAATTTTCCCCAAGGGAAACAATGTGTTCTTTTCATCTAACAACTGATCATGATGGAGAATCTTGTCCTGATTGGTTAAGGTGTCTCCAAATTAACGCAATAAAGGATACTATCAGTATAGAAGACTTGAAAGATGAAAAATATTCACCTGATATTGGCCTATCTAGTTCTTTTTACCTTGAGTATGAGCTAGGCTCTGACAGAGGTGGAAGTGTTTTAGCAACTCTATAGGATCTTGCCTATGTTGTTCTAATGAGAAATTAGAGAATGCAAAAGTTCATTCCTGGTTTAATTGTTTCTAATGCTGATGCTAGGCATAAAGAAATTGGAGGTGGAGAAGCTCCTTCATGTCCAAAGGGCCCTGAGGTAAAGATCTTACCAAGAAGTAGTTTGCCTCCTTCTTATTCATTTGAATTTGTCAAATTCTGTAAAACAAGCACAATCTCTATTTCCCCCATAGAATATCTTAAAATGAATCCCAAAGAGTTGGACAAGCTGGTCCAATATGTCAAAGGGGAGCCTAGTTCAAATCCTAAATAAGATAAGCCTCTTATAGGTGAGACAACCACAGTCGAAGAACCACTTGTCTTTAAGCCCCAAGATACTCCTTAGACTCCTGAAGAATGTCCTTTTGTTAATACAATTGAAGGTGAACTAGAGGAAAGAAAACCTAATCCCTTTTATATTTCTTTACTGCTAAATGGCCAAAAGCTCAACAATTGCATTATTGACTCTGGTGCAGCTAATAACATCATGCTTGCTCCTATTGCAAGAGCCCTTGGTCTTACCCTGACTAAAACATATGGTCATTTCTATTCTATGGATGGGAAACAAGTACCGTTAATGGATCAAGTCAAAGATGCCCAAGTTGTTCTCGTGGCATACCCTGAAAAACACCTGAAGCTAACAATCCTAGTGGTAGATATCCCAGCTAGCTATGGTATGTTTCTCAGTAGAACTTTTTGCAAGGATTTAGGAGGAGACATTAAGATGGACTGGTCAGAAGCTATGATCCTAGTAGGAAAAAAGAAAGTAAAACTCAAACCCGAGCCTAAAAATAAATATACTGTGGTACCTTCAGATAATCCAAAAGATCAAATTTTGTATGAAGAGTGTCATTTTGGCAATTATCTCATTTTAGTTGATGTTAAAAAGGATGCTGAAACTTCTTCTCAGAAAGAAGAAGGTATATGGGAGATTGAGTTTGATGGTAGCTGCTCTAATTTGGGCTCAGGAATGGGGGTAGTCCTTTTTCCTCCTAATAAACAATGTATTCCTCTTTCTTTCAAGTTAGATTTCAAAAATACTAACAATATTGTAGAATACAAAGCCTTACTTCAGGGATTAGAAGAAGCAAAACTGAGGGGAGTCAAAAAGTTGATAGTAAAAGGTGATGCTGAATTAATTGTGAAGCAGGTGAAAGGATAGTTTTCTGTTAAGAATGAGAAATTAAAGCACTATATAAATTTGGTATGGGACGAGTTGGAATTTTTCAATGCTTTTTCCATAGAATTTATACCAAGGAATCAGAACACTAGAGCAGACACCCTGGCAGTGTCGGCTTCATTATTATTGCCACATCCTGACTTTAAAACTCAAAAGTATCAAATCGAGATGCTTTAAAAATTAAAAGTGCCAGATAATGTGGAGTATTGGCAAGTTTTTGATAGTTATTCTTAGCTCAGGGACTTCTTAGAATGTGCCCCAAATTTTTTTGATGTATACTTTGAAGGATCGAATAGTGATTGCAAAGAAGTTTACCAAGATGTTACAGGTAGTGATGGGGTGATTCAACTGAAAGGTAATAAAATCCCCAAGGGTCTTATATCTCTAGAACATTTGTTTAGGAGAAAAGATGATAGTAATGTTAAAGAGAAGATATCCCATGTGCATAATGCCAAAGAATATGACAAAATTGATATAGGAGAGCAATGGGATCCAAAATGGATTTCAATTGGTTAGACGTGTACTTCAACTGAAAAAGAAAACTTGATAAAGTTACTTACAAATTACAAAGATGTCTTCGCTTGGGGGTATGAAGACCTGAAGAATTTCAAAGGAGGACTTTTTGAACATCAAATCCCTTTAAAGCCTGGTGTTACTCCTTTTCGTCAAAAATTAAGGAACTATAATCCAAAAGTGTCTGAAGCCATATTGAAGGAAGTTGAAAAGATGCTCAGGAAAAGAATTATCTATCCTATTCATCATTCGACCTGGATCACCAATATAGTTCCTGTGAGAAAGAAAAATGGCGAGATCAGGATATGTGTTGATTTTTCATAACTTGAACCAAGAAAGTTTAAAAGATAACTATGCTCTCCCTATGATGGAGCATGTTCTTCAAGCTGTATCAGGATTTGAAGTTATGTCTATGCTAGATGGTTATTCTGGGTATAACCAAATAAGTGGGGCAAAAAATGACCAACACAAAATGACATTTATCACCCCGTGGGGAACTTATGCCTATAGTTGTATGTCATTTGGGCTGATTAACATGGGTGCTACTTTCCAGAGGGTAATGAATTATTCTTTTGAGGATCTCCAGAATAAAATTATAGTGGTGTATTTAGATGATCTTACTGATAGGCCAACACTGGGGCAAATAATAACAAAAGAATTAACAATTTTATGATGAAGTTCGGCTGGTCTATACGTGTCAATCCGAGAGCGTAAGCTTGCAAAAGGCACCCGAGCAATATGCTATCAAGGGATGATAGTTGTGAGATGAGGGTTTATGAATGCATCTACAACACATGAAATTGAATCTATGAAAAACCAAAGAAATCCTAGCGATAGGAACTGTCACTTCCTAGCGACAGGAACATTAGAAACATAAATAAATATTAACAACTATGAGGATAACAAATCACAAATTCAACTAATCTAGAGGAAACAATACCAACACTAGGCATATAACTAATCTAATATAATGTTTTACTAATATAAATCTGATAATGCTATATTGATTTATCTCTTAATATGATAGCAAATTCAGAATATGCTGGTTATTATTAATAATCTGTATAATAATGAGAACGTGATAGTCTGTCTTACCCAGCTATGATATTAATCTAACAGCAAAATTATTTATATAGACTAACTATTGAATTGGAGAGAAACCTTATTCTATTAACAATCAAATAAACTAAACTTAAGCTACAGCAATTATCAACATACAATCTACAATAATTCACATTACTAATAACCTCACCAAACATTCCAAGAGCGGGCCCTTTCTCTGGTCTGCAAGGTGAGTAGAGAATGATCAGGTTCTACACTGCTGCAACCATGCACAAACTGATGTTTTATTTACTTCAAAATAATGTAGTCTCAAATTGCGTACAATAATTTCTTCCTATTGAAAACAATATATTCCAATCTTATATTACATTGCTGCAGCCATGACCTTTTATATAGTCATTTTAATAAACTGCACCACTCAAATAATAGGCAACATTGACAATACAACAGAAATTAGTTTGATGCCAAGAATAGAAAACTCATTTTCAGCATTCCTCCAATATCCAATATGGTTTTGAAACAGTTTTGGAGGAATCAGATTATTGCCATGTAAAACTATGAAACTTATTTCATTTTCCTATACTAATCAGCTGTGTTATTTATTGCAAAGGCAAATGATCTTTGGCTGGAGTTTACTTGTTGTCCACATGATACTTGAAATAAATCTCAACTGCAATATTTTCTATCTCAGTCCCTTACTCCAACCGTATAAGTTGTTTACATGTGCAACCATCTGTCTAAATAAAAGAATGGTCCATAATCCCTTTGTTGCTGTCCATAGAGAAGGAAGAAATCTGTTATAGGTTTTGGGAAATGATGATGGTTTCACGTGGAAAGAATGTTTCCCCATTATTATTCCATGCAGATGCAATAAGTAATGTAGTAATATGTTTTCATAATAAAAACTATGCAGCTGGAAATACATTCTCCACCAGTCTTTACTATCCTCTCCAAGTGTTCCGGATGATAGGAAATTGCAGTCCCGACTGGCAGGCGACAGGAGGTTGCAGTCCTAACTGGCAGGCGACAGGAGGTTTGTTAAATAATAGGAAGATCTACAACAATGAATCAACATGCTGCAATAATAAAGATTAGTAAAACATAATCAACAATG
This sequence comes from Chamaecyparis obtusa, assembly GCA_027943335.1. Lineage (NCBI taxonomy): Eukaryota > Viridiplantae > Streptophyta > Pinopsida > Cupressales > Cupressaceae > Chamaecyparis > Chamaecyparis obtusa. The sequence continues at coordinate 957,867 of BSBK01003919.1, forward strand.
AATTTTCCATATTTTAATCCCAATACAATATTAAATACTACTTAATTATATTAAACTATATGCAACGTTATAATGGTAAAATGGAATGAAATGGGATACAAATGGAATTGAGAAGTATGTAGGAAAGTGTGTAAGATAGATTAAAATAGAGCATTAAATAGGTTATAATTGGCTCTCATCATTCCCCCCAACTTAGCTTATTGCACGTCCTCGTGCAATCATTATGATTAGGAGGTATTTTGTTTTAAGTAGAAGCACTTTAGGTTATGTATTTTGGCTTTGTCTCCACCCTGAACCATGATAACTTATAAACACAAATCCCTTTCATTGCTTCACATGACAGGCTTTGTTATTTTTTCAATAGGGATATCGCTTTCAACTTTTCATGAGTTGTTTCTCTTTTCTCTTTTCTTTTTCTTTCCTTTCATTTTTTTATAGCATCATGGTTCAAAAGGTTTCATATAGGGGAATTTTATCTCAATTTGCACAAGAAGAGTTTAAATGGGTGAGATAGGAGAGATGAGAGACAAAACAAAGGCTTTGTATGATGAATATAATGGATAATGGGATGGAATTATTAAGGGTGATAGATGGAAGATAATAGGATGACATTCCTCCCCCAACTGAAAGGTTGACCGTCCACGGGAAACAAGGAGAGGATAGGGAGGGTTGTTGTAATGTCCCTTGGTTCTCTACTTTTGTAAAATCCTGCAAAACTGACGTTAGTACATGATATCATAAAAAAATATATATAAAATTTCATACTCTACTTTAAGTTAGTAAGGGGAAGTTGGCCCTTAAGGCTAGTTGCTTTCCAACTAACCCTTAAGGTCCTCTTGGAAGCCGCTAGTTGCTTTCCAACTAGTTGCTTTCCAAGCCTACGCATATGCATATGACTGGGCTATCCAATAATTGTGGAGATATGACGTCCATCATTTAATGACTTTCTCATTATGATGTCTCATATCACAATTACACATAATTTCCATAATTCCATCATTTAATGGCTTTCCCATTATGATGGCTTATGTCATAATTTCCATCAAATGGCTTTCCCATTATGATGGCTTATATCATAATGACTTTCTCATTATGATGGCTTATATCATCAATAATAATTTCATTAACTAATTCATTAATTATGAACATTAATCATAAAACAATGTAAACATCTGTATATGATTCCTTTACTATATTTTGTAATTACTTCACCAATCTTATGTGAATATTTATTTATTTATGATAACAAGTAAACTTTATATATATATATATATATATATATATATATATATATATATATATATATATATATATATAACAATTTATACAAATAAAATTCCATATACTTTTATATAAATATAATCTTACATCTTTATATAAATATAATCTTATATAATTATATTTGGCATATTAAACAATACGTGTGTGTGTGTGTATATATATATATATATATATATATATATTAATTTACAATGTTTATTAATTAATACTCACGTATATATATATATATATATATATATATATATATATATATATATATAATTTATTTACAAATATAATCAACATACCTTTTAACTCTGCTGTTTCCTCCCTATTTCCCGACTGCCAATAACCTTTCTCTTTATTTTCTTCCTCCCTTTTACTCTTTTTACTCCCCCATATATATAGGAGAGGGAGGGGGAGTCACGTCTCCTCCCTGCGGGTCGCATCCCTTAGGGGATGTGACTGGTCGCAGCAAAGGCTGCGGCCCAGTTGCATCCACTAAGGTTGCGAACTGCAGCCTTAGTGGTAGGTTTAGTTTATTTAATATATATTTTATTAATATATCTTATAAAATATGATATATATAATATTTATAATATTATATATTTTATTATTAATAATATTTATTAATATAGTATCATTAATTTATTAAATATTAATTGCAATCAATATTTTATTGAATACTATCAATTGATAGTTACTGAATATTAAATAATTTATACTATTAATTACATTTCTTAGAGATATAAGTAAATTAATATGAATTAATATTGATTGTTTATTGATTTGATAAAGATCAGTTATAGATATCGAAAATGATTTAACAATTTCTTCTTAATGTATAGATTTGCTTATTAATTTATTATTATATTTTTTTGGGGGGGGGGGTCAAGGAAGGGGATATTACAGTCCACCCTTCCCAAAATTGCTTGTCCTCAAGCAATTCAACCTTGTTGCGAATGTGTTTATAATTTTGTTATTCGACTTATTCAGACTTGATGATTGTTCAATTACTTAGTGTCCTGCAGAAGTATCCTCATCAATGCTATGTATGGTGGGGAAGTGCACAGAGTCCTCACGTCTAGTCCTTTTTGTAGGTCCTTCCACTGGTGCCTCTTCCATGACATTCATTTGTCCTTTCTTACATTTGTGACCCTTAGTCGAGGGGGCTCTGCATTTAAAACACAGTCCCTTTTGGACGAGTTCTCCTTTGTCTCTATAGCGGTGGTCCTTGCTCCAAGGTTGTTGACATGTGAAACACTTTGAAGGATCTTTACTAGGATTTTCTTCCTTAGTGGTTGTCCTATAGGATTTTTCGTTTGGTTTCTCTTTTTCATCATATTCTGACATTCTTGCCTTTCTAACAGCATCTTCCACAGTTTGGGGCTCGAATGGTCTTACCCTAACTTTGATGTGTTCTTTGAGTCCTTCTACGAACATGTATACTCTCCTCTTTTGGGATACATCGGGGACCATCACTGATAGGCTTTGAAATTTACTGGCATATTCATCAATTGTTCCTGTTTGTCTTAAGTGAGTTAACTCTTGGAAGTACCATTCTGGTTCTTTCTGATCAAATCTACTTATGAGTTTTTGAGTGAATTCACTATATGTGTTAATACTTTTATGTCCTAATGTGACTATCCCATGGTGCCACCAGTTATGAGCTTCTCTTGTTAGATGCATTATTGCAAATTTGATGGTGTTTTCTTCTGTCATCAAACTAAGTGATAGGTAGGTATCTAGTTTTTGAACCCAAGCTTGAGCTGTTTCATTCTCGGAGCCGTCAAAGTGAGGTAGGGACATTTTTCCAAATTTTTCTTTGATTTCTTTCTCTCCATGGTTTTTCCTTTGCCTATTACTAGCCATGGTTTTGGTTTCATAATATTCTTTAAAAGAAATGAGTCTTTGTAATTCAGGTTCTAAGTTGGCATACATTTGTGCCATTTCTTCTACCGAGTGGGTAGAAGGGGTCTCACTTCCTAGGATAGGTTCTTCTCTTGGAAGGAATGAAGGTATTGATGGTCTCGTGTTGGAATCTTGGGATGGAGGCTCATTTTCTGAATGATTGGAGTGTGGATCTCTTCGGGTTGGAGATGTCTGACGTCCTTGGTGGTTATTGTTATTATTCATGTTTTGGATAGCTTGCAGAATTAGTTGGTTGGTCTGTTCAAACCTCTCATTAGTTTGTTCCATGAAGTTTCTTAGTTCGTTGGCTAGTTGCTCGGCCATGGCTTTCTCTCCTTTCTTCCTCTTATACGTTTGCATGAAACTTCTTCCACAGGATGGCAGGATTATGCTCTGATACCACTGTAATGTCCTTTGGTTCTCTACTTTTGTAAAATCCTGCAAAACTGACGTTAGTACATGATATCATAAAAAAATATATATAAAATTTCATACTCTACTTTAAGTTAGTAAGGGGAAGTTGGCCCTTAAGGCTAGTTGCTTTCCAACTAACCCTTAAGGTCCTCTTGGAAGCCGCTAGTTGCTTTCCAACTAGTTGCTTTCCAAGCCTACGCATATGCATATGACTGGGCTATCCAACAATTGTGGAGATATGACGTCCATCATTTAATGACTTTCTCATTATGATGTCTCATATCACAATTACACATAATTTCCATAATTCCATCATTTAATGGCTTTCCCATTATGATGGCTTATGTCATAATTTCCATCAAATGGCTTTCCCATTATGATGGCTTATATCATAATGACTTTCTCATTATGATGGCTTATATCATCAATAATAATTTCATTAACTAATTCATTAATTATGAACATTAATCATAAAATAATGTAAACATCTGTATATGATTCCTTTACTATATTTTGTAATTACTTCACCAATCTTATGTGAATATTTATTTATTTATGATAACAAGTAAACTTTATATATATATATATATATATATATATATATATCTCTTAACATGATTATATAATACTTGTGAAACAATCTTTATATATATATATATATATATATATAACAATTTATACAAATAAAATTCCATATACTTTTATATAAATATAATCTTACATCTTTATATAAATATAATCTTATATAATTATATTTGGCATATTAAACAATACGTGTGTGTGTGTATATATATATATATATATATATATATATATATATATATATATATATATATATATATATATATATATATATATATATATATATATATATATATATATATATATATATATATATATATATATTAATTTACAATATTTATTAATTAATACTCACGTATATATATATATATATATATAATTTATTTACAAATATAATCAACATACCTTTTAACTCTGTTGTTTCCTCCCTATTTCCCGACTGCCAATAACCTTTCTCTTTATTTTCTTCCTCCCTTTTACTCTTTTTACTCCCCCATATATATAGGAGAGGGAGGGGGAGTCACGTCTCCTCCCTGCGGGTCGCATCCCTTAGGGGATGTGACTGGTCGCAGCAAAGGCTGCGGCCCAGTTGCATCCACTAAGGTTGCAAACTACAGCCTTAGTGGTAGGTTTAGTTTATTTAATATATATTTTATTAATATATCTTATAAAATATGATATATATAATATTTATAATATTATATATTTTATTATTAATAATATTTATTAATATAGTATCATTAATTTATTAAATATTAATTGCAATCAATATTTTATTGAATACTATCAATTGATAGTTACTGAATATTAAATAATTTATACTATTAATTACATTTCTTAGAGATATAAGTAAATTAATATGAATTAATATTGATTGTTTATTGATTTGATAAAGATCAGTTATAGATATCGAAAATGATTTAACAATTTCTTCTTAATGTATAGATTTGCTTATTAATTTATTATTATATTTTTTTTGGGGGGGGGTCAAGGAAGGGGATATTACAGTTGTTGCATATTGATCAACATAATAAGTAATACAAATAAAGTTAAGAGATAAAATAAGGAAAAACAAAATTGATTGTTTTACCAACATGCATGTGCAGAGAGACCAAGGCTGGAACATAGAGTAATTCAGCAACCAGGACCACCAAAATGGATGAATCATCAATAATGAAGGAAGATAGGCATCCAAAACTATACTGCAACACCACAAAAGACCACCATCTGACTGAAATCACCGAAGATCATACCACTGGAAGGAACCAGAAAAATAGGAGAACAACTGCAATTTGGAGGGGCCACCATCATGAACTAGTATAGATCATATAAAAAGTAGCACATTCCACTAAAAACACCTCAACTGAACAGGCAACTCAGAGTATCAGGGATCAAAGATTTGACGATCACACTGAAGAGGAGCAGAGTTGTAGTAGTGAGCAATAGGAGGTGCCAAGAACGGAAGAACCACAAAATCCATTGAGTGTTCTTGAAATAATGATTAGCAGAAAAACCAAGAACACCAATTATTGCATTTTTTTATTTTATTTTTTTCTCTTTTTATTATTATTATTTTTTTTTCATTTATTCAATTTTTGATAACGACAAGTGACCGCTGGCAAGCCAGTTTTCAATCACTCACCGCTTAATGGTGCTGTAAAAATAGTTTTCACCATTAAGAATTTATTTTACAATTAATATCCGCCAGAAACTAGTTTTCAGATATTAACTGGCCAACAACGCCCGAAGGTTTTCATTGTTGGATCTTTTATTGCTTTTCTTTTTTTTTTCTTTTTCTTTTTTTTCATTTTTCCATTTTTCATTTTTTTTTCTCTTTCAATAACTACATAGAATGACCAAAGAAATGAAATCCTTTAATGGATGATGAATGATGATACCATCCAAAGCTTTGATTTTTGTCCATGACCTCACAGAAGGCACTATTGAAACTTATTTTCCTAATGAACTTGAAATGATGACTAAGAATAATCTCCACAAACTTAGGAATATTGAAACACTCGCACAAATCAACCTTGATCTATTTATCTCACACTGCTAAATTTAGAAGTGCCTTGTAGAGATTGGGAACACATACTAGCATACTTGGATGAAAGAAGTACTCACAAGGATGATGATACTCATATGACATAGTGATCTGATAATGACAAAGCTGGATCACCAATGATAGTCTCCAATGTGGCCATAGAACTTCAAAGAGGAGGAGACACAACTCGAAGGAGTGTGATGTTCTGCAATGTCTTCCAAGTCTTTCTTGATGTGTAGCTCAAAATAATCATGAATCTCAAAGACCAAGTTACATATTTTTCTCCTTGTGATAAATCACCAAAGAAAGGAAATATCATCTCAAGGTAATGAACACCTTATGCCATAATATTCTTGTGATCTCCAATAGTCAAGCACAAGCAAAACTAGATAAATAGCAAGCCCACACAATGTTAACAAAGCTAACAAAGTATGTTTTTCAATGCTTGTGTAGAGAAGCATCATCAACTGGCATTGGTACGAAGATCTTCTAACCACAACAAGAGACCTGTAACCATATTCTCAAAACCAAGCATATCAAGCATAGTAAAGAAAATTTTATCTAATTAATAACCCTACCATTAAGTGAGTAATGCATTTATACAAATAGTAGGTAGAGTCATTAATATAAATAAACACTTGATAAAAATAAAAGAATGTGATTACAATGATTATACTAATGTCAATCAACATAACAATACATACCTTGAATTGTTTAGATGTCACATGGTGAAGTTTTCTAAAAAGGACCAACAAAACAATCAATGAATCCTGATTAGAAATCATCCTAGCACCACAAAGTTAGAAGGATTTCCCCCCAACTTAACTTCATGCTACAAGGTCACAAAATAATTAGGGTAACCAAAGAAATTAGGTAACCCATAGAGAGTAATACATCTTTAGAATTTTGTGAGTCTTATTTAATCAAATATTTCAATAATTCGATGGATGGATTCCCAAATAAATTGTAAGTTATAAAAGCATAGGGAATTTGAATTATCCAAGGAATCAAGAAATGGATTTAATACTTGTTATCAATGAATGATCATCGTAAGATACAAGAACCAAGACTAAAGAATATATGGATATTAATACCTTGATCCTTGTTAAATAAATGAATCATCCATAGTTTATTTGGTCATCTTAGGACAATAGAAAGAATCAACAACGAGGAATAATGATCATCCAGTTTTAACATTTGTTGTTTGGTCATTAATGCATAGAATCCCTTATAATTGTGCTTAATCAATTATTGGTCCCAAATCAACAAGTATGTGAGGGATGCATATTTTAACCATAGGCCTCCAAATATCAATATATATAAGTACAAAAGTAGTAGAATATAAATCTTGGAGGATGTGGTAGTAGATTTGTGAAATATGGAATGTATATGGCTTAATACTACTTAGTGAATGATAAACATGCATACTCATGAGTCCATTAATTAAAATTGTTGCAATTTGATGCATGGGCTCATTTGTAGTCATTTGTGATTCACTAAGTTGAAAAGAAGAACAAATTTGATTATAATTCAATAAATAATATCGTTCTTCTAATTTAATTAAACCAAAATCACATCCCTTATATGCATAAATACATTCCAATGTTGATTTATCGATTTCAAGCACATCATTAGATTGTGTAGGGATCCATAAAAGTTTATATATACTATTAACCACCTTATTATGAAGTGGTATATGAGGCAATATAGTTGCCTTTGGTGGATAAGGTGGAGTGCAATGTGAATGGGATAATGAATATGGTAAGAAGTATGAAGGAGATAAAGTAGATGGGAATAAGTAGGATGGGTGGAATAAAGGTGGTAAGGATGGATATGGTGGTTGTTGTGAGTATTCATGATTCATATTATGTGGGTAATTATATTTTGAAGAAATGTGATGGCTTGGTGATGAAATAAAGTGACAATCTATGTTACCAACATAATGCATACCTTGATCTTCTTGAGATGGAATTTGAAATGGTTCATTAGTTACAAGGAATGCTTGTTCACTTCCTCCCTTATCTTGGTAGGGATCACAAAAAGTTTGTACCTCATTCACCACTTGCTCTTGATTGTTCTGGCATATGCACTGGTCATCTTTCCTGTAGCAAAGAGAACAACAAGTGGTTAAATTTTCATTATCAAAATCACATTCATTAATGATATTTTCATGGTCAGAAATAACGATATAATTCTTGCATACCTCTGATAGCGGAAGATCAAGATCAGTAAAGATGCATTCATTAGGTAGAGAGGGTATTAAAATATCACCTTTGATCGGTGTGTTTTCCCCACCAAGTTTTTCTTTTGTTTTTAAATTTGAAAGCAGGGGTCTGGGGGCGGCAGCCACCAGTGGGGTCAAGGGGCAACGCCCCTTGCGGGGTCCTGGGGCAGCGCCCAAGGTGCGCTCCCTATCGCAGTACAGGGCGGGGTCGAGGGGCAGCGCCCCCGACGCCAAGCACATTTTGCCTCTTGTGTTTCCTTCAAATTTTGCATTTTTCAAGCAATTTTCAACCAAAATTGATACACTTGAACAACATTGAAAAGGCATCATTTTTAACATTTTTCTTCAAAATAGCTTATAATAACTCACAACAACTAATGATAATGGAATCTAATTTCTAAGACAACTAGTGAATCAAATGTCTAATGCCTACTTGCAAACTCTAAAACAAATCTCTAAAGTAATGCATCTATATGATTTACGCAATGCAAATTAAGATTAATTACTTAAGCAAGGCTAGCAATTGCAAAAGCGTTCATCCTAACACATTGTTCCTAACTCAAATCAGCAAACTAACATGCCTTTGACACCTTTCCCTGGCAGCGGCGCCAAAATGATAGGCCAACACTGGGGCAAATAATAACAAAAGAATTAACAATTTTATGATGAAGTTCGGCTGGTCTATACGTGTCAATCCGAGAGCGTAAGCTTGCGAAAGGCATCCGAGCAATATGCTATCAAGGGATGATAGTTGTGAGATGAGGGTTTATGAATGCATCTACAACACATGAAATTGAATCTATGAAAAACCAAAGAAATCCTAGCGACAGGAACTGTCACTTCCTGGCGACAGGAACATTAGAAACATAAATAAATATTAACAACTATGAGGATAACAAATCACAAATTCAACTAATCTAGAGGAAACAATACCAACACTAGGCATATAACTAATCTAATATAATGTTTTACTAATATAAATCTGATAATGCTATATTGATTTATCTCTTAATATGATAGCAAATTCAGAATATGCTGGTTATTATTAATAATCTGTATAATAATGAGAAAGTGATAGTCTGTCTTACCCAGCTATGATATTAATCTAACAGCAAAATTATTTATATAGACTAACTATTGAATTGGAGAGAAACCTTATTCTATTAACAATCAAATAAACTAAACTTAAGCTACAGCAATTATCAACACACAATCTACAATAATTCACAATACTAATAACCTCACCAAACATTCCAAGAGCGGGCCCTTTCTCTGGTCTGCAAGGTGAGTAGAGAATGATCAGGTTCTACACTGCTGCAACCATGCACAAACTGATGTTTTATTTACTTCAAAATAATGTAGTCTCAAACTGCGTACAATAATTTCTTCCTATTGAAAACAATATATTCCAATCTTATATTACATTGCTGCAGCCATGACCTTTCATACAGTCATTTTAATAAACTGCACCACTCAAATAATAGGCAACGTTGACAATACAACAGAAATTAGTTTGATGCCAAGAATAGAAAACTCATTTTCAGCATTCCTCCAATATCCAATATGGTTTTGAAATAGTTTTGGAGGAATCAGATTATTGCCACGTAAAACTATGAAACTTGTTTCATTTTCCTATACTAATCAGCTGTGTTATTTATTGCAAAGGCAAATGATCTTTGGCTGGAGTTTACTTGTTGTCCACGTGATACTTGAAATAAATCTCAACTGCAATATTTGCTATCTCAGTCCCTTACTCCAACCGTATAAGTTGTTTACATGTGCAACCATCTGTCTAAATAAAAGAATGGTCCATAATCCCTTTGTTGCTATCCATAGAGAAGGAAGAAATCTGTTATAGGTTTTGGGAAATGATGATGGTTTCACGTGGAAAGAATGTTTCCCCATTATTATTCCATGCAGATGCAATAAGTAATGTAGTAATATGTTTTCATAATAAAAACTATGCAGCTGGAAAATACATTCTCCACCAGTCTTTACTATCCTCTCCAAGTGTTCCGGGTGATAGGAAATTGCAGTCCCGACTGGCAGGCGATAGGAGGTTGCAGTCCTAACTGGCAGGCGACAGGAGGTTTGTTAAATGATAGGAAGATCTACAACAATGAATCAACATGCTGCAATAATAAAGATTAGTAAAACATAATCAACAATGAATTTTCCATATTTTAATCCCAAAACAATATTAAATACTACTTAATTATATTAAACTATATGCAACGTTATAATGGTAAAATGGAATGAAATGGGATACAAATGGAATTGAGAAGTATGTAGGAAAGTGTGTAAGATAGATTAAAATAGAGCATTAAATAGGTTATAATTGGCTCTCATCACTTACCATCTTTTCGAAGAAGAGGAGTCAACATTTAAAAGATCTTGAGACAGTGCTCTTGAGGTGTAGGAGTCACGACATCTCTCCGAACCCAAAAAAATCAATGTTCTTTATGGAAGAAGGAAAATTACTAGGTCATATTGTTTCAAAGGATGGTGTGCGGATTGATCCCGAAAGGGTAAAAGCGATTCAACAGCTTAGCCTGCCATTGAGTAGAAGTGGATTGAAGTCCTTCTTCAGCTAGGTAAATTTCCTACGTGCATTTGTTCTTGAATTTTCAGAAATTACTAAGCACATGGTCGACATGATGAGTGAGAAAATTCCTTTTAAGTGGAGTGATAATGGACGCAAAGCCTTCAATAATATTAAGGATGCAATATCTCAAGCACCTGTGTTAAAAAGTCCTAATTTCAAAAAGGAATTTATCATCTATTGTTATGCTTCCGATCATACTCTATTGGGTATATTAACACAAAAAGATGAGAAAGGACAAGAAGCACCCATAGCCTTTATGAGCACACATCTAAAAAGACATGAGCTCAAATACTCCCAGATGGAAAAACATGCCTTCGCCATAGTAAAAGTAGTAAAACTATTCAGGTACTATATACTTCATTCCCATTGTACCATTTTCATCCCTGATACTGTAGTGAAAAGTATTTTGACTTAGAAGGAGATTGGTATGAATAATAGAGCAGTTTGGATAGCAAAAATTCAAGAGTATGATCTAATGATTAAACCAAGCAATTTAGTAAGAGGGAAAGGCCTATGCAAGCTAATAGCAGAAGATGGTAAGCCATCTAAGAAAATTGATGAAGTACCTGTAATACCCCAAAATTGGCACCTATTTAATTTCATCAATTTTGGTGCATTATCTCGATTTTACATCACCAAAGTCCTAGTTCCCTAGGCAATTTTCTCCCTCATACCTGACTTAATTTGACTTGATGTCAATTGCAAAGACCATAAATTGCAATAATCAAATGCTAAAATAATTCCTAAGTCCTAGACTTTATTTGGCTAAATAATCTCTATGATACATTAATTTAATTGTAAAGTCCTAAGTGCTTTCTAATTAAATTAAATCTACCCCCTTTAGCTAATTACACATCAAAAAGGAATTAATAAATATTTAGTTAATTGAATGGACACCTCTTTATTTGAATTTAATAATTCAAATTACTCGAAAGGTCACTCCCCACATGTGGCAAATTCCATTCTTTTAATTAAATAATTCATTGTCTTTTTGTCTCAATTAGGAATGAAGAGTCCACCGTTTCGAATCAAGAAACTATTCATTCCTCTTCTGGCTTGGTCTATTTAATGAACCTCTTTTTCTCATTCAAGAGAGCAAATTTTTGAGAGCATCCTTACTATAGCATTTTTTAGTCTCATATCTCATTATTTTCAAAGCTCTTTTATTGCATTATCTAGTTTAATTTTTCATATTAGTATAATTTCATTTCACATTTAGATTAAATTTGCTTACTTGTTCTTAGTCTAATATCATCTTTATTTCAAAATCAAATAAAAATCTGCATTTCATATTTCTTTCAAAGTTTTCTAGATTAATTGCATTCATTCTTAGCTTAGTTTCATTTTGCTCATATTTTCTTTCAAATCCTCCATTGTTGAATTGGTCTCCCGGCTGTTGGCTCTCATTTTGAGAGTATTCAAACACCCCATTCACATAGGAGGCAACAGGTCGCCTCACCATGGAATTTGGATTGAGTTCTTCATACTCTCTCCTGAATTCTATCAAGTGAATAATGACCATGTTGTGTTGTGTCTGATTTAGAGGTCACATTCAGTCACATACATTTTGGCGCCCACCGTGGGGCAGAAAAGATCAATTTCTGGCCTCATTCTTGATTGCTTTTTCAGTTTTAGTATTGGTTACAGGCATTGTACGGCTATTTACAGTCTGAAAACATTGTAATATAGTAATGGATGGATAGAATGATGAATCCTCTTTCTCATGCTTTTGATTTGGATCATTTTTATAAATAAATGAATAAGTTATGATCATTTTGGTGAAAGTGGTTATTTACAGATTTGAGATTCTCTGAATACAGTCAGATTGAAATGTCTGGTGCGGACAAATTATGAACAATAAAGATCTCTAATAATATTCATTGGAAAGATACGTGAATTAGATTTTATTTCTTTTTGGTTTGAGTTATTTTTATGCAAATTTGTGAAAGTTATGAGCATTTGAGTGAAAACTATTTTTTAACAATCTGCATTGGAGTTGCAGGCAATGATTTGCTCTTAGAAAATGATTTATGAATGGGAAAAATAAATGGCTTACATATTTGGAAACTATATTTATTAATGGTTACTGTAAAATTAGTTTGGTTTCATTTGGATTCTTTTTGAGAAAGATATGTGATTCCCTAGGCAGGGTTTGGTGTTTTAAATCTGATTTATGACAGAAAAATTGTAGTCTGAAAACATTATTGGTTGAGGAACCAAATGAAATCATAAGACCTTGTAACTTTGGGAAATGATAGTTCTTGGTGTTAGATAAAAACTTCATTCTTTCCAGAAATTTTAATATTATGATTTTATGGGTCAAATAAATCAATCTTTAAAGACTGTCTTGAAGACAGCAATGTTACATATCTTACGGTTTGTCATTGATTTGTCTTGATTGTATACTTTCGGATGTGTGCTAAATGCTGGATTGCAGATCTTTGGACCTAAGGTGAGTTCTTAAAATCTCTATAACACTTGGTTTGGGCATAAAATTGAACCTCTCATGTGTTTGGCTTGAGTGTTACATGCTTTCATAGAACACATTTTAATTGATGCTCTTAATGGGAAATGAATGAACATAGATTTGTTTTTACAAGTTTGTGTTTAAGTGAATGCTTGTGTTTAAACATTAAGTAATTCTTGGTTTCAAATATCAAAACATCTCATTGAGTAATCTAGGGCATGGATTCATTCCTAGTTTACATGAAGAGTTAAATGCACCACTTTGTGGACTCACTTCATGTTTACTTGGAAAGTTAAATATTCCATGATTCAAACCCTCTTGCACTTATGAGTAGTATTGATTAGCAGTCTTAGATTACTTGTGATTGATCTAGATTGCTATCTTGGGTTATTGGACTCGCTAATCTGCCGGCCCCTCATTTCCACCCTGTGGTTGCAATCCTAGCGCCACATTAAAGGGGAGGGGTCTATAGGAAAGAAGCGTTAATTGTTCCACTTGGCAACCCTTTTGTGCTTTTTGGAACTCACTTGTTTTCTAGGGTGTGGACTCACTTTGAGTTTGTGTGAGGAGTTAAATGTTCCACTTTTGGACTCACTTTGAGTTTGTGTGAGGAGTTAAATGTTCCACCTTGTGGACTCACTTCACATTCACTTGAAGAGTTAAATGTTCCACTTTTGGACTCACTTCACATTTACTTGAAGAGTTAAGTGTTCCACCTTTAGTGCTTTTCAATACTTTTTGATAGAGAATTACTTACTTTTCATTTTTTTAGAAGGCCTGCTTGGGGATTTCATCACCTCAAGGGACGACCTTAACTCTTGTGTTCCGGCGGAGTATAAATATCGGGAGGTGAATCCAAAGACACCTCTCTTGGGAATGAGTTAGATTTCACTCTTGGCTAAGCCTCAAAGAAATTTATACCTTTGAGAAGTGAAGGAGGAGATTTGGGTTACCGTCTCCCCCCGACTGTGTGATTTCTAATTCTTCTCATCTACGGATTTGTGCCTCACGTACCTTACGTATATCGAGGACTCCTTTTAGAAAAGCCATGTATATCCTTGTAGACAACTTGCTAGGATGTTGTTGTGTTTTAAGTGTCTGCTAAAACATTCTCAAGAACATACACAAGTAGAGTCCTTAGGGATTAGAAATACTAAGTCACTATTCTTGTTCATGCGCAAGGTTGCTTTGTCCCTTGCCCATTGCTTGAAGACTGTTTGCTTGAACTCCTTGATTTCTATCTTATGTGCTTGATCAATGACATAAATCTAATCTGCCTTTTGTCCATGATTTGTTTTTCTATTTTCCTGTCGTTCACTGTCAAAAACTAGTTGTCTTGAGTTAGGAATCGATCGATCTTTGCTTTGACTCGTATTGTCTCTCATTAGTCTACCTTATCTCGTTGTGCTCTTGTACCTTGCATTGTGATTGTCTTATCTCGGCTGTTCTAGCCATCTCTTTTTGACAATTCATACTAGGTTCATCTTGCATCTTGGCTGTTCTAGCCATTTATCTCTTTTTCGTTATCTTAGAGACAGAGTCTAGCTTTATCCTGAATCTTTTCTCATCACATCTTCATTTATGACTGTCACGACTCGAAGTGGCAAGACTTATCCCATTCAGAACGCTGATCAAGATCAAAGTAAACCTTGTAATCAAGACATAGGTCATCTTGAATTTTTTATGAAATCTAAACTTCGTGAGGAATTCTCACATTCTTCGTCATTCCAAGAGTATTACAATCCATTGTTTCAGATACAGTCTGACTTATTATTTCAAGAATATTATAACCCATTGTTTGAAGACCAGCAAGACTCTGAAGGGTCACTTTCTAAAATTAAACCTATTGATCCTTTTGAACCTATCAACTCTTTCACGATCTCTCATAATACTACCAACAAGATGGGAGATCCAAAACCTTCAAAGTTGGTTTTCAATCTCAGCTCTAACATGCCAAAACCTTCAAAGTTGGTTTTCAATCTCAGCTCTAACATGCCAAAACCCTCAAAGTCTATCTTTAATCTTAGCTCTAGCATGCAAACAGTCAATGCCACTGAGAAGGCTACAACAGAAGCTCAACCACCTTCTAGATTTTCTAGAAACAAACCTTGGATCTCTCACTATGACATGATCATTGCTCCAAGGAGTGAGGATACTCCTAAACCCAAAACTCCCTTTGTCTTGCGAGGCCCTACGTCTCCCTCTTATAACTCCACACAGTCTCTAGCTTGTGCGAATGCTATCCCTCAATCTCGTGCAAAGATTTTTCTCAAAGGTCCCGAACCTTCGACATCCAAACCAAAACTATCTATGGATAAAGCCCTCACTGAGGAAAATGTCCCCAAAGATCTCGATCTCAATCAGTTCCAATCTATGGTGGGTCATTTAACTTCGCCTCACTATTTGTGCTTTTCCAAAGAAGATGATCATTCCTTAAGCCATCCGCATAATGCTCTCCTGCACACTGAAGTTATGATAGGCCCCAAGAGTATCCCTTGTGTCCTCATTGAAAATAGTGCTAGCCTAAATACTTGCTCTGCTAAGATGCTTACCCAAACAACAGACAACTTTGTTCCTACCAATAGAGAGTCCATTGAGTTCTATGATGCTAAGCTAAAAGAAATAGAAAAGACCTTGAAGATCAAAGATATTGGCATGAGGGAATATCAAATTGAGTCCATCTTGTCACTGTTAGCTCTCCCTCCATCTCCACATTCCTATGAAGAACCCTCTGAAGATAGATTTGGTATTGGCTATCAGAGCAATGAGCTTGACCAACCTAGCTACAACTTTCACTCATGCAAGGATTCAGATAATGAAGAAACACAGATTCAGCCTATGACACATGAAAGATCTTTGAATGTTCAAAATTTTGATTCAAACTACCAAAAAGAGTCTTATCTACCTTCTCAAGTGCTTCAGGAACATGATTTTGGTCCTCACCAGGAGATTTTATACACTCTACTGAACAGATTTCTACTACTGTAGCTACTACTAAATATGTCACTGCCTCTAATGGCACACATACTGATTGGGAGCAACTATTGGACACTTCCCTTATCTTTGGTATGCCTCAAGGTATGCCTATTCTAGATTGTTCTACCACTTCTACTGTTAAACAAAATCCTACTACTGCCAACTCCAATGGCACATATACTGATTGGGAGCAATTGTTGGATGCTTCCCTTATCTTGGGTATGCCTCAAGGTATGCCTATTCTAGATTGTTCCACCACTTCTGCTATTGAACAGACTCCTACTATTGCCAACTCCAATGGCACACATACTGACTGGGAGAAACTATTGGATGCTTCTCTTCTCTTTGGTATGCCTCAAGATATGCCTATTCCAGATTACTCTACTGCTTCTACTACTAAACAAGATCCTACTATTGAAGAAACACTTCCTATGTTAGATGACAACAATGAAGAAAGTCTACCTCCAACTATGTCTCTAGCTGAATGGGACTCCATTTCAGATGCTACTACAAAAATACCAGTTGATGCTATGCACTTATATGCTAGTCTTAACAACTCAGAAAGAGGAGAAAGTTATGATCCTCCAGATCAAGCTATTGATGACAATCCTTTCCACCCTCCTGTGGAGATCATTCCTATGGCTCCTAGGTCATCTACTCCAAGCTATACTCCTACTGCTCCAGCAAATCATGGGTATGTAAGACCCCATTCTTTTATAGCTTCATGGAATATTGGTAGATCCAGAATTGAAATGGTTCCTATTCATGCACTCTTACCACCTGAAAGGGGACCTGACTCTTGGAATAGGTTATCTTGCTTAGGCTCACATAATATTCCTCCAAACTTATCTGACTCTTCTAGGATGAATCACAATCGACAATGCTCTATGGAAGATTACTTTCTTGATCTACCTGATGCATTCATGAATGATGAGGATGATACTGATATATTTGCACTTGAGCCCATCCCATTGACTTTTCTTCCCCCTTCATCTCCCAGAAAAGTGGCTCATCCACTTCCATTTCCACCTCTCCACCTGAACCAGTCATATAAGCCTCTTTCATCCATCATGCCTGAGTCTTTTGGAAGTAACTTGGATGTGCAACATAAAAATAAAAATAATGAGAATCCACTTATATCTCGAGGTCACCATGTCCCATCTAATCGACACGTGACTATGAAGAAAGGAAAGAAACAAAGGTGTTCAAAAGACTGCAAAGGTCCTCAAAAAGAAGAAGACAATCAAAAGCCAGAAAATAAAATAAAAAATGGATCTCGAAATCCATTCTATAGGCATTGTCATCAAAAGCACCTCAAAATAAAGAAGAAAAAATTCAAAAGCTATGTGGATTCCAAAGAAAGAAAAAATCAAAGTTGTCATTTGAGCTTCCAAAATTCTCATGCTTCCCTCCATTCCATCACCCTTGCCTCTCATACTTTACCCTCTTCACTCCATCTTGCCTTTTCCCAAAGTGCATATCAGTATCTCCTTATTACTAATGGCATGACTAAGAAAAATCTAGAATGTACTCTTCCTAAGCATTTAGAGCGTGGGAAATCTGACGAAGAGTTAAGGTGTGTCCATGAGGATATTTGTGGGTCTCACTTAAGTGATCTTTCCTTGACTATGGATCTCTTGACTGTTGGACACTACTGGTTGGATCTCCTATTACTGCTACAACATCTGGTTCTGATTCTGCAACTTCTTAGTTGGCTACTACTACAAATGACTATGTTTCCAGAGATCACCACTGAAGGAGAGAAACCCAAAGAGCCCATCAACGCTCTTCATCTGAAAAAGTTCTACAGCTGACATTCTTAGTGTGCTCATGTACATATTTATTGATCCTGAAAAAATCCTAAAAATTGATATATTGCAAAAAATCCTAAAAATTGCAAAATGTCCTGAAAAAATGATCATCTTAGTGAAAACCTGGCAAACAGGCGCTTTGATGTATCTATTATCCTGGTGAAAACTTGGTAAACAGGCACCTTGATAATACAAAAAAAATAGAAAATGTGAAAAATACAAAAAATTTGAAAAGATCAAAAATACAAAAAAATGAGATATTCAAAAAATACAAAAAAAAAAGAAAAAAAAGAGAAAAGTACAAAAAAATTGAAAAAGAGAAAAATGTGCCATTGATGAAAACCTGGTAAACAAGCGTCATGTTAGCAAAAATAGAATCTCTGCCAAGATGGTGAAAACCTGGTAAACAGGCGCCTCTTGTTTTCCTGAAGTAACATCTCATCTCAGCATCACTTGGCTCTTAGTTTCCTACTTTAGTTTCCTTCCTTTCCTGCTTTAGTTTGTTTTCCTCCTTTCCTGCTTTAGTTTGTTTCCTGCTTTGGTTTGCTAGCTCATGCGCTTGTCTTTGAGTTTTCCTCAACTCTTCATGGATTGGAACTGGTTCACACTTGGGGGCACCTGCCTGGTCTAGGGGGCATTGTCCTATCGCTTTCGGAAACTCTTTTGAGCATTGGTCACCAGTGGTTCCCACTATGCCTACCTATAGATACATAGCTTTCGTTTGATCTCTCTTCTTCAGGATTTCTCCCTTCCATCAATCACCAGTGATTCTCACTACGTCTGCCTATTGTCATTATCTCATTGAGACTTCGAACGTTATCTTTCCGAATTCTCTTCAATCCGCTTGAACACGAACTTGAACTGAAACTTAAACTAATTGTATGCTCCTTTGAGGCATGTTGAGCTTTGTTTTCTTTGAGTGCTTGTTTGTTTGCTTTGCTTTTTTTGCTTTCTGTTTGTTGGTTTAGTTCCAACGATCCAAAGAATTCATTTAAGAGGGGTGTCTATCTGTAAGAGCCTCTATCTCGTATTGGATGGCCATGCGTACCTCGACTCCTTTTATATGGATGCTTTGGTGAGGTTGGTTCTTCTCCTTGTCTTTTGAGTGACTTCTTTCTGCTACTGATGAAATTGTAAACGCTCATCCTGTTTAGTGAACGTAAGGGTCACTGCAAGCAATCTTTGGCAAAAGAAAGATCTCTCGTGTGTTTGGTGTGTTTGTTCGCAAGAGACATTCAGGTCATTCTAGCAAATGTGCTTTGATGCTTATGTTAACTTGCTAAATTAAAAGGAATAGGTGTTCAGGTCATTTTGGCTTCTTGTGCCTTAATGCTTACACCTCATTTCGACAAATTTAAGACTTATGTCATATTCATATTCTCATGTTGGGGAGAATTGTATGGCATCTTGCGATTGTCCCGTGCTTAAATGAACTCTATGATGATAATACGATGAGTCCAACAGCCAAGTTTAGAGGATTGCATTTGTTCATCCTAGGCCTGCATTTAGACTTGCATCTTTCATTCTAGGCTTGCATTTGGAGCGCTTTCTTGTTGCTCTCTTGATTGCTTTCTTTTGGATCTTCTCATCAAAGGTTCTCATCTTTTGTCCCAGTCTCATCTTGGCTGCATCCTTTTTCAGGATCGAAATCGAAATCTGACATCTCTAAGTGGCTCAAAATCGCATTTTAAATATTGGACTCCTTCTGGATCGGATGCTTGTGCAGTCAGCCTTCTGGTGTCATCTTCCTGCTAGATCCTCATCTTTGCATCATGTTCTCAAATCTTTGCTTCTTTTCATCAAGTCAACCCTAGTCCAAATTTGGTCAACTATGGTCAAACTTGGTCAACAGGACCTCTGCTTTGCTCCGTTTCACTTCTGTAGCTTCGTGAATCTAGTCTAATTTCTTTTGCTCTGCAATCTCTTGTTGTTTATCATCCTTCTGACATGTCATCTTTCAATTTCGCTCCCGAGGGGGCAGGATGATTACATCATTTGAATCTTGTCGAATCTATTCTTGAATCAGTCTGATTTGAATCATGAGTCCTTATTGGTAGGGGCATCTTCACGCCTCGCATCTTGTTATCTGGAAATCTATCTCTTAGGTATCTGAGCAATCTAACTCAGATCCTCGAGGATCATTCTTCATTCTGGAGATGGTTCTTGAAATCTTTTGGGTATTGGGGCAATCTAACCCTAATTCTTGGGAGTCAAGCTTCGTTCTAGAGATGACTCTCAAAATCTCTTTTAGACCGTTATCTGGGCAATCTAACCTGGGTCTCGGAGGACTAAGCTTCGTATTGGGGCAATCTAACCCTGATTCGGAGATAGTCCTAAATCTGCATCTTCATCAATTGGTATTGGGGCAATCTAACCCCGATTCCAGTTCTCTTCTAAGACCGTTGTCTTCGCAATCTAACTTAGACTTCGGAAAATTCATGCTTTGATCTGCTTTGATCTGTCACTTCAGACTATTCTTTGAATCAATGCGCTGTTCGCACATCAATTCAAAGAGGGGCAAATGTAATACCCCAAAATTGGCACCTATTTAATTTCATCAATTTTGGTGCATTATCTCGATTTTACATCACCAAAGTCCTAGTTCCCTAGGCAATTTTCTCCCTCATACCTGACTTAATTTGACTTGATGTCAATTGCAAAGACCATAAATTGCAATAATCAAATGCTAAAATAATTCCTAAGTCCTAGACTTTATTTGGCTAAATAATCTCTATGATACATTAATTTAATTGTAAAGTCCTAAGTGCTTTCTAATTAAATTAAATCTACCCCCTTTAGCTAATTACACATCAAAAAGAAATTAATAAATATTTAGTTAATTGAATGGACACCTCTTTATTTGAATTTAATAATTCAAATTACTCGAAAGGTCACTCCCCACATGTGGCAAATTCCATTCTTTTAATTAAATAATTCATTGTCTTTTTGTCTCAATTAGGAATGAAGAGTCCACCGTTTCGAATCAAGAAACTATTCATTCCTCTTCTGGCTTGGTCTATTTAATGAACCTCTTTTTCTCATTCAAGAGAGCAAATTTTTGAGAGCATCCTTACTATAGCATTTTTTAGTCTCATATCTCATTATTTTCAAAGCTCTTTTATTGCATTATCTAGTTTAATTTTTCATATTAGTATAATTTCATTTCACATTTAGATTAAATTTGCTTACTTGTTCTTAGTCTAATATCATCTTTATTTCAAAATCAAATAAAAATCTGCATTTCATATTTCTTTCAAAGTTTTCTAGATTAATTGCATTCATTCTTAGCTTAGTTTCATTTTGCTCATATTTTCTTTCAAATCCTCCATTGTTGAATTGGTCTCCCGGCTGTTGGCTCTCATTCTGAGAGTATTCAAACACCCCATTCACATAGGAGGCAATAGGTCGCCTCACCATGGAATTTGGATTGAGTTCTTCATACTCTCTCCCGAATTCTATCAAGTGAATAATGACCATGTTGTGTTGTGTTTGATTTAGAGGTCACATTCAGTCACATACAGTACCAATGGCATTATTGGTCAGTTTAACTGATCCCTGGTTTTCGAACATGGCTTATTTCCTTACTTATGGTGAGTGTCCTGACCATTTAAATCCCAAGGAGAGACGTAACTTGAAATTAAAAGTAAGTAAATATGTGATATCCTAGGGGAAATTATATAAAAGAGGCATAGATGGAACCTTCTTAAGATGCGTGCATGCTGAGTAGTAGAAAGAGCTTTTGAAGGTATTCCATGATGAAGCTTGTGGAGGTCACTATTCCTCAACTATGACTGCATTCAAGATTCTTCAAAACCATTTTTACTGGCCTGGCATGTTCAAGGATGCGTACCAGTATGTTCACAATTGTGAGAAATGTCATCTTTTTACTGGGAGACCTCATGTTGCTTCTTTACCTGTTAAACTAATGATTGTTGATGAGCCTTTCAAACAATGGGGGATAGACTTTGTGGGACCTTTGAACCCACCATCTAATGCAGGGCATGTTTATTTTCTAATAGCCACTAATTATTTTACTAAGTGGGTGGAAGTTGTCCGCACCAAGAAAGTGAACTCTCAGGTGGTGTGTGAGTTCCTTTTGAATTATATTTTTGTTAGGTTCGGGGTGCCTATTAATATAGTAGCGAAAAATGCTACTTACTTTTCCTTTGAATAAATCTTAGCTTTTTATTATGAACATGGCATTTCTTTGGCTCATTCCTCTGACTATTTCCTACAAGGGAATGGTCAAGCTGAATCCAATAACAAGAACCTGGTGGCAATCATGAAAAAGTTGATGGACGATAGTCCCCGTGAAT
The DNA here is from genome assembly GCA_027943335.1 of Chamaecyparis obtusa. NCBI lineage: Eukaryota > Viridiplantae > Streptophyta > Pinopsida > Cupressales > Cupressaceae > Chamaecyparis > Chamaecyparis obtusa. The sequence goes on from BSBK01003919.1 coordinate 980,477, forward strand.
GGCATAAGAAGTTGTTTGAAGCCTTGTGGGAAGACCAAACCACTTTGAAAAGAGAAATTGGAATGGCCCCCTTTGAATTGGTATATGGAGTAGGAGCACATGTCTCTCTACCTTTGGAACTCTCCCCACCCAAGCTCCGAGTAGTTATTGAAGATCAGTATTTCAAAGAACCTCTGGAGAAATGGGTTATGCATTTGAGTAGACTAGAAGAAGAAAGAGAGGAGTTGGTAGATCATATTACAAAGCATTAGCTAAAGGTGAAGTAGATTTTTGACATGTGGGCGTGACCTCGTAACTTTATAGAGGGTGATGAAGTGCTACTATGGGACAAGAGGCAAGCACCCAAAGGATCTCATGGGAAATTTGAGTCCTTATGGAAGGGCCCATTTATTATTTCTGAAGCCCTTGGCTCAAATGCATTTTGGTTGTCCTACCTAGATGGTGTGAATCTGCCTTTTACTTATAATGGGCAGGACCTCAAGTTATGCAAGCTCTAATGATTTACTTAGTCAGTTCCCATGTACATATTAGGTAGTGTTTCCTATTTTCCTTTTTGTTGTGTCATAGTTTTCTATTTTTCTTTCCCCTTAGGTTGTCTTTTCTTCGAAACCAGTTATTCAAAGTTCTTTGCACATTGAGCAATATGCAATCCCTAGCTAGAGCTGATGTTAGAGATAGTTAGAGTCACCATTTTTGAAGTGTCTAAGACCCTTTCTAGTTCATTATTTTGAAGCTCATTCAATGTGTTTCCTTGACAACTTTTCCCTGCAATATTCCTTCAAGCGTTTATGCCCTTCGAAGTCATCTAAGAAATAGTCTTCAATTTTGCCAAGTTCAAATTTGACCTTCCTTAGATGAACCTTTTTCAAGACTCGTGTCTTACCTGAACCACTTTGAATTCTATTTCAAAGTAGTTCGAAGTAGTTCAATGAATGATTTATTTTCTAACAATTTTTTTTCTGCAGGTGGGCCCCGGCCTACATCATCTTCCTGGTGGTGAACCACTTCGAACCACTTTGAACTCTGGTTCAAAGTAGTTCGAACAGGTTCAAAGAAATATTGTGGGTAGAGTCATAAATGAAGGGATAGTTGATGGGACACATAATATAAGTTGACATTGAAATGATGATTAAGTTTTAAAGGTAGATAGTTTTGATTTGATGGGAACAATAAAGCAAATCTCAGATGAAGTTTTGGGTGATGATTAATGAAATCGTTAGCACGAGCGGGAGATATCATTTGAGGAATGGTTAATAATGATAATAAAGATGGTGGATTTCAAGGATGTCCTTTGCTAAGTCATCACCATTCACATCATTCAAAATTAATGTCCCCGACTAATGCTCATTAAAGTTAATTTTTCAGGGCATTAATCTTTCAAAATATAAACAGCTGTGTAAGTCTTTCTTTCCTATTAAGCTTTCTGCAGAGTCTATGTAGAAAAAATGGCAATTGACCTCAGAAGCCATGCAGTGGAGAATCATAGTTTAGAGTTCCTGTCGGGTGGATTATTAGAAGCCATGGCTTTTTTGCCGTCAGTTGTATGCCTAGAATTGGTTCAGCAATGTATTAACCGATATGATGTTAAGTCTAAGTGCATTATGAATGCAGAAGGCCAAACCCTTGTGCCAATCAATAGGGAGACTATTATGGCTATTTTTAAAATCCCAGAAGAGTCCCTTGTCAGTTTTACTCCCACACAATCTCTAGCTCAATACAGAGAGAACGTAGATAAAAACCGGAGTCATGTGGCTAGGAAGTGGACTCAAACCAATTACAAAGGTGGGTCTCAGTTACCTAAAGTTCTTACCAAAGATCACATGAAACCTCTTATTCATGATGTGATAGCATTGCTTCACTAGATTAAAGGTTTAGAATAGGTTTTGCTCTATGAGGAATGGATGTTTCATTTTATAGAGATAGTCTTAGAAGGGGGGAAACATAGTGATTGGGTGGAGATTATTGCTAGTTCCTTGAGGGACCAACTTAAACAGGCTCAGGCCATTAAGAAAGATTTCTATATGTCCTCTTATTTGATATATTGTCCACCATTCAATAGGTTCCTTGGAATGAAGATCTTCTAATTTATGAATACTGTCCATTATTGAGAAAGGATCAAATTTTGGAAAATTATAGGAAGGTTCATGATGTTTTCCTAGGTAGATTGTGTCAATAATTGGTAGGAGTCCCAAACCAAACAAGCATCCTACCGCACCAAGATCGAGACCTAGAACAAGATCAGAAAAGCATTGTCAAATGGCATCTTTGGGGTCAGACTACTTGGATATCAAGATTAATGATGATGACATTTCTTTTCCACCAGATCAACAGGAGAAGGTATAGGAAATCCTTACCATGGGCATGGATCTTTCTCAAGTTGAGAATACTCCTGTAAAAACTCCTGACAATCAAATGGTCACCAGTTTGGTCCCTCCCTCATTAACTAAGTCAGTAAATAAAAGGAAAAGTTATAAACCAATTTCACTTCCTATGAAGGAGATCATCACTAAATATGCTACCCAAACTCCCAAAGTGAAAAGAATGAAGAGTGATGCTAGGCTCTCTACCGATCCATCTATTGGAAAGTTAACCGTAGAAATAGCCACTTTCAAGCCCAAAGAGGGAATTTAGGAACCGGAGGCTGAAGACTTTGAAATCATGAAAATGGAGCTTGGTGTTCTAAACAGAGATTCTAGGGATCACCTATTTAAATTCTAAGCTGATCACATGCTTGGGTAGTCGTAAAAGATGGATGGGAAAAATGTGAGTTGAAACAACTGGTCTCTACCATGGCTGAATTTCTTTCCTCACTTGCTGACGATGGAGTATTGCCACTAGCCTAGTCTTCCCAAGACTTTGACCTAAATTCAGTCAAAAGCTAAAGGTTAGTAAAATAGATCTAACAGGGGAGGGTTCTGATGGAAGTCATAAAGGCTTGGATAAATAATGTTATAACTAAAGGGAGTGCTTTCATCTGCGAGTTTATAGCCACTTGTCTAGATGGAGAAGGATTACTTGGTGAAGTTCAAACCCTGGTTCCAAACTGGGAGATGGAGGAAGAGAAATGCACAGAGATCATCCTACAGGTTTGAGAGATAAAAACCATGTTGTGACTCAACTCTTGGCTAAGAACTTGATGGAACTAGTGGACCTCTATATGCTATTTATCATGAAGCAGAACTTTGGATGGAAAAATATGATGTTCAAGGCTGCAATCTCTCAAGCCAAGGCAATCGAGAAAGAAGTGTTGGATATGCATGCGGATGCCCTTAAAGATATCAAAATAGTGAATCCCTTGAGTATTTTGCAAATTGATGAAGGTAACAGAGATGCGGATGCCATGGTTAAAGTCTTTACAAACACCATGAGTGCTCTCAAGGAAAATGAAGTGCCTACAGTTCAAGATTTCACCAGAATTGCAAATGTGGAATCTATGTTGCTGCTGAGCTGAGGGAAGTTACCTAAGCAGGTGGAGAGGATTAGGGAGTTAAGGTGGGAAAAGAATGCAACTCAGGTGATGCTGACAGGTCTAAAGAATCTACATTTCTAGCCAGCCCAGGAATTGGTGAACATCTTTCGATACTGGAAGCTCATACAGACTGCCACGTCAAAAGGCCCTGGAGGAAGTTAGTAGTTGTCAGGTTAGCATTTCCCTTTTTTTATGTTTTAAGTGACACATGCTTTAAAACTTTGTTGTTAGTTATGTAACTGGTTTAAATAGTTTTTTTGGTGTCTGAAAAACTAGGTTTTTTTGGAGGCTCTCTCAGACTTGAAACTATTAATGCTAGAGCATTGAACAGTTAAGGGGTTAGAAAATATAGATAGAAAATAGATAGTTTCTTTTTGGGAAGTAGATAGTTAGCGTATTCTTTCAATTTCTGAAATAGCTATGACTGATTTTTTATTAGACTTTGATGCAATCTTATATGAATATATGATGCATGGTATGGTTTAGATCTTTGAATCAAAATTTGGAATGTATTAATTTCTTTGAAAGTTGATACATTTAAAATCTGTGCATATGTTATTTATATTTAGTCACTTTTAGTTTCTTTCTAGCTCATCCTTCTTAAGTTATTTTATAAGTTGTTTTCTTTAGAAGCAGTAGATAAATCTCAGTTCTCTTCTTAGTTCATTTTAATATTATGTTGATTCTTTAAATCACCTCAATACCCAAGAGTATTCGAGTGGTCCTTCTACACTTTCCAGTCAAAAGTGTATGATTTTACTTTTTGTTGATAATTCACTGAATATTATACAAGGAAGCTATACCTTAAAAATATAGAGGGAAGCAATTTCCTATGCTTACCCAACTATTGATGAATCATTTGTCTTCAGAAGTGTAGAGTCTTTATTCAATATTCATTTAAAAATAGGAACACAAATCTGTTTACCAATAATGAGTTTGATGAAAAGAACATAAAGGAAAGTACAAAGGAACCAGAAGACTATGGTAGATTCACTGACATTGAACAACCAGAGTATCTACTGAAGTCATAGCCTGTGATAATTGGTTAGCAGGAAAACAATACTGAACAATAGGTAAGAGAAACTGATGAGCAGGATGGCCCTACCGAGCAAGAAAATGAACCTGCATAGGATGAACAAGAAAGAAGGAATATGATACTAGTGAGTTTTGTCAGAAGACATCATCCAAAAATACAAATTATTGGAGAAAAACAAGTTGGCATACAAACAAGGAGTAAAGCAAGATAGGGTACATGTCTAGTTTGTGATTATGAACCGAAAAATGTAAAAGTTGCATTAGAAAATGATGAATGGGTTAATGCAATGAAAGAGGAAATAGAATAGATAGAGAAGAAAAAAACCTTAGACCTTAGTACCCTGACCTAAAGATAAGAATGTTATCAGTACTAAGTGGATATACTCAGGAACAAGCATAATGAGAATGGAGAAGTAACAAAAAATAAAGCTTGGTATTGAAAGGATATGCACAAGAGGAAGGAATTGATTATGGTGAAACATTTGCACCTATTGCTAGATTAGAAGGAGTTATAATGCTACTTGCATATGTTGCACACAATAAATTCAAATTTTATTAAATGGATGTCAAGACAACATTTCTGAATGGAATACTTGAAGAAGAAGTCTACATAGAACAACCTGAAGGGTTCGTTGATCTAGAAAAGAAAGATATGGTATGTAGATTACATAAAGCTTTATATGGTTTGAATCAAGCACTGAGAGCCTGGTATGAGAGGCTGCATACTTATTTGTCAAGTATAGGATTTGTAAGAACAAGTGAGAACATCAATCTGTATATGAAAGGAGATACTGATGATACAATTCGTATTGCTGAAATATTTGTGGATGACATTATATTTGGAGGTCAAGATCAAATATGTAAAGCCTTTTCTGATGAAATGAGGAATGAATTTGAGATGTCTATGTTTAGAGAGATTAATTTATTTCTAGGACTATGAGTGATTCAATAGAGTGATGGTATATTCATCTCATGATCACAATATATCAAGGAAGTATTGAAGACATTTGACATGGAAGATGCTAAACCTGTGGGAACACCGATGGCTACTGGATGTGAACTGACTAAGGAAGATGAAACTACAGAGGTGAATCAGACACTGTACCAATCAATGATTGGTAAGTTAATATATGTAGTTCACAGTAGATCAGATATAGCATATGTTGTTGGAATAGTTGCTAGATTTTTTGCTAATCCTAGAGAATCACACATGATTGCTACTAAAAGAATCTTAAGATACCTGAAGAAAACTAAGGATTATGGATTATGGTATCCTAAGGAAGGCAAGTTTGAACTCAGAGTCTGTACAGATGCTGATTGGGCTGGAAATGTGGATGATAGAAAAAGTACCACCGAAGGAGCATTTTTCTTTGGTGAAAGACTTGTTACATGGACAAGTAAGAAGCAGGCTTTCATTTCTCAATCTACAGCCAAAGCAGAGTATGTTGTTGCTGCTACAAACTGTTCAAACATTGCATATATTAAAAAAGTTCAGGAAGGTATGAATGAGATAATCACTGAGCTGGTGATTATATACTATGATAACACTAGTGCAATTAACATTTCAAAGAATCCAGTGATGCACTCTAAAACAAAGCATATATCAATTAAGTATCACTACTTGAGAGAACAAGTACATGAGAAGAAAGTTAAGCTAGAGTTTGTTACATTAAAAGAACAACTTGCAGATATATTTACAAAGGCTCTACCGAAGGATACATTTGAGTATTTAAGGGCTAGACTAGGGGTCCATCCCATGTCTACCGGTCACTAAGGTGATCTAGATGTTGCATCAGCCTAATCTTATCAGAAGATCATTCATGTTGATGCAACATAGTTCATACTTTGGATCATGTCTAAAGCTATGAAAAGTACTGGAACAGATTGGCATATCAGTATACAAAGATACAAAGTATGCACCAGACAACAGAGAGTTACTTGGCTACTACAAAGCTATTCATTCATTTGTTTCTTTGGCATTGTTTTCAAAGGGAGAGATAAACCATATGAAACAATATGTATCAATGAGAACTATCTAAGGGAGAGAAAAATTGAAGAAAGGGAGAGCACTGAAGATCAGTTACTGAGAACAAAGGAAGGAATCTGAGAGCTGAAAAGCTCTTATCTGCAAAATGTTAAAGCTACATTTGTAATGTTGTTGAGTAAAATAGTGATTAAACATATTAAGCTAGGGAGAGCTTGTACAACATTTTGTTCACAGAGTTTTAGAATACATGTTTGGTATGTGTATGGTATATTTCATATTTCTTGAGTTGCCATCAATGCCAAAGGGAGAGATTGATGAACTACAACTGATTTAGAACCTGATTGAAGAATTTGTGATTTAAGATCACCGAGCTAATTGATTAGATATGTAATATGATTAAATTAGTATTATGTTGTCATTGATGTCAACTAGTTTTGTAAGTTACTATACTGAAAAATTTGTATAAAAGGAGTGAAAGAGATGAAGAACATAAATATCTATATGAGGAAGATGGATATGACAGATGAGGATAAAGAATACATTGGGTAACTTGCTGATGAGTCTATGACCTTATGTTATTGACTTGATTATGTTTCATTCATCTATGATGAGGAAAAGAGATGAAAGACACAAAGCAATGTTGTCGGTTGATGAAGCATTTTAGTATACACTGACGGAGTGTAGTGTATACCGAGCATAGTGTAAACTGAGCTTGTGTTCACCAACACATTTCTTTGTTAACCGAGAAGAACATAATGAACTAAATGATTAGTTTAGCCGATAAGATTGATGAGCTAGAAAGTGTATGATTTCAAGGTAACAGATAATTTTTGTTACACAGATCAATGACTAACAAAATTTAGGAAAGATCTAATGGATGAGAATCAAATGTGTTATTGACACAAGTGTCGAGGTATGTTTAAGAGGCAAAATCAAGGAAGATGATTAAGCGGCAAAATTTGATGGATCAGAAGAAAATAGTTTACATGTCTATATAAGAGACTGAAGATTTCATAAGTGAGTGTGATGCCAAAAGAAAAGGAAACTGTAGAATCATCACGTGAACAAGTTTTCATGCATTCTGATCATACAGGTTAAGGAGAACCCTACTATAGAGCATTATCAAGTGACAAAGAGTGATTACAGACAGACAGTAAGTTGATATATTGTTGAATAAAAAATGTTACATTGATCAGAAAGATTTGTATGAGTTGAACATTGATCTGTATATTTTCAATTGAAGTTTTATTAAGATAGATCACCTACTATTACATATTTAACCATTTTACACAATCAAATCTCTTAACTGAGTGGACTAAGAAAGTCTTATTATGTATCATTCATATAATGAAAATTGTTATCTTGTCAACCCCAGAGTGACTGTTGGTTGGATGATAACGGTTGGTCTTAAATCCTCTAACAAGGTCACACCTAACAGTGTGTTTGTAACCTTTAACAGGGTTGGGTCTTCACCGACCTCACTTTAGAAGAGTGAACATTTTTGGGTTTCCGATCCCAGGTGGTTTTTCGCTTCACAGGGTTTGCATGTTAAATCTCTTGTGTTATGTGTTGATTGTGATCTTTGTTTGATGTCATATTTGCATGTTGCATATTTGATTTTATCGGTAACTACTATATGTTTTAGACTGGTAATCAGTAAAAGCACAAACAGTAAAAGTATTTTAAGTTATCGAGCAACAGAAATTGAATTATTTATTTTTGGATTATACATTTTGTATTGGGACAATGATTAACTGATTCACCCCCCTCTCAGTTATTCTAACACTTATATAGCCAATTTAGGATTTCATTGTCTTCTTCCCCCATGAATGAAGATGTATTATCCCTCACAAAGTGGTCATTATATTTATGAGGTAGATTGGATGGCCTTCCATATGATTTTTGAGATAAGGGTACATCCATCATAGATAAGTAGTATTCACCTACACCCTTTTGTTTGATTTGACATTTCCTTTCAAATATTTTCATCATTTGGTCCATTTTTTTATAATGAGCATCTTTGGTGTAGATTTGAATGGATCTAGCTTGGTCTTCTTTCTATTTCTCATGAGCACTCTCCTCACTAACCTTCTTTTTTCCTTTTGTTGATGTTGTTAGGTTAGTAGGACTTTGGTTATTTTCAACAATAATTTCTTTCTCTTCTTTTTATTTTCCCTTCAAAGATGGAAGATCTTTTGAACTTTGTCCTTGCTCTATTCTTTAGGAAATTGACCCTTCTGCATTATGTGGGACTAAGGATTCATTAATAGGTTTCATGTTATTACAATATTGAAAGGGGTTTGAGTCTCCTCTTACCATGACTTCTTGTCCTAGATAGGGGAATTTGAGACATTTATTGTAAGTTGAGGGTACGGACTGCATTTCATGGATCCATGGACTCCCTAATAGAATATTATAAGTCAAATTTAGGTCTGGGACTTGACAAATGGTCTATTTCTACATTGGACCAACTTTTATAGGAATTACTATGACCCCTTTGGAAGCTCTCTCTTCATTATCGTAGGCTTTTATGGTTATCTTTTTCTTTGATTCTATAGCCTCCTCAGAAAATCCTAAGGCCTTTACCAAGTTTAGGGTACAAATATTCAAGCCGGCTCCTCCATCAATGAGGACTCTTTTTACTCTATGCTTGTGGATTAGGACCTCTATATGCAAGGGTATATTTTGCGGGTGGTTTAGGGACATATCATCTTGTTTTGAAAAGGATAGACAATGGCATGCAACAAGATGTCCTACCATGTTTTGAAATTTATCCACATCTAAATTTAGAGGTACATTAGTTTCTACCAAGGCTTTCTCTAGAATTTCCTTATGAATATGTGAGAGCTTGAGTAACTCTAGAATAGAGATCTGAGTAGGGGTTCTTTTTAATTGGTCTACCAAATTATATTTTTTCAAAGATGAAGATAAAATTTGATTTGCTAGGACAATTCTTGGGGCATTTCCAGGTAGAGTAATTTTTTATGCTTGCCCCCTAGTTACAACATTAGATGTTGCTTCCCCTAATTTATTTTACCACAATCACATTTATGGTGTTTTCATCCCCACCCAAATTATTAATGGTGTTATCATAAGTGTGAGAAAAATTGACTTTTTCATTACCACTTTTTTTTTTTAATTGGTGTTTGACGACTCACCCTTTTCATGATTTAGGAAAGGGTTTTTGAAGGTTGTATGATCCTCATTGTTTTGAGGTCCTTCCACCTTTATCTTCCCATCATCAATTAGGTGTTGGACAAGATGTTTCAATTTCATGAATTCATTAGTTTTATGTCCCTTATTATGATGGTATTCACAATGGTGAGAATCATTCCACCAATTTGGCTTAACTTGGGGTTCATACGGTCTTATTTCGGGTAAGGTAATGATTTTGTTAGCCACCAAAGTCATTAACACATTTTCAATGGTTCACCTAAAAAAGTGAATTTTCTCCTTTGATACGTGGAAAAGAAAGGCTTAGGCTTATTGACATTAGAATTATTAAAGGGATTGTTGTTGGCATTGTTGTTGTTATTGTTAGAATTGGTATTATTGAAAGGAACTTTGTTTGTTTGATTCACATTATATGTCAAATTTTCTCCACTTGATAAATTAAAGGGAGTAGCCTTTAAGTTATGTGCTTCCACAACTCCATCATTCATAAGATTTTTATTATTGTTCTTCAACCATAGTTTAGGTTTATCACTATGATAGTTGGCTCCTTTATTATTGTTAAAATTAGATACATAATGATTATTATTAGTGTTGGTATAGGGTTTATTTTCTTTGAAAAATTTGATCTCTCCCCTCTTAACCAACACATTCAATTTTAATCCCATTCTCAATAAGTTTTCAAAAGTAGGGGGACATTGAAGTTGGAGCCTATAGTTCATCTCCACATTTAGGTTATTCATAAATATTTCCATTTTCTCCTTTTTAGGGATACTTCATGGATATCTTGCAAAAACTATTCTCCACCTTTGAAGGAACCCTAGGAAAGATTCACCATCTCTTTGTTTAGTGTCACAAAAGTTGAGTATGGTAATCTCATGTTCGATGTTTTAAGAATAATGGGTTACAAATTTGGAGGCTAATTCCTCGAATGTCTTTATACCTTGCGGAAGTTTGGAGAACCATTCCATGGCTTGACCTCCTAAACTTCTTGGAAAAATTCTCATTAAGTATGTGGTATCATGCATAAATTTGATGCTTAGAACACAAAAATCTCTAAGGTGATCCCATGGGTCTGATTTACCTATGTATTTGTCATACTTAGGAAAGACTACATTTATCTGAAAGGGCACCATAACCAAGCTTTTGTCAAATGGAAATGGACATAGAGCCTCGATAGAGAATGGCTTAGGTTTAGCTGCTTTCTTCATTAGGTCAATTTGTGTTTGGAACATTTTCAATTGTTTTCTCATCGCACTCATCGGATTATCCTCTTCTTGGTTTTTCTTAAGTTGGTCCACATCATAATCATGTGGAAGTTTATCTCTATCTATTAATTTATCCATGACTTAAAGAAATTTATTGTCTTGAGCTGCTCAATTAGCTCTTTCTTCAAGTGTTTCCTTAGGCACTTGGTTGGCGTTATTGATATTGTCATTGTTTCCTCCATGATGATAATCGTGAAATGTGGAGTTTCTATCCATTGATTCAATTCTCTTCTCAAACATATTTGGGAGACTATCCCCTTGGTTGTCATTGTTGAAAGAGCTTTGATATTCAAATTCAGGGACCTCTTTTGCAATGCAAGTTCCATCTTATTGTAAAGATAGTTTGACTTTATGAGAGCATGTAGAAACCGACATTCAACAAGGTTTGATTTTGAATCATTTTTCCCCAATTCGGTAATTGTTTTCTTTTATGAAGAGATTTAAAAATATAAGATGAATTTTTAAATGGATATCTCTTACTTGTCATATGTATTTTTCAAACAAAGCAATCACAAGTACACTTGTTCTTTTTAACCCTCTACACAAAAAGTGTTTGAATTTGTAAGGACATTATCATGAGTTTTTGCACAAAAAGATACTTCAAGCAATGTACCTAGTTCACAAGTTGGTTCGTAAACATGGCTCTATAAGGTAGGCTTTGCTATTTTGACAAGGTTTTTAATCAAGATTCCATTCAAAATGGACATTAAGTTTTCATCCTTCAAAATTAGGAGGCTTCCCACCACCGGTATGTTGGACTTTGTGCAATCCTGAATGATTACTCGAGGAAGTTCAAAAAGATTAATATCCTTTTGTCACACACCCTATTAAGGATGCATATATTTTATTTTAGAGTGGGTTGGATTTTCACAAAAAAATAAAATGTATCCCACTTTGGGCTGTCCCTCTCACTAGCCTTACTAAGGAAAATATCAGGAGCCGAGCCCACTATAGATCTAGCATGTTCATTTTGAAAGCAATAAAGTAGAATGAAGAGATAGGTTTTGGGAGTTTGATTCACCAAAAGGTGAAGAGAATATCCCTATCTATTTATCAATTCCCAAACACTTTTAACAAGGTTCAATTACCAAACCCGCTAACTAATGGGAATTGAGTATTTCTACTATTTTCCACAAACAAGGGGTTGTTCAAATTTAGTGCTTGATTTACTTAGCCTTTCTTTTAATCAAGGAACTTGATATTTTTGGCATTTTGATTCACTTAGAAAGTGAAGAGGATAGGCCTAGCATCAAATCCCTCAAACAATAATAGGCTTCTTTAATTACTAGGTTCTGGAATTGACAAGGCGACAATTTAAGAAAAAATTGACCAAGTTTTAGTTAGGCTTACTTTTTTTTGAAGCTAGCTAAGGCTAGGGGCATTTTTGATGAATTTTCCTTTTTAATGCTCACCTAGTGGCGATCATTCCTTTCCATTCAATTATCATCCATTAAATTAGTCAACACAACCAGCCAAAATGAAGAAAAACAAGAATAAACTTGAATTTAAGCCTTATTTATCAAATTTTAACAAAAATTGATTAAGGCAAGTAAATCCAATTTAATGACATGAACTTTGATTTATAAGCTTCTACAACTTTCAAGTATTGTTCATATACCTCATTTTCTTGCTGAGAATCCTCCAAAACCAGCTTGATGTGTGCAATGTTCTCCTCCTTAATCCATTTAGTCAAAGCCTTCCCTTCACTATTAAATCTTGTCCCTGGTTTTTTTGTTTTTTATGACCAGTCATCTTGTAGACAAAGAGAAATCATTTTTCGCAAATTAGATTCTGCCAATTCTAAGTTTAATTGAACGTGCAATAGAATCTATTAAAAGCGCTACTAAAATGATTGAAGGTGTTACTTAACCAATTAAACGTGCTGCAAAAAATTATTAAAAGAGTAGGAACATAAATTGAAAGCACTAACAAACTAAGAAAAGGTGTTAAAAGAAAGTATTAAACACGCTAGAGAATCAATTAAATGTGCTGGCAAGTCAGGGTATATGCGCTGAAAGAAAGAAGATAGAAACAAAAGGATTTAAAAGCACTAAAAATCCATGTAAAGGCACAAAAATTTGTCATAGAAGCATTGTTTCAGACTTTAAACACGTTGGAGAATGTCTCAAATGCGCTGTTAAATCTACAAAATAGAGAGTAAAAATAAGATTTGCTAGAAAAAAATCAATTTCTTTGAATTTATTAATTTATGAGGCATAATGCCCCAGGGTGGGCACCATTTTGTGTGCTAAGGAAACCACCTTCATAGGGTTAGTATTGCCAATAAATGAATAAAACAACTAAATTACCACAAAGAGTAAGCTATTTAAGCAAATAATTGACAATTAAGCACTCTATGGACCTTTATTTAGGGATGCTAATGCAAAGATCTCAGCAAGCTTCCATTAGTGACAGTCCTAAAATGAGAATAAATGATAAGTAAACTAAAAGTTCAATTCCAAATGAAATTAAGCTTTAATTAGTTCTAAATTTTTCTTTCTAGCTATAAATTGCAAGAGGTTTGATGCTATTTTTAAATTTGTGGATGATTATTGATTGACTTGTGCCTTTCTTTTATAGATTTTAGGCAAGGGTAGGGGGTGTGGTTTATTTGATCATCATTAAGTGAGGGTTAAGTCCATGGTTCCACCTTTGGAGACCATTTAAATATTTTATTGTCAAAGCTTGGGAGCCAAAAGACAAAATGAGTGGACAAGATGCATTCTCCAAGTGAGTAATTGAGATTCGATTTAGGCTTGATCCATGTGAGCTCCATCCTTAAATCTTATTGGTTGATGAATTTTCCTCCCATTTGGTGGTTGAGGGAAAATATGATTTAATTAATTGAATTAAATTAAAATCTTTAGCCATGTGCACACCTTGAATGGGTTGATTTGATTTAAATGAACTATGTAATTAATTAGATTAATTACATAGTTGATTGATTTATTTGATTTAATTTGAATTTATGACTTTTGATTTTCAATTAAATTGATTTAAGGCTTGATTTGAATTTTCATTTGGTAAAAGCTTGATTTGATTTAATCACTTTGATTTTTGCCTTAGTAGCTCTTGATTGATCTTGTCCAATTTCAGGTGATTACAATATCTTGAGAAGAGAGGCTTCCTTTTTCAAGATTCAAAGTTTTTTTTAGTTCATCTCGACAAGATCTTCGATTTGAGACCACTTTCATCAGATTTGGAAATGGTCAAAGTTTTAGCTATGAGCACTGTACTGACTTCCTTGCTTTCACCAAACTTTGACCAACTGTATCTTGAGAAGAGAGACTTTTTTTTAAGATTCAAGGTGCTTTTTGGTTCATCTCGATGAGATATTTGATTTGACACCACTTTCACCATATTTGAAAATGGTCAAATTTTTAGCTATGAACATTGTACTGACTTCCTTGCTTTGACAAAACTTTAACCATCTATATCATGAGAAGAGAGGCTCTATTTTTCAAGATTCAAGGTGTTTTTTGGTTCATCTCGACAAGATCTTCGATTTGAAACCACTTTCACTAGATTTTGAAACAGTCAAATTTTTAGCTATGAACATTGTACTGACTTCCTTGCTTTAACCAAACTTGTTAGTATCTTAAGAAGAGAGGCTTCATTTTTCAAGATTTAAGGTATTTTTTGGTTCATCTCAATGAGATCTTTGATTTGAGACCATTTTCGCCATATTTGAAAATGGTCAAATTTTTAGCTACGAACAGTGTACTGACTTCCTTGCTTTGACCAAACTTTGACAGTCCTTATCTTGAGAAGAGAGGCTCCATTTTTGAAGATTAAAAGTGTTTTTTGGTTCATCTCGATGAGATCTTCGATTTGAGACCACTTTCACCAGATTTAAAAATGGTCAAATTTTTAGCTACGAACACTATACTGACTTCCTTTCTTTGACAAAACTTTCATCATCCGTATCTTGAGAAGAGAGGCTCTATTTTTCAAGATTTAAATTTTTTTTTGGTTCATCTCGATGAGATCTTCAATTTGAGACCAATTTCATCAAATTTGCATATGGTCAAATTTTTAGCTACGAAGACTAAACAAACTTCCTTGCTTTGACCAAAATTGATCGTCCATATCTTGCGAAGAGAGGCTCCATTTTTAAAGGTTCAAGGTATTTTTTGGTTCATCTTGACAAGATCTTCAATTTGAGACCACTTTCACCAGATATGGAAATGGTCAAATCTTTAGCTACAAACACTATCATGACTTCCTTACTTTGACCAAACTTTGACCATCCATATCTTGAGAAGAGAGGTTTCATTTTTCAAGTTTCAAGGTATTTTTTGGTTCATCTCGACGAGATCTTTGATTTGAAACCACTTTCACCGCATTTGGAAATAGTCAAATTTTTAGCTATGAACACTGTACTAACTTCCTTGATTTGACCAAACTTTGACCGTCTGTATCTTGAGAAGAGAGGCTCCATTTTTCAAAATTCAAGGTGTTTTTTGGTTCATCTCGATATGATCTTCAATTTGAGACCACTTTCACCACATTTGGAAATGGTAAAATTTTTAGCTACGAACATTGTACTGACTTCCTTACTTTAACCAAACTTTGATAATTCGTATCTTGAGAAGAGAGCCTTTATTTTTCAAGATTCAAGGTGTTTTTGGGTTCATCTCAATGAGATCTTTGATTTGAGACTACTTTCACTAGATTTGGAAGTGGTAAAATTTTTAGCTACAAACACTATATTGACTTCATTCCTTTGATTAAACTTTGACCATCCATATCTTTAGAAGAGAGGCTCCATTTTTTAGGATACAAGGTGTTTTGTGGTTCATGTTGATGAGATCTTTAATTTCAGACCACTTTCACTAGATTTGGAAATGGTTAAGTTTTTAGCTATGAACACTGTATTGACTCTCTTGCTTTGAACAAACTTTGACTATCTGTATCTTGAGAAGTGAGGCTCCATTTTTTAAGATTCAAGGTATTTTTTGGTTCATCTCAACGAGATCTTCAATTTGAGACCACTTTCATCAGATTTAGAAATGGTCAAATTTTTAGCTAGGAACACTGTACTGACTTCCTTGTTGTGACCAAAATTTTACCATCCGTATCTTGAGAAGAGAGGCTCCATTTTTCAAAATTCAAGGTGGTTTTTGGTTCATCTCGATGAGATCTTTGGTTTAAGACCATTTTCAATAGATTTAGAAATGATCAAATTTTTAGCTGTGAACACTAGACTAACTTCCTTTCTTTGATGAAACTTTGACCATCTATATCTTGAGAAGAGACGCTCCCTTTTTCAAGATTTTAGGTGTTTTTTGGTTCATCTCGATGAGATCTTTGATTTGAGACCACTTTCACCAAATTTGGAAAAGGTCAAATTTTTCGCTACAAACACTGTCTTGACTTCCTTGGTTTGTAAAAAACTTGACTGTTTGTATCTTGAAAAGAGAGGCTATATTTTTCAAGATTCAAGGTTTTTTTTGGTTTATCTCAACAAGATATTTTGATTTGAGACCACTTTCACCAGATTTGGAAATGGTCAAATTTTTAGTAACGAACAATGTACTGACTTCCTTCCTTTGACAAAACTTTGACCATCCATATCTTGAGAAGAGAGAATCCCTTTTTCAAGATTCAATGTATTTTTTGCTTTGACCAAACTTTGACCCTTCATATCTTGAGAAGAGTGGCTCCATTTTTTAAGATTTAAGGTGTTTTTTGGTTCATCTCAATGAGATCTTTGATTTGAGACCAATTTCACCAGATTTGGAAATGGTCAAATTTTTAGCTACGAACACTATATTGACTTACTTGCTTTGACCAAACTTTGACCATTCATATCTTGAGAAAAGAGGTTTCATTTTTAAAGATTCAAGGTGTATTTTGGTTCATCTCGATGAGATCTTCGATTTGAGACCAGTTTCACCACATTTGGAAAAGGTCAAATTTTTAGCTACAAACATTGTACTGACTTCTTTGCTTTGACCAAACTTTGACAGTCTGTATCCTGAGAAGAGAGGCTTCATTTTTTGAGATTCGAGGTGGTTTTTGGTTCATTTTGACGAGATCTTCAATTTGAGACCACTTTCACCATATTTGGAAACGGTCAAATTTTTAGCTAGGAACACTATACTGACTTCCTTACTTTGACCGTTTGTGTCTTGAGAAGAGAGGCTCCATTTTTCAAGAATCAAGGTGTTTTTTGGTTCATCTTGATGAAATATTCGATTTGAGACCACTTTCAAAAGATTTGGAAACGGTCAAATTTTTAGGTACAAACACTGTACTAACTTCTTTTCTTTGACCAAACTTTGATCATCCCTATCTTGAGAAGAGAGGCTCTATTTTTCAAGATTCAAGTTGTTTTTTGGTTCATCTCGACGAGATCATCATTTTTAGACCACTTCCACCAAATTTGGAAATGGTCAAATTTTTAGATACGAATAGTGTGATGACTTCCTTGCTTTGACCAAACTTTGATCATTTGTATCTTGAGAAGAGAGGCTCCATTTATCAAAATTCTTCATGTTTTTTATTTCATCTCGATCAGATCTTCAATTTGACACCACTTTCACCATATTTAGAAATGGTCAAATTTTTAGCTATGAATATTGTACTGACTTCCTTGATTTGACCAAACTTTGACTGTCCATATCTTGAGAAGAGAGGCTCCTTTTTTCAAGATTCATAGTGTTTTTTGGTTCGTCTCGAGGAGATCTTTGATTTGAGATAACTTTTAGCAGATTTGGAAAAAGTTAAATTTTTAGCTACGAATACTGTAATGACATCCTTGCTTTGACTAAACTTTGACCATCTGTATCTTAAGAAAAGAGGCTTAATTTTTAAAGATTCAAGGTGTTTTTTCAATTCATCTCAATGAGATCTTCAATTTGAGACCAATTTCACCACATTTGGAAATGGTCAAATTTTTAGTTACAAACATTGCATTGACTTTTTTGCTGACCAAACTTGTCAGTATCTTGAGAAGAGAGGCTTCATTTTTCAAGATTCAAGGTGTTTTTTTGTTCATCTCAACGAGATCTTTGACTTGAGACCACTTTCCCAAAATCTTGAAACAATCAAATTTTTAGCTACGAACACTGTACTGACTTCCTTGCTTTGACCAAACTTATCAATATCTTGAGAAGAGACGCTGTATTTTTCACAATTCAAAGTGTTTTTTGGTTCATCTCAATGAGATCTTTGATTTAAGACCAATTTACCATATTTGAAAATGGTGAAATTTTTAGCTACGAACACTCTACTGACTTCATTACTTTGACCAAACTTTGACCATCTATTTCTTGAGAAGAGAGGCTCCATTTTTCAAGATTCAAGTTGTTTTCTAGTTTATCTCGACAAGATCTTTGATTTGAGACCACTTTCTCCAAATTTGAAAATGGTCAAATTTTTAGCTATGAACACTGTACTGACTTCCTTGCTTTCACCAAACTTTGATCATCTGTATCTTGAGAAGAGAGGCTCCCTTTTTCAAGATTCAAAGTGTTTTTTGGTTCATCTCAATGAGATCTCTGATTTGAGACCACTTTCACTAGATTTGGAAATGGTCATATTTTTAGCTACGAGCACTATACTGACTTCCTTGCTTAGACCAAACTTTGACCATCTGTATCTTCAGAAGAGAGGCTCCATTTATCAACTATCAAGGTGTTTTTTAGTTTATCTCGATGAGATCTTTGATTTGAGATGACTTTCACCACATTTGGATACGGTCAAATTTTTAGCTACAAACACTGTACTGACTTTCTTGCTTTGACCAATCTTTGACCATTTATATCTTGAGAAGAGAGGCTCCATTTTTCAAAATTCAAGGTGTATTTTGGTTCATCTTGATGTGATCTTCGATTTGAGACCACTTTCACAACATTTGGAAATGGTCAAATTTTTAGCTACGAACACTATAATGACTTCCTTGCTTTGACCAAAATTTGACCTTTTGTATCTTGAGAAGAAAGACTCCATTTTTTAATATTCAAGGTGTTTTTGGGTTTATCTTGACGAGATCTTCAATTTAAGACCACTTTAACTAGATTTGGAAAGCATCAAATTTTTAGCTATGAACATTGTACTGACTTCCTTTATTTGACTAAAATTTGACCAAACTTTCAATGAGATCTTTAATTTGAGACCACTTTTACCAGATTTAGAAACAATAAAATTTTTATCTTCAAACACTATACTGACTACCTTGCTTTGACCAAATTTTAACCGTTTGTATCTTGAGAAGAGAGGCTCTATTTTGCAAAATTCAAGGTGTTTTTTGATACATCTTGATGAAATCTTTGATTTGAGATCACTTTCACCACATTTGGAAATGGTCAAATTTTTAGCTATGAACATTGTACTGACTTCCTCACTTTGAGAAAACTTTGACAGTCTAGATCTTGAGAAGAGAGGCTCCATTTTTTAAAATTCAAGTTTTTTTTGATTCATCTCGATTAGATCTTCGATTTGAGACCATTTTCACTAGATTTGAAAATGGTTAAATTTTTAGCTACGAATAGTGTACTGACTTCCTTGCTTTAGACAAACTTTGACTTTCCATATCTTGAGAAGAGAGGCTCCCTTTTTCAAGATTTAAGGCTTTTTTTAGTTCATCTTGATGAGATCTTCGTTTTGAGACCACTTTCACCAGATTTGGAAATAGTCAAATTTTTAGCTACAAACACTGTACTGACTTCTTTGCTTTGACCAAACTTTGACCATCTATATCTTGAGAAGAGAGACTTTATTTTTCAAGATTCTAGGTGTTTTTTGGTTCATCTCGATGAGATCTTCGATATGAGACCACTTTCACCAGATTTGAAAAAAGGTCAAATTTTTAGCTACAAACACTGTACTAACTTCCTTGCTTTCACCAAACTTTGGCCATCTGTATCTTGAGAAGGGAGGCTCTATTTTTAAAGATTCAAAGTATTTTTTGGTTCATCTCGACGAGATCTTTGATTTGAGACCAGTTTTATGAGATTTGAAAATGGTCAAATTTTTAGCTACGAACATTGTACTGACTTCCTTGCTTTAACCAAACTTTCATCATCCATATCTTGAGAAGAGAGACTTCATTTTCAAAAATTCAAGGTGTTTTTTAGCTCATCTCGACGAGATCTTCGATTTGAAACCACTTTTACCAAATTTAGAAATGGTCAAATTTTTAGCTCCGAACACTGTACTGACTTCATTGCTTTGACCAAACTTTGTCCATTTGTATCTTGAGAAGAGAGGCTCCATTTTTAAGGATTCAAATTGTTTTTTGGTTTATCTCAATTAGATGTTCAATTTGAGACCGCTTTTACTAGTTTTGGAGATAGTCAAATTTTTAGCTACGAACATTATAATGACATCCTTGGTTTGTCCAAACTTTGATCATCCGTATCTTAAGAAGAGAGACTCCATTTTCAAGAGTCTACGTATTTTTTTTTCATCTTGACGAGATCTTTGATTTGAAACCACTTTCACTAGATTTAGAAATGGCCAAATTTTTAGCTACGAACATTGTACTAACTTCCTTGCTTTGACCAAACTTTGATTATCCGTATATTGAGAAGAAAAGCTCCTTTTTTCAAGATTCATGGTGTATTTTTGGTTCATCTTGAGGAGATCTTCTATTTTAAACCACTTTCACCAGATTTGAAAATGGTCAAATTTTTAGCTACGAACACTATACTGACTTCCTTACTTTGACCCAACTTTGACCATTTGTATCTTGAGAAGAGAGGCTCCATTTTTAAAGATTCAAAGTGTTTTTTGGTTAATCTCAACGAGATCTTTGATTTGAGACCAGTTTCCTGAGATTTGAAAATGGTCAAATTTTTAGCTATGAACTTTGTACTGACTTCCTTGCTTTAACCAAACTTTAATCATTCGTATCTTGAGAAGAGAGGCTTCATTTTCAAAGATTCAAGGTGTTTTTTGGCTCATCTTGATGAGATCTTCAATTTGAGACCACTTTTACCAAATTCAGAAATAGTCAAATTTCTAGCTCCGAACACTGTACTGACTTCCTTGCTTTGACCAAATTTTGTCCGTTTGTATCTTTAGAAGAGAGGCTCCATTTTTAAGGATTCGAGTTGTTTTTTGGTTTATCTCAATTAAATCTTCAATTTGAGACCACTTTTACTAGTTTTGGAGATAGTCAAATTTTTAGCTACGAACATTGGAATGACATCCTTAGTTTGTCCAAACTTTTATCACCCGTATCTTGAGAAGAGAAGCTCCATTTTCAAGAGTTTACGTATTTTTTGTTTCATCTTGACAAGATCTTTGATTTGAAACCACTTTAACTAGAATTGGAAATGGTCAAATTTTTAGCTATGAACATTGTACTGACTTCCTTGCTTTGATCAAACTTTTATTGTCCATATATTGACAAGAGAGACTCATTTTTTCAAGATTCATAATGTTTTTTTGGTTCATCTCGAGGAGATCTTTTATTTTAGACCACTTTCACCAGATTTAGAAATGGTCAAATTTTTAGCTACGAACATTGTACTGACTTCCTTACTTTGACCGTTTGTATCTTGAGAAGAGACGCTTCATTTTTAAAAATTCAAAGTTTTTTGGTTCATCTCGACAAGATGTTAGATTTGAGACCACTCTCACCACATTTGGAAATGGTCAAATTTTTAGCTATGAACACTATACTGACTTCCTTGCTTTGACCAAACTTTGACCATTCGTATCTTGAGAAGAAAGACTCCATTTTTCAAGATTCAAGGTGTTTTTTGGTTCATCTTGATGAGATCTTTGATTTGAGACCACTTTCACCATATTTGAAAATAGTGAAATTTTTAGCTACGAACAGTGTACTAACTTCCTTGCTTTGACCAAACTTTGACTATCTATATCTTGAGAAGAGATGCTTTATTTTTCAAGATTCAAGGTGTTTTGTCGTTCACCTCGATGAGATCTTTGATTTGAAACCACTTTCATCAGATTTGGAAACGACCAAATTTTTAGCTACGAACACTGTACTGACTTCTTTGCTTTAACCAAAATTTGACCATCCGTTTCTTGAGATGATAGGTTCCATTTTTCAAGATTCAAGGTGTTGTTTGGTTCATCTCGACGAGATCTTCAATTTGAGACCACTTTCACCAAATTTTAAAAATAACCAAATTTTTAGCTATGAACATTGTACTGACTTCCTTGCTTTGACCAATCTTTGATCATCTGTATCTTGAGAAGAGAGGCTTCATTTTTTAAGATTCAAAGTGTTTTTTAGTTTATCTCGATGAGATCTTTGATTTAAGACTAATTTCACTATATTTGGAAATGATCAAAATTTTAGCTACGAACAGTATACTGACTTCCTTTCTTTGACCAAACTTTGACTATCTGTATCTTGAGAAGAGAGGCTCCATTTTTTAAAATTCAAGGTGTTTTTTGGTTCATCTGGATGAGATCTTTGATTTGAGACCAATTTCCCTAGATTTAGAAATGATCAAATTTTTAGCTATGAACACTGTATTGACTTCCTTGCTTTGACCAAACTTTGACCATCTCTATCTTGAGAAGAGAGGCTCTATTTTTCAAAATTCAATGTATTTTTTGGTTTATCTCAACGAGATCTTCAATTTGAGAGCACTTTCACTAGATTTGAAAATGGTCAAATTTTGTTAGCTATGAACACTGTACTAACTTCCTTGCTTTGACCAAACCTTGACAGTTTGTATCTTGAGAAGAGAGGCTTCATTTTAAGATTCAAGGTGTTTTTTCGTTCATCTCAATGAGAAGTTTAATTTGAGAACACTTTGACGAGATTTGGAAATGGTCAAATTTTTAGCTACGAATACTATACTGACTTTCTTACTTTGACCAAACTTTGATCTTCTGTATCTTGAGAAGAGAGGCTCTAATTTTTAAGATTCAGGGTGTTTTTTGGTTCATCTCGATGAGATCTTCGATTTGAGACCATTTGCACTTGATTTGAAAATGGTCAAATTTTTAGCTATGAACACTGTACTGACTTCCTTGCTTTGACTAAACTTTGACCATCTGTATCTTAAGAAGAGAGGCTCCACTTTTCAAGATTCAAGGTGTTTTTTTTCTCATCTTGAGGAGATCTTTGATTTCAGACTACTTTCACCACATTTGAAAATGGTCAAATATTTAGCTACAAATAATGTATTGACTTCCTTGCTTTGACTAAACTTTGACCATCTATATCTTGAGAAGAGAGCCTCCATTTAAAAATATTCAATGTGTTTTTGGGTTAATCTCAATGAGATCTTTGATTTTAGACCATTTTTAATAGATGTGGAAATAGTAAAATGTTTAGCTACAAACACTGTACTCACTTTCTTGCTTTGACCAAACTTTGATCATCCGTATTTTGAGAAGAGAGGCTCAATTTTTCAAGATTCTATGTGTTTTTTGGTTCATTTTAATGAGATCTTTGATTTGAAACCACTTTCACCAAATTTGAAAATGGTAAAATTTTTAGCTACGAACATTGTACTCACTTCTTTGCTTTGACCAAACTTTGACCATTCGTATCTTAAGAAGAGAGGCTCCATTTTTCAAGATTCAAGGTGTTTTTTGATTCATCTCAATGAGATCTTTGATTTGAGACCACTTTCACCAGATTTGGAAATGGTCAAATTTTTAGCTACGAACACTGTACTGACTTCCTTGCTTTGACCAAACTTTAACCATCTGTATCTTGATAAGACATGCTCTATTTTTCAAGATTTAAAGTATTTTTTGGTTCATCTTGATTAGATCTTCAATTTGAGACTTCTTTCATTAGATTTGGAAATAGTCAAATTTTTAGCTACGAACATTGTACTAACTTCCTTGCTTTGACCAAACTTTGACTATCCGTATCTTGAGAAGAAAGGCTCCATTTTTCAAAATTCAAAGTAGTTTTTGGTTCATCTCAATTAGATCTTTGATTTAAGACCATTTTCACTAGATTTGGAAATGGTCAAATTTTTAGCTACCAACACTTTATTGACTTCCTTTCTTTGACAAAACTTTGACCATTTGTATTTTGAGAAGATAGGCTCTATTTTTCAAAATTCAAGGAGTTTTTTGGTTCATCTCAATGAGATCTTTGATTTGAGTCCACTTTAACCAGATTTGGAAACGGTTAAATTTTTAGCTAAGAACACTATACTGATTTCGTAGCTTTGACCAAACTTTGACCATCTGTATCTTGAGAGGAGATGCTCTATTTTTCAAGAGGAAAGGTTTTTTTTGTTCATCTCGATGAGATCTTTGATTTGAGACAACTTCACCACATTTGGAAACTATCAAATTTTTAGTTACAAACATTGTATTGACTTCCTAGCTTTGACCAAACTTTGATAGTCCAGGTCTTTAGAAGTGAGGCTTCGTTTGTCAAGATTCAAGGTGTTTTTGGATCATCTCGATGAGATATTTGATTTGAGACCACTTTAACTAGATTTGGAAATGATTAAATTTTTAGCTATGAACAATGTATTGACTTCTTTGCTTTGACTAAACTTTGACCATCTGTATCTTTAGAAGAGAGGCTTCCTTTTTTAAGATTCAAGGTGTTGTTTGGTTCATCTTGATAAGATCTTTGATTTGAGACCACTTTCACTAGATTTTAAAATATTCAAATTTTTAGCTATGAACACTGTACTAACTTCCTTACTTTGACCAAACTTTGACCATCCATATCTTGAGAAGAGAGGCCTTATTTTTCATGATTTAAGGTGTTTTTTAGTTCATCTCGATGAGATCTTTGATTTGAGACCACTTTTACTAGATTTAGAAACTATCAAACTTTTAGCTACGAACACTGTACTAACTTCCTTTCTTTGACCATCTGTATATTGAGAAGAGGGTCTATTTTTAAAGATTCAAAGTATTTTTTTGTTCATCTCGATGAGATCTTTGATTTGAGACCACTCTCTTTAGATTTTGAAATAGTCAAATTTTTAGCTATGAACGCTGTATTGACTTCCTTGCTTTGACCAGACTTTGACCATCCGTATCTTGAGAAGAG
Organism: Chamaecyparis obtusa; assembly: GCA_027943335.1. Taxonomy (NCBI): domain Eukaryota; kingdom Viridiplantae; phylum Streptophyta; class Pinopsida; order Cupressales; family Cupressaceae; genus Chamaecyparis; species Chamaecyparis obtusa. The sequence continues at coordinate 1,005,376 of BSBK01003919.1, forward strand.
AGGCTCCATTTTTAAAAATTCAAGATATTTTTTGGTTTATCTCGATGAGATCTTTGATTTGAGACCACATTAATGAGATTTGGAAATGGTTAAATTTTTAACTAAGAACACTGTATTGACTTCCTTACTTTGACCAAACTTTGACTGTCCATTACTTGAGAAGAGCCACTCCATTTTTCAAGATTCAAAGTATGTTTTAGTTCATCTCGATAAGATCTTTCATTTGAGACCACTTTCACCATATTTTAAAACTATCAAATTTTTAGCTACGAACACGATACTGACTTCCTCACTTTGACTAAATGTTGATCATCCGTATCTTGAGAAAAGAGGCTCTATTTTTCAAGATTCAAATTTTTTTTTGGTTCATCTCAATAAGATCTTTGATTTGAGACCACTTTCACCAGGTTTGGAAATGGTAAAGTTTTAGCTAGGCACACTATACTAACTTTCTTGCTTTGACCAATCTTTGACCTTCTGCATCTTGAGAAGAGAGGCTCCATTTTTAAAGATTTAAGATTTTTTTGGATTCATCTCAATGAGATCTTCTATTTGAGACCACTTTCACTAGATTTAGAAATGGTCAAATTTTTAGCTATGAACATTGTACTGACTTCCTTGTTTTGACCAAAATTTTGACCATCTGTATCTTGAGAAGAGAGACTCTAGTTTTTAAGATTCAAAGTATTTTTTGGTTCATCTTGAAAAGGTTTTTTATTTGAGACCAGTTTCATTAGATTTTGAGATAGTCAATTTTTTAGCTACGAACATTGTACTGACTTCCTTGATATGACCAAACTTTGATCGTCTGTATCTTGAGAAAAGAGACTCTATTTTTAAAATTCAAAGTGTTTTTTGGTTCATCTTGACGAGATCTTTGATTTCAAACCACTTTCACCAGATTTGGAAATGGTCAAATTTTTAGTAACGAACACTATACTGACTTCCTTTCTTTGACCAAAGTTTGACCACCCGTATCTTGAGAAGAGAGGCTCCATTTTTTAAGATTCAAGGTGTTTTTTGGTTCATCTTAACGAGATCTTTGATTTGAGAACACTTTCACTAGATTTGGAAATGGTCAAATTTTTAGCTACGGACAGTGTACTGACTTCCTTACTTTGACCAAAGTTTGACTATCTGTATATTGAGAAGAGAGCCTCCATTTTCAAGATTTAGGGTGTTTTTAAATTCATTTCGATAAGATCTTTGATTTGAGACCATTTTTACCAAATTTGGAAACAGTCAATTTTTCAACTACAAACACTGTACTGACTTCCTTGCTTTGATCAAACTATGGTCATCTGTATCTCAAGAAGAGAGGCTTCATTTTTCAAGATTGAAGGTGTTTTTTCATTCATCTCGACGAGATCTTTGATTTGAGACCACTGTCACCAAATTTGGAAATAGTCAAATATTTAGCTACAAACACTGTACTGACTTCCTTGCTTTGACCAAACTATGATCGTCAGTATCTTGAGAAGAGAGGATCCATTTTTCAAGATTCAAGGTGTTTTTTGGTTCATCTAGACAAGATCTTCAATTTTAGACCACTTTCACCAGATTTGGAAAGGGTCAAATTTTTAGCTATAAACATTGTACTAACTTCCTTGCTTTCACCAAACTTTGGCCATCTGTATCTTGAGAAGAGACGCTCCATTTTTCAAGATTCAAGGTGTTTAATGGTTGATCTCGACAAAATATTCAATTTGAGACTTCTTTCACCAGATTTGGAAATGATCAAATTTTTAGCTAAGAATAGTGTACGAACTTCCTTGCTTTGACCAAACTTTGAACGTCTGTATCTTGAAAAGAGAGTCTCCATTTTTCAAGATTCAAGGTATTTTTTTAGTTCATCTTGATGAGATCTTTGATTTGAGACCACTTTCACCATATTTGGAAAGCATCAAATTTTTAGCTACAAACATTGTACTATCTTCCTTTCTTTAACCAAACTTTGACCATTTGTATCTTGAGAAGAGAGGCTCCATTTTTTAAGATTCAAGGTGGTTTTTGGTTCATCTCGATGAGATCTTTGATTTAAGACTATTTTTACCATATTTTAAAATGGTCAAATTTTTGGTTATGAACACTATACTGACTTCCTTGCTTTGACCAAACTTTGACCGTCTGTATCTTGAGAAGAGAGGCTCCATTTTTTAAGATTCAAGGCATTTTTTCATTCATCTCGATGATATCTTCTATTTGAGACCACTTTCACCAGATTTAGAAATGGTAAAATTTTTAGCTACGAATACTGTACTGACTTCCTTGCTTTTACCAAATTTTGACCATCCATATCTTGAGAAAAGAGGCTCCATTTTTTAAGATTGAAGGTGTTTTTTGGTTCATCTCAATGAGATCTTTTATTTGTGACCACTTTCACCATATTTAGAAATGGTCAATTTTTTAGCTATGAACATTGTACTAACTTCCTTACTTTGACCAAATTTTTACGGGTTGTATCTTGAGAAGAGAGGCTCCCTTTACCAATATTCAAATTGTTTTTTGGTTTATTTAGACGAGATCTTCAATTTCGGACCACTTTCACCAGATTTGGAAAATGTCAAATTTTTAGCTATGAACACTGTACTGACTTCCTCACTTTGACCAAACTTTGACCATCCGTATCTTCAGAAAAGAGGCATTGTTTTTGAAGATTCAAGGTGTTTTTTGTTTCATCTCGATGAGATCTTTGATTTGAGACCACTTTCACTAGATTTGGAAATAGTCAAATTTTTAGCTACGAACATTGTACTAACTTTCTTGCTTTAACCAAACTTTGACCATCCGTATCTTGAGAAGAGAGGCTCTATTTTTTAAGATTCCAGGTGTTTTTTTGTTCATCTCGATGAGATCTTTGATTTGAGACCACTTTCACCAAATTTGAAAATAGTCAATTTTGAAGCTACAAACATTGTACTAACTTCCTTGCTTTGACCAATTTTTTACAATCTATATCTTGAGAATAGAGGCTCCTGTTTTCAAGATACAAGGTGTTTTTTGGTTCATCTTGACGAGATCATAGATTTGGGAGCACTTTCACTAGATTTGGAAACTGTAAAATTTTTAGCTACAAGCACTGTACTGACTTCCTCACTTTGACCAAACTTTGACCATCTATATCTTGAGAAAAGATTATATGTTTTTCAAGATTGAAGGTGTTTTTTGGTTCATCTTGACAAGATCTTTGGTTTGAGACCACTTTCACTAAATTTGAAAATGGTCAAAGTTTTAGCTACGAACACCGTACTAACTTCCTTATTTTAACCAAACTTTGACTGACTGTATCATGAGAAGAGAGGCTCCATTTTTCAAGATTTAAGGTATTTTTTGGTTCATCTCGATGAGATCTTCAATTTGAGACCACTTTCACTACAGTTTGAAATGGTCAAATTTTTAGCTAGGAACATTGTACTGACTTCATTATTTTGACCAAACTTTGACCATCCATATCTTGAGAAGTGAGCCTCCATTTTCAAGATTCAAGGTGTTTTTTGGTTCATCTCAATGAGATCTTCAATTTGAGACCACTTTCACTAAATTTGGAAATGGTCAAATTTTTAGCTACGAATATTGTACTGACTTCCTTGCTTTGAAAAAACTTTGACCATTTGTATCTTGAGAAGAGAGGCTATGTTTTTCAAGATTCAGGGTGTTTTTTGGTTCATCTCAATGAGATCTTTGATTTGAGACCACTTTCACCAAATTTAGAAACTGTCAAATTTTTAGCTACAAACACTGTATTGACTTCCTTGCTTTGACCAAACTTTGGTCGTTCATTTCTTTAGAAGAGAGGCTCTATTTTTCAAGATTCAAGGTGCTTTTTGGTTCATCTCGATGAGATCTTCAATTAGAGACCACTTTCACCAGATTTGGAAATGGTCAATTTTTTAGCTATGAACACTGTATTGATTTCCTTTCTTTGACCAAACTTTGATCGTTTGTATCTTGAGATGAGAGTGTCCATTTTTCAAGATTCAAGGTATTTTTTGGTTCATCTCGATGAGATTTTTTATTTGAGACCACTTTAATTAGATTTGGAAATGATCAAATTTTTAGCTACAAACACTGTACTGACTTCTTTGCTTTGACCAAAATTTGACCATTAGTATCTTAAGAAGAGAGATTTCATTTTTTAACATTCAAGGTGTTTTTTGGTTCATCTCGATGAGATCTTTGATTTGAGACCACTTTCACCAAATTTGAAAATAGTCAATTTTTTAGCTACAAACATTGTACTAACTTCCTTGCTTTTACAAAACTTTCACCATCCATATCTTGAGAAGAGAGGGTCAATTTTTCAAGATTCAAGGTAATTTTTAGTTCATCTCAATGAAATCTTTGATTTGAGATCACTTTCACCAGATTCGGAAAAGGTCAATTTTTTAGCTACGAATACTCTACTGTCTTCCTTTCTTTGACCAAACTTTGACTGTTTGTATCTTTAGAAGAGAGGCTCTATTTTTTAAGATTCAAGTTATTTTTTGGTTCATCTCGATGAGATCTTTGAGCTGAGACCACTTTCACTAGATTTGGAAATAGTCAAATTTTTAGCTATGAACACTATACTAACTTCCTTTCTTTAATCATACTTTGACCATTTGTATCTTGAGAAGAGAGGCTCCATGTTTAAGGATTCAAGGTGTTTTTTGGTTCATCTTGATGAGATCTTTGATTTGAGACAACTTTCACCAAATTTAGAAACTGTCAAATTTTTAGCTACGAACACTGTATTGAATTCCTTGCTTTGACCAAACTTTGACCACTTGTATCTGTAATACCCCAAAAATGGGCTTCAGGACCATTGTCCTCCTACATCGAAAAATTAATTGAAATAAACTCTAAAGTCCTAACCTAAGGCACATCTCCACATCAAATCATCGAAACCCTAATCAATCTTATCAAAATTTTGCGTTGGGGAATATTCTTGAATATTCCTAATTTATCTTAATTATCATTAATTAAATATTATTTGGTGATAAATGATATTATTTTATTTATCCTAATGTCAATTAATTGAATATGTTGAATATTTAATTATTTTAATTGAATTTTGCCACTTAATTATTTAATTAGATTTAATTGAATTTATTCCTAATTAATATTTTTTTTATTTTACAAATAAATCAAAATTTTTTAAATAATTGATTAAATATTTATTTAATTGATTAAATCAAATGGTCAAATTTAATGATATAGTTTTGGGATAAAGTTTGATTAAATAATTGATTAACCCATAAATCAATTATTTTATTCAAAAATCAGTTAAGTTGAGAACAAAACACATGGAATATTAAATAAATTCATAATTATTCATGCACAATAAGAAAAACACTTAAACTCTGAATCAACTATTCAATTTAATTTGTTAAATTTTTGGACTCAACATGTGATTGTGAGTTGAAAAGCAAATTTGAGTGATTTGAACTCCTGATTTGAGTTAAAAGGATGATTTTGCATGATTTTGTGAGTTAACTATTTCTGAATTTCTAATAACTCAATAATCAATCTGAGTTGATCGGGGAGAGATTTTTGGTTTTCCATGAGTTCTCACAAACCCTAGATTTCCATATAAACAAGGCTCAGTTCTGTACAAATGACCGTGAATTTTGAGAATCTTGCTTGTGCGATCTGGCGAATTGTGAGATTGTGCAATTTTGAGATTCTTGTTTATCATTGCTTCATTCATTTTCATAGCATCCATATCATTGCTAGATTATATTGCAATTTATATTTTCATCTAGTTTTTAGATCATTTTACATATTTTTCATCCATATTGCATAGAAAAATAAAAAAATCATAGCCTAGATTTGCATCTATTTTTCATAAGCTTTCATCATTTAAATCCTTCATTTAGGTGTTGCATTGTCACTGATCTCAGTTATTTCTGAGAATACCATACTCGCATCTACTAGAAGGTAGTAAATCACCTAGTTAACGATCTTTGTTTTTATTGCAGATTTTCTAATTTGTTAACCAATAATGTTTTAGTAAAGTGTTGTGTTCACAGATAGGTACAATTTCACATGCACATTTTTGGCACCCACCATGGGGCCCGACAATGGGTTTCCATTATCAAATTTTTATTTTTTCTGATATTTCAAATTCAAGCTTCGATTTTTAATTTTTATTCTGTACAATCTCATAGGACACTTGCAGATTGTCATATCAGAATATTCTATCTTTCATATGACAAATGACAATTTGCATTATCATACTAGTTGTTTGGTATTGTCATATGAGCTTTGGATTATCATGTGTACAGGAACCCAGAATCGTATCATTTCTGGATTGTCATACAGGAATTGGTATAGTGTTGTATGAGTCTTGACTCTAGTTTTCAATTTTTGTATTAGATTTTTGGGTAGTTTTTGAGATTTGGATTTCAAATTTTGACTAACAGCTAACCCTGACAATTGATACTTTCTCTTGTTTGATCATTTTTACAGCCTAACACATCTTTGCAATAGGAAAAGATGAAGACAACATACAAACCACATACTTTAGCCTCTTCTTGTCTTGACTTCTAAGCCCATCTTTTGTAGATAACCCCATTTTTAGAAAACCGTTGGTCAAAGACACTCATTCAACAAGATTTTTGACAGGTGGATTTGCAGGTTGCCTAATCTTCTTCGAGAAAATATTCTATTTTCTTAGATATCATTTTTTTCATAGTCATCTAGATAATTAGTTATGTGTGCTTATTTCCATTGAGGTAGATATTGAGGGGATTATGCTCTTTTCCTTCTTAGGAGAATCAGAAACCCAGAAGGTATCTTCCCTAGTGCCAGTTTGCGTACTATCTTTGGATTAATTCTTCTTGATGTGTTTTGGATAAGGAAAAGGACAAGGTTAGGGGATTATGCTCTTCTATTTCAGAGAATCAAAAACCTAGATCCTATGGTCCCCAACCTCACATTTCAATTAATCCTTTAGAGGCCTACCAAAGAGGTAAAAAGATCTTGGGAATGACCCAAGTGGGGAAAAGCCTTATGCCGACTCTTCCACCCCACTATAAAATTTGACACTTCTTTGAGGTTAAATCCTTAGAAGACATAGCTATGCTTATTCCTTGGATTCATTCCATGAACATGCTTTGATTTTGTGTAGAGCGGAGCTGACTAAATCTTGCTTGCAAGAGTACACTGATTAGAGTGCTCATAGGGCTAATAGCCTAAATCTTGCTTGTAGGACTATGGGAGATAGTTGTGAATGAGTTCCTTGATTAAAATCCTAAGCTATTTTTCCATTGATCCACCCCCAAAGGATTTTTAGTGCTTGTGAGAGGTGAATAGTAAGCACCCCAAGAAACTTGTCATATCGAGCCCTCTTCGATGCTTGAACTCAACTAATATGGGCTCCAACATCCATTGCATGTTGTTGGACCTACATATTCTGAGGAGTCCATGAGTGTATTCCTAAGTCAATGAGAAAGTAATACATCTCTTCTCCTAGCTAGGGTAAGATAGGTGTGATTGATTCATTGAGTCAGTTCCCTCTATTTTTTATGATTGTGAGCCTATTGCTATGTTCAACAACCTAAGAATATCCAATATATACATTTTCAAAAACCTAGATAGATAAATTTGCAAACAATTTGATACCAAAAACACCAAACAACTGAAAAACTTACAAAATTTGAAACAAAATCCTTTTCTGGTGTAAACTGTCATCCTAAGTTTTCAATTGTCATATAACAATTGCTTTGATTTTTAATTATTGTACCAGAATCCTTGAATTATCATACGAGAACCCATACTATTTCATACAAGTCTTGTTACAAATCATCAATAGAAAGAAAAATCTTGGAGTCATTCATCGTACGAGCCTCAGTAATTATCATGTCAAACCCCATTTTGTGTTGTACGAGCCTAGATACTGTCATACGACAGATTACCAAAATTGCCAAAAATTCAAAATTTATAATAAATTCAGTCAACTAACAATTATTATCGAGATTCTATCAAAATTATCACTGTGTCAAGAACAGAGCAGAGAAATAGAGAATTCATCTGATTTTCCCAAAAGTGACCAATTGAGCTTGATTTGTCACCTGATTAATCAGTCTGAATCCCATCTCATCTTGTGTTAAGATCTTGTCAAAACAAACCCTGATTTAATATCTTAAAATGGCTAAGTGTTGTGAATATTTGTCCACCATCTTTTGGGCATCTACCCATACATCTCAGACACTATATCCCTCATTTACATCCAATCTATCTTTTCAAAAACTAATCTTGACAAAGTCACATCACCTGATCTTTCCTAAATCAGGCTATCTCTTGCTTGTCCTATTTGGTTCTAAGTGTTCATCCAAGGTTAATGGTGGAAACAAGAGCCTCCTCACACACGAAACAAAGAGAAGGACCTAAACCATCATCACCATCTTCTCTCATTATGTATAAATTTCATCAACCTTACGACACCACTCGCTATGAGGAAGATGCCCTAGGTAATCTATATCTGAAAGAAGGTTACTCTAATCCTCCTCAATCACTTCCAGGCAGTAATTAGTCAATCCCATAGGATAACCAAAATGCCACTATGTCTCAAGGTGGATAAAACCAAGGCTCCAAATGTCACCAATCTAATCATGGTGGAGATTAAGAACCAACATCGTCAAAAGTTGAATGATTTCATAGTGATGACCTCTTTAAAAAGATGATGAGACACTTCTTACAAGAAGAAAAGGAGGCATATTTCTTGCAACTAACTCAACAATGAGCCAAACTTCCTCAAGAATACAATGTTGAAGACATCATCACACAGAGAAAGAAACTCCCATAATAGCTATGATGGAACAAATGCATGTCATTCAAATCAAACTTAACAAGCTGGAAAAAGAGAAAGAACCTAAAGAATTATCTATGGAGGACCTATGTCCATTTTGATTCAATCATAATTTTTACATGCCACCATTCCCAAATAGAGTGGAGCTTCCCAAATTTTACAAATATGATGGAAATTTTGATCCCCAAGATCATGTCAAAGAATTATGTACTCTATCCATGGAGTTTACACATGAACCAACATACTTAATGCATCTCTTCCCATGATCTTTGGGAGGGGTAGCCATCAACTAGTTCTCTAAGATGCCTGCAAATATCAAGACCTTTTAGGAGTTAATCAAATTGTTCTATCAACAATACTCCTACAATGTCCAACATCCGGTCACCATGATCAACATCTGCAATCTAAAGAAAAATTTAGGAGAACCCTTCTTGACCTTCCTCAAATGCTGGAGGAAGAAGTTTTCACTCTATGCCCAACCAATTCTAGAGAATGAGAAACTAAAGATCTTCATCAATAATTTGGTTCCAGAACTCAATTATCATCTGCAAATACAAAATCATACATCTTTTGATAAAATGGTAGAAAATGCCATATAGACTAAAAATGTTCTTGTACGAAAGGGAGACATATTGCTTCATAAAGAAAATAAGTATGATTCAGGATCTAGTTCCAATAAGGATAAGGGAAAAATATGGAACAAGAACAAAAACATTGTTATAGATGGTGTTGTTAATCATATCAATGCTCCACCTAAAGCACCAGCATTTAATCTTACCATTGGCACCCAAGCCATAAAAGCTTCAGAGATGAAAGCCACCGAACCTACTAAAAGGTCAATTGAATATAAACCTTGGGTTACAAAACTAAAATGTTAGTTCACTCCTCTAGGTGAGTCCTTAGAATCTACCATGAAAAATCTCTTGGAAAATAATATCATCATGTTACCTGAGATCAAACCATATGACCTCGAAGTCAAACCAAAATGGTGGAAATAGACTGATTTTTGTAATCTCCATCGAAACAAGGGTCATAAAACCAATAACTGCATGTGTCTGAAACATCTCATTCAAGAGAAAATTGATGTTGGAGAAATTGTGATTAACAACCATAAATCCAATAATGATCATACAACATTAATGGAACCTTTTTCGAAGCATAATTAAGGAGATTCATCTTCTAAACCTAACATGGGTGCTAAAGTCAATTACACTTACTCTGGTAACAATAATATTATCAACATGGTAGAACCATGCCTATCCAAATACTCCAATGTCATCACTATTATGAAAAAGGATAGATATAACAAGACAACTAATGCAATTATTTGATCTCAAACTCAGAAATCTCTCCAAGGACAAAAATCAGGTTCATCAAATGCCCCAAAGGTACCATTTAATCTTGCATCTACATCTAAACAATAGACTACTTCCAAATCTTCCAATTCTAAAGAGTTGAAAGAGATAGCATACAATATCATATAGCAACTACAACACACTAATGCCAAAATCTCTATATTCAAGTCACTCTGCATCTCTTGTACTCATTGTACAATTCTAGACAAAGCTCTTATTGGCTCTAATGTTCCTGAGGATCTTGATCTTGAGAAATTCCAAACAATGGTGGGTCACTTGACATCCCCTTAATACATATCCTTTTCAAAAGAAGATGACAACTCACTGAGTCACCTACATAACCAACCCTTTCATAATGAAGTCTTAATCCAAAACTAGTGTGTCAAATGTGTGTTGATAGATGAAGGCACTGGTCTAAATATATATTCCTAAAAATTGGTTCTACAACTAGGATTGTCAAATGATGCTATTGATCCTAAAAATAAGATAACCATAAAATCATATGACAAACAAGAGAGGAATTCAAAAGGATTCATTGTGCTACCTATCAGAATAGGACCTATGATTAGAGATATCACTTGTTAAGTGCTAGATCTCCCCTTGGCCTATAACATTCTTCTAGGAAGGCCCTGGATTCATGAGATGTAAGCTATCCCATCAACATATCATGAATGTATCAAATTTCCCTATGAGGGAGTAGAGGTCACTATACTTGCAGATACATCAACATCTTGCAACACTTTGAAGGAAATTATAGATAAACTTATCCCACATAATAGAGAGTATTCTACCAAACAAATAGACATAGCATCTACATCTAATATGGAAGACCCATCAAAAGGATTCAAAATAAAAGACACAGGCATGCGGGAATACACAGTGGAACCATTTCTATCTCTCATGTCTCTCCCACTTTCACCTAAGTCTTATGGACAACCTTCAAAAAAGATGAAACCAATAGCTAAAGAGCCTCAAGTCATATTTAATGGGAGATTTGTCACAAAGAAGGTATCCAAGAAAGAATTAGATGAGGAAGTGGCTATATTGGACTAGTTATAAAAATGTGATTCTCAATCATAGATAGTTCAAAAATGTGACCCTAAAACACCTAAGATTCCTACTAAATCATATGGACCAAGTCACAAGCTAATGTCTAAAATGGGATACACTAGAAAAGGACCTCTAGGAATAAGAGGTAAAGGCATCGTTAGACCCATTGAAAACTCTGGGAGAACAATCAAGGATACTATAAGTCTAGGTTATCACAAGAAATCTTTCCATCTTGGTGGAAGCTCTACACATGTCCTAAAATAGATTAAACCAAAGACATATATTCAACAAAAGGAAGAAATGCAACACTCAGACAATGATGATTCAAATTCAACTGATGTTTTTCCTTATGAATGTATACCCCAACATATCTTAGATCTTCTTGAAAATAAGAAAGAATCTAAAACAATCAACGTAGTAGATACACAAGAACCTACTATTGAACAAAAGACAATCGCAACACAAGAACCAGTTGAAAAAAAGTAAGAAAAAGGTGAATCTATTACAATAGCTAAAGATCTGGGACATGAAAATGATTCTGAGATAGACTCCCATGAGTATGAATTTCTCTCATATTTTTAAGGTAATCCTTCTTGGGGAATCCATCCTGATTTTACACATATCCTTGATTTTCCTAGGGATCTTGATGAAGAATGAAATGACTATGAATGGGGAATTGTTCTAGAAGAAGATGAGCTTGTAACAAAAAAACACATAGATGTCATTCACCGATACACACTTATGTATGAAGTGAGTCTAGAAAAAATTGACAGACCTTGTGAGTCTGATTCACTTATCACTAATGTAGATCCAATGATGACATTGAGACACTTAATGAATTGAACATTCTGAGTAGTAATATCATCCTTGAATTTGAGAGTAAAATCAGAACCAATGATGACAACACTGTATGCATGAACACTGTTGGTATATAGATTTTCTTTCTTACTAAAACTATAACAATTTACAAATACTCTAGCCCAAGATGAAGGAAAAACTCATACAACAGTTGAGTTAGTCACTCACGACTAAACTCTCTGCAATCAAAGGAGCAGCTACCTTAAATAAAGATCAATCTTGACAATTCATTTATTTGAAAAGAATGAAAATAGTAAAAGTAATGTATACTTCTAACCTAAAAGTACAAAGGCTTTTTCAAAAATCATATGAAATAACTATTGAGAGATTTATGCTCTGAGAGAGAATCCACACTTATCTAAGCCAACTAACTAAGTTTGTAAAGAAAATTCCTAGAAAGATCGATTCAACATACACTGAAATAAAACTGAAAAGGGATGTATGATCTTGAAACACATACACAGATTTCAGCAACATAAACCATTCCACGAAAGTATTTTCAGTAAATATTAAACTATAAGTTTCTACTACCAGAGAATTGACGCTTGCAAGGTCTTTCAAAAATTAACTTATAGCCACGTAGAACATAATCAGTTTCATAACTAAAGTCTATTCTTGGGAAAGAACTAACACCCTATAATTACTTGGAACCATCCTTCCAAAGACTAATCAAAATAGATTAGCTTTTCTCGGCCTCGACACTAACGGTGGCCTCAGTTGCTTTGCGCTCATCTGACCACTCCTTGAAAGCCACCGCGAATCTCTCCAACATCTCCTTATTTGGCAAAGAAACAAGATCCAGCCTTTGTTCCTAGATATCTTTATAGTTTTGTAATGGCTCTAGCTTAGTATTCAGCGTTTTCACTTGTTCTTCACCAAGCATTATCAGTGATTGCACCCTAGCAATGACTGAGCAATCTCGGGCTACCATTTATTTGGCATTTTTAACCCTTGTTCCTTTTTGGTGAAGAATTCTTTCATTCTGGCCTCATCTATTCCCATTTTCACTTCACTTGTGGATAGATTGTAGACTCAGTTTATATGATTGCTGACAACTTCCTCAACACAAGCTACTATCTTTAGAATCTTCTTTTATTCTTCGATACCTTGATCAATTAAAGTACATCACCATTCCTCATTAACCTTTGCTACAAATAGGAGACTGGTATCCACACTAGGAACCCTTCTTAGACAGGAACTTTTCTATGTCATAACTGAAAGCTTCATCCATATTAGCTATTGCTATCTCTAGACTATCTCTCTTTCCTTCCCAAAGCTTGACTTTAGCCTCTAAGGTATGTACCAGATTAGAAGACTGATTAGTTAAACTCTTGTAGGCTTGAGTGAAGCGATTGACCATCTCTCCAACTTCTCCCATCCAATTATAGAATTCCTTAGAGAGGGATCTCTCTTTATGTACATGATCAAGGTTTGTGTGTGAAAATTGTACCTGATCTGTAGACACAACACTTCAGTAAAATATTAGAGGTTAGCAAAAATGAAATCATGCAATGAATTGAAAGCTAAACTAACCAAGCAATTTACTACCTTCTAATAGGTGTGAGTATGATGTTCTCAGATTGTATCAAGATAAGTGACCTTGATGACACCTAAATGAAGGATTTGAATGCAAAACTGATATGAAATATGAATGTAATTAATCTATATTTTTTTTATTTTAGATGCAATAATATGAAAAATGATATGAAATCTATGATATGAATCTAATCTAGAATGAATTGATATGAAATTGATCCAACAATAATATGAAAACAAAAGTGATCTCACAAAACGTGGTTGATTCACAAAGAAGCTCTGATTCTCTAGATAGCAATTCACAAGCATAAGTTTGCAAATTATGAGATGATTTGAGATGAGCTGAAGCCTTAATTTATAAAAATTTAGGGCTTTAGAGGTGCATGGATAAAAGCCATAAATCACTCAAATAACTTAGCATGATTTTTGAGTTATTTTTAAATAAAGATAATTTAATTCACAAAAATATGCAAATCATGCAAAAATAGCTTTTTAACTCAAATTAGAAGTTTAGATCAACTTTAAAACTCAAAAATGATGTTGAGTTCCAAAAAGTCAATAACTTGCATTGATTTTTTGATTTGGAGTTTAACTGCTCTTTGATTGTGCACATGGATAATTATGAATTAATAAATAAATAAAGTGATTTATTTCCAACTTAACTGATTTTGAAAAATAAAACAATTGATTTATGGGTTAATCAATCATTTAATCAAAATTTTATTCAAAAACAATATTATTAAAAATTGACAACTTGCTTTAATTAATTAAATAAGAATTTAATTAATTAAATAAGAATTTAATCAATTAATGATAGGAATTTTGATTTATTGTCACATTTAAATAATAATAATTAAGAATAAATATAATTAAATTCAATTAAATAATTAAGTGGCAGAATTAAATCTAATTAATTAAATATTGAGAATATTCAATTAATTAAACTTTAGGATAAATTAGATTTATCGCTAAATAATCATTAAATCAAAGATAATTATGATGATTAGGAATATTACTAGGAATATTCCCCTATGTAGAATTTAGGATAATCAATTATGATTCGATGATGTTCAGATGTTCCTTTGGTTAGGACTTCGATGTCGATTTCATTAATTATGTTGATATAGAAGAATAATGAACTTATAGCCCATTTTTGGGGTATTACATTTTGCCCCTCTTTGAATTACTGTGCGAAGCACAGTGGTTCAAAGATAGCCTATGTTTGATAAAGATATGAAACAAATTCAAAATTGATAATTCATATGAAACAGAAGCTGATTGAAATATTTGATATGAAGATGATAGGTCCTGAATGACCAAAGATAATGTTAACTATAACAGCAAATGAACCAATGAAACAAAAGCATCAAAATGCCTGATTTCTAACCTTATGATTGCGAAGAAGTGAGAGACCAATTCTAGACTCGATTGTCCTTAGAAGAATCACATAGGTATCACATCTGAACCCTTCAATTACTGAAGAATCAAGGAAATAACACAATTGAACCGATAGTTGCAAAAATTGATACAATTTACAAGATTAAGAGAATACCAGATTGATATGGATCTCAATGAATTTGATATGCCCCGAGCGATGATTGATTTGCCCCAAGCAATGAGGTCTTTTTGATGAATCAGTAGCTAGATGTGGTTGTTGTCTTGATTACTGAGGAATGATATGATTTCAAATTTAGATTACAGACTTTGAATGATGTGCAATACCATGCCCCCTTCGAGATTAAAATTAAAATCTGACAAGAAAAGTCAGCGTTAAATGGTTTAGAAGCATGTTAATTGATTTGAGAAATGATTGAACACATTCGAGAATGCATTCTACATCGGTTGGAGGTCCAGAAGACCAAGGTTGACTAGGTTTGACCATGAGTTGACCATGGTTGAAATTTAGATAGTTTGATAGAAGATAATCAATTAAGTTGAATTCTAGATTTCTATGATGATTGAAGGTCGATTATGCAAGTAATTTATAATATGAATGATCTCAGATTTTGATTTTGATCCCAGAAAAGGATTCTACTTGCTATTTCATTGGAGGAACCTTCGTGTGAGATTTAGCTCTTGTTAGATTTGAAGATGCGATTTGAAGAATCATTTAAGCATTGAAGTTTAGCCAACATTGTGAGATCATGCAAACATGCAAAATGAAAAGAGACATGCAAAATGAAATGCAGCCTAAGACCTAGGACCTACTCACTGATCATATGTCAATTTGTTATCATCATTGAACTTTTAGGTAACCAGATAAATCAATACAATGCCCACTAGCTATGAAACCATAGACATATGAATATCAATTTGTATGCACAAGAATCAATACAACACCCACTAGTGAATAACCATGGATATATGACTATTGATTTTCTTTTCAAAATGTCGGATTAGATATAAGCACCAAGGCATAAACGCCAGGATGACCTAAATATCATGTCCATTTTGATATAGCAATTTTTATAAGCATCAGAACATAAACATCGTGATGACCTGAATACGCCTTGCGTTACAAACACATCAAGCAGTCAAGAGATCATTCAAAATCCAATGTGAATTACCCATAGTGACCCTTTATCGTTCACATCCTTAAGTAAGATCACATTTCACAATAGGAGAAAGAACTCACTCAAAAGATAATAGTTAGATCAAACTTTCTTAAATTTTTTGGGTATCAATGGTCGAGGTATGCATGGCCATCCAATTCAAGATAGAGGCTCTTACAGTTGGACACCATTTCAATCCAAAATTTCCAAAGTTGTTAGATTTTCACATACAAGAAGAAAACAAAGAAAAGATTATGCACCCAGTCATCACTCTCTAAATCTTATAAAGGACATCATCGAAGAGCTCAAAGGGACACAATATGCAAAAATCTCAATGCGAATCAGTAAGCATACAAGGAGATAAAAGCATGTAAAAAGCATAGATCATTTTCAGTTTGATGTTTGATTGCGTTGTTGTAGATGCAAAATCCTTTTTGGAGATGAGACTGACTGACTAACTCAAATGAAGCTTCAAAGGACTCTGACTGGATATGATACATCTAAGATACATTGGAGGTCATAGGATATGACATTGATTGCCCCCAAGTTTGAACATTGATAGGATACAGACGCTTGAGCTGACTGGTGTACAGACTGACTTATTGAAAATAGGAATGCAGAAACAAACTGGGAGATATATACAAACTAAAGCAAGACTGAAAGCTGGGAAAGACCAAGATTGCACTGATATATGGAACATTTTGAAACAAGTGGCACCCATTTGCCGAGTTTTCACCATCTTGGCAGAGATTCTATTTTTGCTACCAAGGCACCTGTTTCCAGGTTTTTACCAAGGCACTTTTTTTTTTCTCATTTTTTTGTATTTTTCATTCTTTCAATTTTTTTTGTACTTTTGATATTTTTTGATTTTTTTGTGAATCATCAAGGTGCCTATTGCTAGGTTTTCACCAAGATGTTCATTTTTTCAGGACATTTTCCAATTTTTAAGATTTTTTAGGACATTTTACCATAGACTGAATGCCTTAGGCATAGAATTTCTTCAAATGGAGAATTTTGATTGGTTCTCAGAGATATTCTCCTTTAGTTGTTGAGAGTTGATAGGCACCAGAGCCAAAAGTAGCAGTGATTACAAAGGGACCCAGCCAATTGGGTTCAAACTTCCCCTTGCGTTCTCGATGGGATTGATTTTTAGGATTTTCTCTCAAGACTAGATCACCAACCTGAAATTTTGTGTCTGACTTTCTTGTTATAGCCTCTAGACATTCTCTTCTAATATACTCTGAGATGATCATACACTGCTTGTCTACACTCATCTAGTAGTTTAAGTTCTTGCAACCTAGACACTCTATAGTCATCATCAGTTACTAGACCATGCATTTTGATTCTTAGTGATGGGATTTCAACCTCAATAGGCAGTACCACTTTAGACCCATAAACTAAAGCAAAAGGTGTAGCCCTGGTAGGTGTTCTGATACTTGTTCTATAGGCCCAGAGAGCTGGATTGATCATGAGATGCCAGTCTCTTCCTATTTTATTAACTATTCGGTGCAAGATTTTCAATAGATTTTTGTTAGAGGCCTTAGCTTGGCCATTCCCTTGAGGATAGTAGATAGAAGACCAATGTTGTGTGGTCTTGAATTTGGCACATAGATCATCTAGGTCTTTGTTCTTGAAATATCCACCGTTATCTGTGATTATGGAATGAGGTATCCCATATCGGCATATGATATAGTTCAATATGAACATAGATATTTGTTTTCCTATTGCTTGTGTCAAAGGGACTACTTCTACCCATTTTGTAAAATAATCTATAGCTGTGATTATATGGGTATGTCCATTAGAAGAATGAGGATGAATCATCCCGATAAGATCAAATGTCCATTGATGGAAAGGCCATTGCGTTGTAAAGGGGATTAGATCTCTCCCTGGAGCATGAATTAAGTTGCCATGCACTTGACATTTTTGACAATTCTTAGCAAATTTGATAGACTCTTTCTCCATTTTAGGCCAATAGTACCCAGCCCTAATAAGTTTTTGAGCTAGTGTTAAACCGTTCGAGTGTGACCCACAAATACCATCATGGACTTCCTATAATGCACGTTGAGACTCTTCCCATTCTAAACATCTAAGTAGTGTACCATCTACACCTCATTTGTACAGATCGTGACCAATGATGACATATCGGGAGGCATTTCGGATAAGGTATCTCTTTTCATGGTAGTTGAAAGTATCGAGGATAATTTGGTCTTGGAGATAGGAAAATAGGTTTTTGTATTTGGATGAATCATGACCTACAATAGTGCAAATCATGTGTGTTTCAGGGGATTCATATGCAGGATAAGATAGTGCTTCCACCAGGAACTTGTAGTGTAGCTCATGTTCAGGCTACTGTAATAAAGTAGATAATATTTTCATTACATCGATAACCTTATTCTTGTAATACCCCAAAAATGGGCTATAAGTTCATTAATCTCCTACATCATCAAATCGAATGAAATCAACATAGAAGTCCTAATCTAAGGCACATCTAAACATCATCGAATCCTAATTGATTATCTTAAATTTTGCATCAAGGAATATTCCTAGTAATATTTTTAATTATCTTAATTATCTTTAATTTAATGATTATTTGGCGATAAATCACATTTATCCTAAAGTTTGATTAATTGAATATTTTCATATTTAATTAATTAGATTTAATATCTTACCACTTAATTGTGTAATTAAATTTAATTCTATCTATTATTAATTATATTATTTAATTTTGACAATAAATCCAATATCCTATGAATAATTGATTAAATTCTTATTTAATTAATTAAAGCAAGTTGTCATTATTTAATAATATAGTTTTTAATAAAAGTTTGATAAAATAGTTAATTAACCCATAAATTAATTATTTTATTTCAAAAAGCAGTTAAGTTGAGAATAAATCACTTTATTTATTTATTAAATCATAATTATCCATGTGCACATTCAAGGACCAGTTAAACTCAAATTGGAAAATCAATGCAAGTTGTTAGCTTTTTGAAACTCAACATCTTTTTGAGTTTTAAAGTTGATCTAAACTTCTAATTCGACTTGAACTATGCTTTTGCATGATTTTTGTGACATAATTATCTTTATTTAAAAATAACTCAAAAATCAAGCTGAGTTATTTGAGTGATTTATGGTTTTTTCTCATGCACCTCCAAAGCCCTGGATTTCTACAAAACCAAGGCTTAGCTCTTCAATTTCATATCTCATAATTTTGCAAGCTTACTTTGCCAAAGTCGTCTACGAATTGCACAACTATTTTGAAGAATTGAAATTTGGAGAATCAAAGCTCATTGCGAATCAAGGTTATTGTGAGATCAATTTGTTTTTTTTACATTCATTTAGATTTTTTTCATATCATTGTTAGATCATTTTAGCATATCAATTTCCATATTAGCATAGATTCCATATCAAGTTTATCATTCATATTGCATAGAAAATATCAAAAATATAGATTAATTGCATTCATTCCATATCCATCTTTTGCATTCAAATCCTTCATTTAGGTGTTGTCTAGGTCACTGATCTCGATTGCAATCTGAGAACATCAATCTCGCACCTACTAGAAGGCAATAAATCACTTGGTTAAATTAGATTTCAATTTTGCATGATTTTGATTATAGCTAACCTCTAATGTTTTACTGAAGTGTTGTGTCTACAGATCAGGTACAATTTTCACACACACATTTCTGGCACCCACCGTGGGGCAACCCACCTTTACATGCTGGTTTTGATTTTTTTTGGAGCTAAAGCCCTAAAGTTTCAAAGATTTAATTTTATCTCTCAAACAGCTTGGAGTTTTGGACTGAAATTGTTTTTGTAGGTTGAGAATATATTAGAGAAGCTACAGTCAAAAATTTAGAATTTTTTGATATGTTTTGAATTTTTAATAATTTTTTCTTTAAATTCTGGAAAAAATTAATATTTGATGCAAATCAGCATATTTTTTGAAAATTTTTATATTTTCAAAAATCTATTTAAATTCTATAGGGGGTCCATTCTTTGTATTTTAAATTTGGATGCAATATAATAACTCAAATAGTCAATTTACAAAAACTAGTCTGTTTTGATAAAATGGGTCTGTATGGCACAAATGAAGAGATTTTTCTAAAATTTTTACATTTTTGGAAAGCTCTCTATTTTTTAGTAGGGGTCTTTGTTCTAGATTTCTATTTTTTTGGCCAAAATCATATCAAAAAAATTAGATCTTGTTGACTAGGTCAAATGCAGCAAAAAAAATAAAGTTTTGTGATGGGTATGCACTTATTTTTTTATATGGTTCAATGAATTATATGAATTGTCATTTGGGTTAATTTCTGATTATTATTGCTGATAAAAATTGATTTTTAGAGCTAACCCTATGGTTTTCATAAGTTGAATATATTTTGCATATCTTGTTTGCTTGTTGGAGAGTTTGTCACTTGCTTGCATGAAAAAGCTCAACAAGAATTGCTAAAAATCAGGTAAAATCTACTAAGCATGTTGCAAGGATCCCAGGTATTCTCCTTCATCTAATAACATTTTAATTTGGCCTTAAAATAAATCTCTCATGTGTTTAGCTTGAGTGTTTCTTTGCATGCTTTTTCTATGAATTTGCAAAATTGAATACTAGGTTGTGACACCTTAAGTATTTATTAGCATTTTTAGATTACTTGTGATTGATCTTGATTGCTATCTTGGGTTATTGGACTTGCTAATCTGCCGGCCCCTCATTCTACCCCGTGGTTGCAATCTTAGCGCCATAAAGGGGAGGGGTCTACGGGAGAGAAGCGTTAATTGTTCCACCAGACAACCCTTTTGTGCTTTTAGGAACTCACTTGTTTTCTAAGTTGGGGACTCATTTTTAGCTTGTGTGAGGTGTTAAGTGTTCCACCTTGTGGACTCATCTCATATTCACTTTAAGTATTAAGTGTTCCTCTTTCTTCTTTTTGGATACTTTTGGTAGATTTGCTTTTGGAAACATACATTTGTGCTCACATAGTAATTAGGCCCTATGAACACTATTCATGATTCTTGAGAGATTGGATTCCCAGTGAAATCCTTCTTGATGATAGAATCCTTGTAGGTAGGGAGGATACTTAGTGTGTTTCACATTCAACTTGGTTAGTACGTCTTCTCTTATTGATTGATACATTCTCTCCTAGGAGAGGTTGATAGATCACATGGGGTAGACATCACAAACTTTGGTGAATCAAAATTGGTTAGTGCATCTTCCCTTATTGATTGATACATTCTCTCTCTAGAGGGGTTGATAGATCACATGGGGTTGATATCATAGACCTTGGTGAGACAAACTTTTTCTTAGCGTGTCAGATTTATCTGCTTGCTTTATTTGGGTTAAAGGTGAAAAGGTGTCAAAAACCTTGGATCTGGAGCCAAGTTCCCTTGTGATATCATACTGTGAGTCACCTTTAGAGAGGGTTAACTGTAGTGGACAATGCCTTCATAGGGTAAACTATAATGATGGAACCTCAAGTGGTAATAGCCATTTTCACCGTGGTAGTGATAGCTGCTATATAAATGTCCTTGTGGAAGAAATCTCCATGGGTATGGTTCATTGTTGGGTTGTCAGATCTCCCTAGCAGCTCCTAAAGATTAAGTTCTCAGACTATGTCAAAACCCTAGTGCACTGGGATTGGAGTTCACCCCTTTGGATCATAAAAGTTGCAGAGTCAAACCATTACTAAAAACCCTAGCGAGGGCAAATTTTCATTTTATAGGGTATATGTGCGTTATTGTAAAACATTTTTGGAACATACACAATTAGCACTTCTGAGGATTAGAATGAATAAGTCACTTGATTGTTCATGTGCAAGGTTGCTTTTGCCCTTGTTCATTATTTTCAGACATGCTTGAAATCACTTGCTTGCTATTTTGCATGCTTGTTTATCTATCTGGTTACTGAAAATGAACAAATCTGTTACAATCCTCAAATCTGGACATTGAAATTTGCAAACAATTCAAATCTAAAAACTCAAAATTTTGCAAAAATTGACATAAAATCCTTTCTGGAGTCAAAAGTCATTTCAGGAAGTCAAAAGTCATACGAGTTTCCATTAAGTGTCATTTCATTGCAACCCATCTATCGTATGATTGAGTACCCAGTGTCATACAAGTTTTCATGCCAGCAAATTCTCAAAGTCAAAATCTTGCAACTGTCGTATGAGATTTTCAAGTGTCATTTCAAAACTGCCCATCTGTCATTTGATATAGTACCCAGTGTCGTACGAGTTTTTATGCCAAAAAATTCAAAAGTCAAAATCCTACTTGCAACTTTCGTACGAGTTTTTCAACTGTCCTTTCAAAGCCTGTCCACTATCGTACGAGTCTGTAGAGTGTCATTTGGAAAATTTTGAAGAGTTGTCAGAAAATTGTCAGAATTGCCAGATACCCAGCTTTTTCAGCCTAGTTCCAGAATCTATCGAATAAATCACTATGTCAAGAACAAAGCAATAGCTATTGAGAATCAGTACACATGTCTCAAAGAATTAGTACACAAGAGGAAGAAGCTCTAATCACCACTATGATGAAGCAGCTGCAAGCTATGCAAGTCCAGCTTGACAAACTTGAGAAAGAAAAGAAACCTAAAGAGTTCTCCATGGAAACTCTATGCTCTTTTCCATTTGATAAAGACTTGTATATGTCACCATGCCCCTGGATAGAATTTGAGCAATGTGACAACCCTTATGATACCTCTTCCATAGAGAGTGACATATCAAGCTTTGGAGACTGTGATGACTATGATGATAGACAATGTAATGATACCTATGACACCTTTGTTCCTAAGAGTCCTCCTCATCGTGTGTTCCTACTTACTACAAATGAGCCATCACATTGGATAGATTGTGATGGTGATCCATATGATTTTGATTTTGAAAGAGACTTTGATGGCTTTTGTGGACAATACGTTGATTATGATCCATCTACTACTGTTGAGGACTATAAAATGCATCGTGCTAGCTTGAAGCATCAATATTATAAGAATCCTTCTCCTAAAGACTCTCTTGTTGAAAATAAAGATTATCTTCTCAAGCAAGGTCATGTTAATGTTGAACCTTTGTCTAGTGATGGTTCCCTTCCATCCCCTACTTCCTCCAATACCCGTACATTTCCTAAAGCTTTTGAGTCTTTCAAATCTTTCATAGAACCTTCATCCGACACAAGCCCTAATACTTTTCATGTGGTTCCCTATAGTTATCCTCTAGGGCTACCTCTTAAAGAAACTCAAGCTAACCTTCACTTGGCTGCAAATACTTTCAATAATGATAAACCTAAAGAGCCTAAGCCTTCATATGCTATAATCCCTACTTCAGCTAGTCCTCCACCATCTCTTCCAAAGTCATCCATACAATCCCAACATGCTTCCTTGTCCTTAGAAGTGGCTCCATGTCAAGAGGACTCCATAAATGATGAAGAAAAGAATATAAAGAAAGATCAAGATCAAGAACCCTCCATGTCATCCAATCCTTTTCGTGATGTCTCTTATCTACTTCATGGTTCTTTTGATCCTACACACCCTTTTTCATGCATTCCACCATGTCTTAAATCTTCTCCTAAGCAAGATCAAGCTACTACTTACACCGTTGAGCTTATTGACAATCAAAATAACCTTACTACACTTTCACTTTCCAAAGATGATACTTCCATTAAGGTTGGTAAAAATAGTGTTGTTACTTCCAATGTTAAGCCTATTGAAAATCAAGAGACAATTATGCGCTTATGCTATCCAAAGATCCTTGTCAAGATCAAAGTATTCCATCTTCTTGTTCTACCACTTCATGTTTGCTTCCACTTTCTGCTCTTCCTAAGTCTTTGCAAGCTTTGAACAATCCTATCAAAGAAGGTGCTCATATTCAAGATATACTTGATTCTATTGAAAATTCTAATGCTCACTCTAAAGATGCTGATATCCTTGGTTGTCATATAAATGTTGATGAACTTATTGATTATCCTTTTGCATCTTCCACTTCCATCTTTGGACCTCTTCCACCACTACTAAGGGCTTCACATCTGCCTTCCATCTTGGGTCCTTATGTTCCTTCACTTTCCCCTCCTAACTCTCCTAATTCACCATCCATCTTGGGTCCTTACATACCTCCATCTCCTATCTTTCCTCAAGATCAACATAGATGCACACCCTTGAATCCTTTTCATCCACCCAGCCATCTAAACCAGTCATATCCTCCTTCTTCCTCCACAAGTCCCAAGTCTTTTGGTAGTAACTTGAATGTTCAATACAAGAAAAAGAAGCAATACAAGAATCCATCAAAAAAAGAAGATCACCATGTCTCCTCTAATAGACATGGAAACATAAAGTCAAAAGAGATATCTAAGAAAAAAACTACAAGACAAGTATGGGTTCCAAAATCCATCATTGAAGATATTCTCTCTAGATCATCAAAAGGAAATAAAAAGCCTATGGCTCTATGGATTACAAAGGCTCTCTTGAAAGAGTCTGGTGTTGAGCAAAAAGTGAAATTAATATTCAAGCTTCCAAAGGCTTCCACTTCATTTCCCTCCAAAAATATTCTTCCATTCCATGTGCCTAAACCATAACCTCTGCTATCCATTTGCCATATTCCTTCACGTATTCCTTCATTCACATTTCCTCCATCCCCTCACCACCCTTCAAGGTATTTGTTGATGTTGAGCTTGCCTTCCTTTCCATCTACCCTTTCACAATTCTTCCATTCATTATCCCACTACCTTCTATCATTTTTCCTTATTTACCTATTCCTCCTATCTTCCAACCTCACTCGCTTTACATAAAACCCTATCCTCCATTTTTCTCTTCCATATTCCTTTCCCTATCAACATCTTTGAGCATATCATTTTGAATCCTTGGCATATCATGGTTTATCCCTTCAAGGAGCATTATCTAAAAAACTTGCCTTCTTCCAAAAAAATTTTAAAAAAATGATGAAAATGTGCCTTGGTGGAAACCTGGAAACAAGCACCTTAGTAGAAAAAGTAAAGAGAAATCAATTCATCCAATGGTGAAAATCACTCCCTTGTGGCACCTTGGATAAGTACCATGATGAAAACCTGGCAATTAGGTGTCATGCATAGTTCTTCTACATATTTCATCCATTCCATCTTCTCTCTTTGATCTTGACAATGTTGATCTATACACAAACATTTGGCTATTTTGTGAGCTATCTTACAGTGATCTTGCTTTCATTTCTTTCCTATTTATCCTTCGTGTCTATTTTCCTTCATTCATTCTAGCCTATCGCTATCCTCTTCCCCTTTGGTCTTGATCTAATAAAAAAAGAAAAAAAGAGTAGAATATGATGCTTTAAAACCTCTTGACATGTCTACTCCTTTGGATTGCATCCTTTCCTTCTTTGGCATTACACTTTTGTGACTTATCCTATGCTAGCCTTTCATTGCTTGTCCAAATGCGCTTTACATGACAATTTTTCCCTAGCTTGAGTATTCTTGAGGTGTTTTACCTTGAGGATTTCTTCCCTTCATTCTCCTTCATTCTCTTTTCTTCCATTTCATCGACTAGCTTTCCAATGCCTCTTGTTCTCCATCTTGCTAGACATTGGGACTACATGATATGATCTTGCTTGGGAGTTTGCAATGGAAAAGATGCTATCAAGTATACCAAGTATCAAAATCAGTATCAAAACCAGTATCAAAACCAGTATCAGAATAAGTATCAGAACAAGTATCAAAATTAGTATCAGAACATGTATTAGAAAACCCACTAGGCCTACTCCTTTCGCTTTAGTTTATGGGTCTGAAGCGGTACTACCTATTGAGGTTGAAATCCCATCACTAAGAATCAGAATGCATGGTCTAGTAACTGATGATGATTATAGAGTGTCTAGGTTGCAAGCACTAGAACTACTAGATGAGTGCACACAAGCAGCATATGATCATCTCAGAGTATATCAGAAGAGAATGTCTAGAGGCTACAACAAGAAAGTCAGACACAAAGAATTTCAGGTTGGTGATCTAGTCTTGAGAGAAAATCCTAAAAATCAATCACATCAAGAACACAAGGGGAAGTTTGAACTCAACTGGCTGGGTCCCTTTGTAATCATTGCTACTTTTGGCTCTGGTCCCTATCAACTCTCAATGACTGAAGGAGAACAGCTCTGAGAACCAATCAACGTTCTCCATCTAAAGAAATTCTATGCCTAAGGCGTTCAGTCTATGGTAAAATGTCCTGAAAAAATATTAAAAATTAGAAAAAGTCCTGAAAAAATGAACATCTTGGTGAAAACCTAGCAATAGGCACCTTGATGATTCAAAAAAAAATTTAAAAAAATTGAAAATTCAAAAAAAATAAAATTGAAAATATAAAAAATTCAAAAAAAAAAAGAAAAAATGAAAAGTACAAAAAAATGAGAAAAGAGACAAAGTGCCTTGGTGAAAACCTGGAAACAGGCACCTTGGTAGCAAAAATAGAATCTCTGCCAAGATGGTGAAAACTCGGCAAACGGGCACCACTTGTTTCAAAATGCTCCATCTATCAGCACAATCTTGGTCTTTCCCAGCTTTCAGTCTTGCTTTAGTTTGTACATATCTCCCAGTTTGTTTTTGCATTTCTAGTTTTCAATAAGTCACTTTGTCCACCACTCAGCTCAAGCGTCTGTATCCTATCAATGCTTAACACTTGGGGGCAATCAATGTCATATCCTATGGTCTCTCATGTATCTTAGATGTATCCTATCTAGTCAAGAGTCCTTTGAAGCTTTATCTAAGTCAGTCAGTCTGTCTTGTCTCCAGAAAGGATTTCGCATCTACAATGATGCAATCAAAACAACCTGAAAACAATCTATTCTTTTTCATGCTTTTATCTCCTTTTATGCTTACTAATTCGCATTGATATTTTTGCACATTGTGTCCCTTCAAGCTCTTCGATGATGTCCTTTATAAGATTTAGAGAGTGATGATTAGGGGCATAATCTTTTCTTTGTTTTCTGCTTGTATGTGAAAATCTAACAACTTTAGAAATTCTGGATTGAAATGGTGTCCGACTGTAAGAGCCTCTATCTCGAATTGGATGGCCATGCATACCTCGGCCATTGATACCCAGAAAATTCAAGAAAGTTTGATCTATTGTCTTTTTGAGTGAGTTCTTTCTCCTATTGTGAAACATGATCTTACCTAAGGATGTGAACGATAAAGGGTCACTACGGGTAATTCACATTGGATTTAGAATAATCTCTTAGCTGTTTGATGTGTTTGTCATGCAAGGAGTATTTCAGTCATCATGACGTTTATGTTTTGATGCTTGTACAAATTGCTATATCAAAATGGACATGATACTCAGGTCATCCTAGCACTTGTGCCTTGGTGCTTATATCTAATCTGACATTCTGAAAACAAAATCAATATTCATATATCCATGGTTGTTGACTAGTGGGTGTTGTATTGATTCTTGGGCATACAAATTGATATTCATATGTCTATGGTTTCATAGCTAGTGGGCATTGTATTGATTTATCCAGTTACCTAAAAGTTCAATGATGATAACAAATCGACACATGATCAGTGACTAGGTCCTAGGTCTTAGGTTGCATTTCATTTTGCATGTCTCTTTGCATTATGCATGTTGCATGATCTCACAATGGCTAAATGAACTTCAACGCTTAAATGATTCTTCAATCGCATCTTCAAATCTAACAAGAGCTGAATCTCACAAGAAGGTTCCTCCAACGAAACAGCAAGTAGAATCCTTTTTCGGGATCAAAATTCAAATCTGAGATCATTCATATTATTAACTGCTTGCATATTCGACCTTCTATCATCACAGAAATCCAGTATTCAACTTAACTGATTATCTAACATCAAACTATCATAATTTCAACTTGGTCAACTATGGTCAACTCATGGTTTGACCTAGTCAAACTTGGTCTTTTGGACCTCCAAACAATGTAGGATGCATTCTTCAATGTGTTTAACCACTTCTCAAATCAATTAACATGCTTCTAAACTCTCAACGCTGACTTTTCTTGTTAGATTTCAATTTTAATCCTGAAGGGGGCATGGTATTGCATATCATTCAAAGTCTGTAATCAAATTTGAAATCATATCTTTTTGGAAATCAATATCTTTCTCAGTAATCAAGATAACAACCACGTCTAGTTACTAATTCATCAAAAGTCCTCATCACTCAGGGCAAATCTATCGTCACTTGGGGCATATCAGATTCATCAAGATCCATATTAATCTGGTATTCTCCTAATCTTGTAAACTGTATCAGTTTTTGCAACCATCAAATCATAGTGTTCTTTCCTTGGTTCTTTGGCAACTGAAGGATTCAGATGTGATACCTGCTAGTTTTGCTAAGACAATCAAGTCTAGAACCGGTCACTCACTTCTTCGCAATCATAAGGTTTGACAATTTTTCGCAATCATCAGTTCATCGCTATTATAGTGAATGTTATCTTTGGTCATTCAGGACCTATTATCTTCATATCAAATCAATATCAATCAGCTTCTGTCTCATATCAATTATCAATTTTGAATCAGTTTCATATCTTTATCAAACATAGACTTTCTTTCAACCACTGCGCTTCGCACAGGAATTCAAAGAGGGGCAAAATGTAATACCCCAAAAATGGGCTGTAAGTTCATTAATCTCCTACATCATCAAATCAAATAAAATTGACATAGAAGTCCTAATCTAAGGCACATCTAAACATCATCGAATCCTAACTGATTATCTTAAATTCTGCATCGGGGAATATTCCTAGCAATATTCTTAATTATCTTAATTATCTTTAATTTAATGATTATTTGGTGATAAATCACATTTATCCTAAAGTTTGATTAATTGAATATTTTCATATTTAATTAATTAGATTTAATATCTTGCCACTTAATTGTGTAATTAAATTTAATTCTATCTATTATTAATTATATTATTTAATTTTGACAATAAATCCAATATCCTATGAATAATTGATTAAATTCTTATTTAATTAATTAAAGCAAGTTGTCATTATTTAATAATATAGTTTTTAATAAAAGTTTGATAAAATAGTTAATTAACCCATAAATTAATTATTTTATTTCAAAAAGTAGTTAAGTTGAGAATAAATCACTTTATTTATTTATTAAATCATAATTATCCATGTGCACATTCAAGGACCAGTTAAACTCAAATTGGAAAATCAATGCAAGTTGTTAGCTTTTTGAAACTCAACATCTTTTTGAGTTTTAAAGTTAATCTAAACTTCTAATTCGAGTTGAACTGTGCTTTTGCATGATTTTTGTGACTTAATTATCTTTATTTAAAAATAACTCAAAAATCAAGCTGAGTTATTTGAGTGATTTATGGTTTTTTCTCATGCACCTCCAAAGCCCTAGATTTCTATAAAACCAAGGCTCAGCTCTTCAATTTCATATCTCATAATTTTGCAAGCTTACTTTGCCAAAGTCATCTACGAATTGCACAACTATTTTGAAGAATTGAAATTTGGAGAATCAAAGCTTATTGCGAATCAAGGTTATTGTGAGATCAATTTATTTTTTTTACATTCATTTAGATTCTTTTTCATATCATTGTTAGATCATTTTAGCATATCAATTTCCATATTAGCATAGATTCCATATCAAGTTTATCATTCATATTGCATAGAAAATATCAAAAATATAGATTAATTGCATTCATTCCATATCCATTTTTTGCATTCAAATCCTTCGTTTAGGTGTCGTTTAGGTCACTGATCTCGATTGCAATCTGAGAACATCAATCTTGCACCTACTAGAAGGTAGTAAATCGCTTGGTTAAATTAGATTTCAATTTTGCATGATTTTGATTATAGCTAACCTCTAATGTTTTACTGAAGTGTTGTGTCTACAGATCAGGTACAATTTTCACACACACAATTCTCTATTCTAGGAATTTGCTCAAATGTGATAGATATGAAATACTTCTTTAAATCATCTACCATTCTCTTGTAAGGAATGAGCTTTTCATCTTTAGTTTGGTACACATCATTGACTTGATGAATAATTTGAGAGTCTCCATGAATGTGTAGCTCTGTCACTCTCCACTCAATTGCTAGTTTCATACCATTCAAAAGGGCTTCATATTCTGCAATATTGTTTGTGCAAGGAAACTTTAATCTGAATGCTTTTGGAATTGAGTATCCTTGAGG
Source organism: Chamaecyparis obtusa (assembly GCA_027943335.1). Taxonomy (NCBI): domain Eukaryota; kingdom Viridiplantae; phylum Streptophyta; class Pinopsida; order Cupressales; family Cupressaceae; genus Chamaecyparis; species Chamaecyparis obtusa. Next base: position 1,035,641 of record BSBK01003919.1, read on the forward strand.
AGTTATGAACAATATGCCTGCTCTGGATCCATTCTGTGTATAGGAGCCATCAAAGAATAATTGCCATTCTCTAGAAGAAAGATGCATGATAGAGGAATCTAGAAATTCCATTTGTAGTGGTGTGTCATCAATCATAGGTGCATCTGCTAATTGATCAGCAATAACTTGTCCTTTGATAGCTTTTCATTCCACATATTCAATGTCAAAGTCACTTAAGAGCATAACCCATTTAGCTAATCTACCTGTGAGGGTAGCTTTGCTTAGTAGGTACTTGAGTGGATCAATTTTAGCTACCAATTGTGTGGTATGAGCTAACATGTAGTGTCTCAATTTCTGTGATGCAAAGATCATAGCTAGACAAGCTTTCTCAATCATTGAATAGTTCTTCTCATATGCAACCAATGTTCTACTGATATAGTATATAGCTCTTTCCTTTTTGTTCTCATTGTGTTGTGCTAGCAATGCCCCTAGTGATGTATCTGTTGTGGAGACATATAAGATCAATGGCTTCCCATGAATAGGAGGCATCAAGATAGGAGGATTTGATAGATATTTCTTGATATGCTCAAAGTTCTTTTCACATTCTTCATTCCATGCAAAGGTCACACCTTTATGTAATGTTTTTGTAAAAGGTTGTGATATATCAGCAAGCTGTGATATAAATCTTCTGCTAGATTGAACTCTTCCTTGCAAGGTCCTCATTTGACTAATATTCTTTGGAGGTTGCCTTTCCATTATAGCATTTACTTTAGCTGGATCAACTTCAATACCCTTCTTTGAGACTATGTATCCTAAGAGCTTTCCAGAAGTGACACCAAAAGCACACTTCTTAGGATTTAGTCGGAGACTAAAATTTTCCATTCTGTCTAGGATCATGCTCAAGTCCTTTAGATGTTTAGTTCTGATCATAGATTTTGCTAATGTGTCATCAACATAATCTTCCATGGTTCGATGCATCATGTCATGGAAAATAGATGTCATTTCTCTTTGATATGTAGCACCAACATTTTTAAGCCCAAATGGCATGACATTCCAACAGAAGGTACCCCATGCACAGGTGAAAGTAGTTTTCTCTTGATCCTCTAGAGCAATTTTTATTTGGTTATATCTAGAGAAACCATCCATTAAGGAATACATCTTGAAACCTGTAGTCATGTCCACTATCATATCAATGTTAGGTAGTGGAAAATCATCCTTAGGGCACGCTCTATTCACATCTCTAAAGTCTGTGCACACTCTGATTGAACCATCTAGTTTAGAAATAGGTACAATATTGGAGATCCATTCTGCATAGTCAATAACTTGGATGAATCGAGCTTTTAGGAGCTTTTCTAATTCAACTTTTACCAAGAGTGCAACATGAGGATGTATCTTTCTCAATTTTTGCTTGATAGGTTTTATATTAGGAGCTATAGATAAAGGGTGCATGATAAGATTATGATCCAACCCTGGCATATCTGAGTATTTCCATGCAAAGTTGATCTTCTTCTTTGTTAGGAATGTAGTAAATATTTGCTTCTCTTTTTCTGATAATGATTGTGCTATATGTACCAATTGTGGTTCCTCTATTGTACCCAAATTGATGGATTGAGTGCGCTCAATTAGAACAGGAGATCTATCCTATAAATGACTCAGAAGGACATCAAATATCTCATCCTTAGGTGCCTCAAAGAGGTTTTCACCTTTGGATACATCTTTTACTTTTACTTTTGTAAGTTATGAGACTGCCACAAAGTGGTTTTCACCCTCAAAACTTTTTTTCTTTTTATTTTTATTCTTATTTTTCTGACTAAGATACTTGATGTTCGACTCCATCATGCTAACGCTCAGTTCACTGATGGAAGTCCTCATAGGCTCAACTCCATTGAGATAAAAAGCAAGGGCATAGTCATTCAAGAAGGTATAAATACCATGGCTTGGATTTGTGGAGGTTTGATCAATAAGTTCTGGATATTGAATAGTCAAAGTAGGGAAAGATTGGGAGATAGTGTTTACGGATATGGATCTTTCATCATTGGTCCTAACCCGACGCTCAAGTTCAAAGGTGATATTACAACTTAAGATATTAAATTCTTGAATAGGCTCAATGTCATTGTGGGAGTCCAATTCTACCATAGGTGGATCAGACTCGATAGGTTCATCATTTCACTCTAGACTTACGTTGGGATTAGGTGCATATTGGTGAATAACATCAACATGTTTCTCTATAATAAGCTCATCTTCATCTGGTTCTGGAATGGCTCCCCATTCATAGTCATTTGATTCAACTTCTGATTTAGGATCTCTAGGAAATCTTAGAACATGAGTAAAGTCAGGGTGAATACCCCAAGAGGGGTTACCCTCAGTTTCTGATTTAAATTCATACTCATGGGAATCAGTTTCAGAATAACTACCACCTTCTTCCTCTTGATTGTTTTCAAGATTAGCTGGTTCTTGTGTTGCAACTATCTCTTGATTGATAGTAGGTTCTTGTGTTTCTATTACATTAATTCTTTTGATTGGATCATCTTTATCATCAAGAAGGTCTTTGATCTCCTTAGGCAATTTTTCATAAGGGATGAGTTCTGAGCTATCTAAATCACTATCTGATGGTTCTGTTTCTTCTTTCTTAAGAAGAGGTTCTCCTAGTGTGATCTACTCTATGACATGAGAATAATTACCCTTGAGGTGATAGGGTTTCTTCTTAAAGCCTAGGCCAACAGTATTCTTATTTTCTCTACTAGTATGTGGGAGAGGTGTCACAAGACCTTTTCCTCTAACTCCTAGAGGTCCTTTACCTGAATATCCCATCTTAGCTATCAACTTATTTCCTGGACCATATGACTTAGAAGGGATCTATAGTGTTGTAGAGTCACTAGTTTGAACATTGTGGGATTCAGGTTCATCTTTGTATAGCCATGATAGCACAACTTCATCCTCTTCAAACTCTTGTTTGGATACTTGTTCTGCCACAAAATTCTTTTTATATGCTTCAAGAGGTTCCTTAGGTTCAGGCTTGGATTGTTTCAAAGATTGTCCATAAGACTTAGGTGAGATAGGGAGAGATGTCAAAGATAAGACTGGCTCCATAGTATATTCTCCCATACTATTTTCTTTGATATTAACCTCTTTTGCAAGATCTTCCATTTTAGATGTGGATGCTTCTTTAGTTGATTCAATGGAAGATTCTCTGTTATTAGGCACAAGCTTATCGACACTTTCCTTCAATGTATTGCAAGTTGTATTTAGATCTGCGGGGATAGTAACCTCTACTCCTTCATAAGGAAACTTCAAACATTGATGGTATGTAGAAGGAATAGCTTGCATTTCATGTATCCATGGTCTCCCTAGGAGGATGTTGTAAGCCAAAGGTAGATCAAGCACTTGATAGATGGTATCTTTGATAACTGGACCTACTCTGATAGGTAAGACAATGGTGCCTTTAGAAAATCTTTCTTGTTCATCATATGCTTTGATAGTTATTTTCTTTCGAGGATCAATAGCCAATTCTGAAAATCCCAATTGTGTGATCAAGCTGTAAGAACAAATGTTTAGGCCAGTGCCCCCATCTATCAACACACATTTGACTTTATAGTTTTGTATCAAAAATTCTATATGCAAAGGCTGATTATGTGGGTGACTCAAGGAGTTTTCATCTTCCTCTAAAAGGAGATATATTGTGGAGATGTAAGATGTCCAACCATAGTCTGGAACCTATCTAAATCAAGGTCATCAGGAACATTGAAACCGACCAAAGCTTTGTCTAGTATGGCTCTATGAGCTAGAGATATTCAAAGAAACTCAAACATGGAGATTTTGGCATTAGTGTGCTAGATTTGTTGAACAATTCTATAAGATGTAGGCCTTGTATCTTTAGAATTTGAAGATTTGGAAGCAGCCTTCTATTTAGAAGTAGATGAAAGATTGAAGGGCACCTTAGGGACATTTGATGAATCTGGGATTTGTCCTTTCAAATGTGCTTGGGTTTGTGATCAAGTAACTACATTGGTGGATTGATTTTGTCTATCTCTTCTTACAATTGTGATGACATTGCAATGCTCTAAGAGACAGGGTTCAACCATATTGATGACAATATTATTTCTAGGGTAGGCATAGTTGACTTTTGCCCCCATATTAGGCTGAGAAGTTGAAAATCCTTGACCATGTTGTGGAAATGGTTCTGTAAATTCCATATGATCATTATTGCTCTTAGGATTGTCAACTGTGATGTCTCCATTATCGATCAGATCTTGAATGGTGTGTTTCAACCAGAAGCAGTTATTCATTTTGTGACCTTTACCTCAATGGAAATCACAGAATTCATTTTCTCTCCACCATTTTGGCTTAGGCTCAAAATTAGGTGCTTAGATTGCTAGCAAAGAGATGATGTTATCAGCCAGTAGAGTTTTCATAGTGGATTCCAAAGATTCTCCAAGAGGAGTGAACTTTCATTTATTATCCCATCTTTTGTATTCTGGCTTCTTTTGAGATGGTTCAGAAGACTTATGTTCTGAAACTTTAATGGCTTGGGTGCCAAGAGTGAGATTGTAGGCTAGTGCCTTTGATGGGGCATGGATAGTGTCAACAATGCCATCTATGATGATGCCTTTATTCTTGTTCCAATTTTTGTTCTTGTCTTTAGAACTGGATCCTGAGTCATGCTTGTCTTTTTGAAGTGTGATTTCTCCTTTTTTCACAAGCACTTTTTCAATTTTGATAGCATTATCCACCATCTTATCAAAAGATGTATGATCTTGCATTTGTAGAGGATAATTGATTTCTAGAACAAGGTTATTGATGAAGATTTCTAATTTTTCTATTTCTGGAATAGGTCTGGCATATAGAGAGAACTTCTTCCTCCATCTCTTGAGAAATGTTAGGAATGGTTCCCCTGGATATTGCTTGAGATTACAGATATCAATCATGGTGACTGGATGTTGAATATTGTAAGAGTATTGCTAATAAAACAATTTGATCAACTCTTCAAAAGTTTTGATAGTAGAAGGCAGTCTAGAGAACTAGTGGATGGCTGCTCCTCCCAAAGATCTAGGAAAGAGGTGCATGAGATAGGTTGGTTCATGTATGAACTCCATGGATTGTGTACAAAACTCTCTGACGTGATCTTGAGGATCAGAGTGTCTATCATATTTATCATACTTTGGTATCTCCACTCTTTTTGAGAATGGGGGCATGTACAAGTCTTTGTCAAAAGGGAAAGGACAAAGGGCCTCCATGGAGAATTCCTTGGGTTTCTTCTCTTTCTTAAGATTATTAAGTTCAACTTGCATAGCATGCATCTGTTTCATCATAGCTATGAGTGGATTTTTTTCTCATGCGTAATGATATATTCAACATTAAAGTTAGGAGGAAGCTTAGGTCCTTGATGAGCCAATTGTAAAAAGTATGTTTCTCTATCTTCTTTCAAGAAATGCTTCATCATTCATTTGAAGTTATCATCATTTTGATATTGAGCAATTTCTTTAGGTGTGGGTTCCTGATCTGCACCATGTTGAGATTGAGCTCCTTGAGAGCCAAATTTTTTCCATGCTTGAGACATGGTGGGAGTTTGTGGACTCCTTGGAATAGATTGATGCGGGGTTTGTTGGGTACCTCCGTGAGTTGATGGAGGAGGAATGTAACCAGTTTTTAATCGATTGTTGCCAAGATCGTCATCCTTGTAAAGACTATAATTGATGAGTTTCTCAAGAGTTGGACCCCTGATAGCGGTTATAGGTAAGGTCTAGGATGCTTCTCTAGATTTCTTGTGTGAGAAAGCTCTAGTTTCCACCATCAACTTTGAGTGAAACAAAGAATAAGATCCAGATGACTGAAGAATGAATTGAATCAAGATGATCAGATGATGCAACCTTGTCAAGGTTTGATTGATTTGAAGATTTGATTAGATGTGGGTGAAGGATATTGTGCCCTAGATGTATGGGTAGATTTCCCAAAAGATAGCGGATACGAGTTCACAACACTTAGTCTATTTTTGAAGATTTGATAGAAGATTGATAGTTATGACAAGGTTTTGACACAAGATGATAAAGACTCAAATCGATTAAATAGAAGGCTAAATCAAATTCAAAAGACCACTTTTGGAAAATGATAGGATTCTCAATAGCTACTGCTCTATTCCTGACACAGTGATTTGTTCGACAGATTTTGGAAATAGGCTGAAAAAGCTAAATATCTAGCAATTTTGACAATTTTCTAACAACTTTCAAAAATTTTCCCAAATGACACTCTGCAGACTCATATGATAGTGGGTATGCTATGAAACGATAGTTGAAAAAATCATACGACAATTGAAAAACTTGTATGACAGTGGGTATGCTATGAAATGACAATTGAAAAGCTTGTATGACTTTCTGACCTCCTGAGATGACTTTTGACTCCAGAAAAGAATTTTACTTCAGATTTTGCAAATTTTGAGTTTTCAGATTCAGATTGTTTGTAAATTGTACTGTCTAGATTTGAGGATTGTAACAGATTTGTTCATTTTTAGTAACCAGATAGATAAACAAGCATGCAAAATAGCAAGCAAGTGATTTTAAGCATGTCTGAAAATAATGAACAAGGGAAAAAGAAACCTTGTGCATGAACAATCAAATGACTTATTTGTTCTAATCCTCATAAGTGCTAATTGTGTATGTTCCAAAATGTTTTTCAATGATGCACATATACCCTAGAAAATAAAAATTTGGCCTCGCTAGGTTTTTTTAGTAATGGTTTGACTCTACAACTTTTATGATCCAAAGGGGTGAACTCCAATCCCGGCACACCAGGGTTTTGACATACTCTGAAAATTTAATCAATCAGGAGCTACTAGGGAGATCTAACAACCCAAAAATGAACCACACTTGTGAAGATTTTTTCCACAAGGACATTTATATAGCGGTTGTTACTACCACGTCTAAAATGGCTATTACCGCTTGAGGTTCCATCAACATAGTTTCCCTAAGAAAGGATCATCCGCTATGGTTAACCCTCTCTAAAGGTGACTCATAGTATGATACCACAAGGGGACTTGGCTCCAGATCCAAGGTTTTGATGCCTCTTCACTTTTAACCCAAACAAAGCAAGTAGATTAATCCGACATGTTAAGACAAAGTTTGTTTCACCAAGGTTTGTGATGTCAACCCCATGTGATCTATCAACCTCTCCGGAGAGAGAATGTATCGATCAATAAGAGAAGATGCACTAACCAAGTAGAATGTGAAATGCACTAAGTATCCTCCCTACCTACAAGGATTTTATCATCAAGAAGGATTTCACTAGGAATTCAATCTCTCAAGAATCACAAATAGTGTTCATAGGGCCTAATTACTATGTGAGCATAGATATATTTTTGAAAGTAAATCTACCGAAAGTACCCAAAAGAAAAAAGAGGAACACTTAACACTTAAAGTGAATAGAAGGTGAGTCCACAAGGTGGAAAAATTATCCCCTCACACAAGCTAAAAATGAGTCCACAACTTAGAAAACAAGTGAGTTCTAAAAAGCACAAAAGGGTTGCCTAGCAGAACAATTAATGCTTCTATCCTCTAGACCCCTCCCCTTTATGGAGCTGAGATTGCAACCACAAGGTGGAATGATGGGCCAATGGATTAGCGAGTCCAATAAACCAAGATAGAAATCTAGATCAATCACAAGTATCTAAGACTGCTTAAATGAATACCTAAGGTGTCACAACCTAGTATCAATTATGCAAGTGTGTAAAACAAAAGCATGAAAAGAAGCACTCAAGCTAGACACACGAGAGATTTATTTTAAGTCCAAATCAAAATATTATCAGAACAAGTAGAATACCTAAGATCCTTGCAATGTGCTTAGTAGATATTTACTTGATTTTTATCTTTGTTAAGCAATCCTGCCCAAGTGAGCAACAAACTCTCCGATAAGAAAATAAGCAAACAAGCAAACAAGATATGCAACGTATCTTCAACTTATGAAAACCCTAGGGTTAGCTCTAAAAATCAATTATTATCAGCAATAATAACCAGAAATTAACCCAAATGACAACTCATATCATTCATTGAACCATGTAAAAAAAATAAGTGCATACCCATCACAAAATTTTATTTTTTTTGCTGCATTTGACCTAGTCAACAAGATCTGATTTTTTTGATATGATTTTGGCTACAAAAATAGAAATTTAGAATAGAGACCCCTACTAAAAAATAGAGATATTTCCAAAAATATAAGATTTTTAGAAAAATCTCTTCATTTGTGCCCTAGAGACCCATTTTACCAAAATAGACTAGTTTTTGTAAATTGACTATTTGAGCTATTATATTGCATCCAAATTTAAAATACAAAGAATGGACCCCTTATAGAATTTAAATATATTTCTAAAAATATAAATTTTTATGAAAAATATGCTGATTTGCGTTAGATATTAATTTTTTCTAGAATTTTAAAAAAAACTTATTAAAAATTCAAAACATCTCAAAAAATTTTAAATTTTTTACTGTAGCTTCCTTGATATGTGTCCAACTTGAAAAAAAACTTTTACAGAAAAAATACAAGCCATTTGGGAGATAAAATTAAATCTTTGAAATTTTAGGGTTTTAGCTCCCCCCAAAAAATCAAAACTAGCATGTAAAGGTGGCTTGCCCCACGGTGGGCGCTAGAAATGTGTGTGTGAAAATTGTACTTGATCTATAGACACAACACTTTAGTAAAACATTAGAGGTTAGCAAAAATGAAATTGTGCAATGAATTGAAAGCTAAACTAACCAGGCGATTTACTGTCTTCTAATAGGTGCGAGTATGATGTTCTCAGATTGTATCGAGATCAGTGACCTTGACGACACCTAAATGAAAGATTTGAATGCAAAACTGATATGAAATATGAATGCAATTAATATATATATATATATATATATATATATATATATATATATATATATATATATATATATATATATATATATATATATATATATATATTAGATGCAATAATATGAAAAATGATATGAAATCTATGATATGAATCTAATCTAGAATGAACTAAAATGAAATTGATCCAACAATAATATGAAAATAAAAGTGATCTCACAAAACGTGGTTGATTCACAAAAAAGCTCTGATTCTCTAGATAGCAATTCACTAGCATAAGTTCGCAAATTATGAGATGATTTGAGATGAGCTGAAGCCTTAATTTATAGAAATCTAGGGCTTTAGAGGTGCATAGATAAAAGCCATAAATCACTCAAATAACTTAGCTTGATTTTTGAGTTATTTTTAAATAAAGATAATTTAATTCACAAAAACATGCAAATCATGCAAAAATAGCTTTTTAACTCAAATTAGAATTTTAGATCAACTTTAAAACTCAAAAATGATGTTGAGTTCCAAAAAGTCAATAACTTGCATTGATTTTCTGATTTGGAGTTTAATTGCTCTTTGATTGTGCACATGGATAATTATGAATTAATAAATAAATAAAGTGATTTATTTCCAACTTAACTGATTTTGAAAAATAAAATAATTGATTTATGGGTTAATCAATCATTTAATCAAACTTTTATTCAAAAACAATATTATTAAAAATTGACAACTTGCTTTAATTAATTAAATAAAAATTTAATCAATTAATGATAGGAATTTTGATTTATTGTCACATTTAAATAATAATAATTAAGAATAAATATAATTAAATTCAATTAAAAAATTAAGTGGTAGAATTAAATCTAATTAATTAAATATTGAGAATATTCAATTAATCAAACTTTAGGATAAATTAGATTTATCACCAAATAATCATTAAATCAAAGATAATTATGATGATTAGGAATATTACTAGGAATATTTCCCAATGCAAAATTTAGGATAATCAATTATGATTCGATGATGTTCAGATGTGCCTTTGGTTAGGACTTCGATGTCGATTTCATTCAATATGTTGATATAGAAGATTAATGAACTTATAGCCCATTTTTGGGGTATTACACAAGGAACTTTTGATTGTCTAGAGACTTGACATCTAGACTTAAGGGTACCATCACCAAAGGTTGGGGAATAGGATTCTGCAATTGCTTAATGTACTTTTCCATTTTTCATAAATCTTTCTTTAGCTTAGCTTTATCTTTAGCATCCTTCAACACTCTGTGATTGATTTTCTTGTTTGCTGAATTCAAAATCTTCAAATCAGCAGCTCTGGAAGACACTCCTAAATCCACTTTATCCACAGTGAAATCTTGCTTGGTGACTTCAACACTGGTCTTGTTGGAATTAGGCTTGAAAATCTCTATGACCCAATGACCTGTGGTTAGATCTACATCTACCATAGACTTTGTTTTTGGCTTCTTTGTTCTAGGGGACTTTCCAAGGTATTTACTAACCAGGTCACCAAAAGGGACCAAGGTAGACACAATGGTACTCTTCTTATTCATGTGTGTGTGAAAATTATACCTGATCTGTAGACACAACACTTCAGTAAAACATTAGAGGTTAGCAAAATCAAAATCATGCAAAATTGAAATCTAATCTAACCAAGCGATTTACTACCTTCTAGTAGGTGTGAGATTAATGTTCTTAGATTGTTATCGAGATCAGTGACCTAGATGACACCTAAATGAAGGATTTGAATGCAATTAATCTATATTTTTGATATTTTCTATGCAATAAGAATGATAAAAATTTGATATGAATCTATGCTAATATGGAAATTGATATGCAATGCTAATCTAGAAATGAATGCAAAAACCAAATTTGATCTCACAATTGCCTTAATTCGCAATAAGCTTTGATTCTCCAAATTCCAATTCGATAGCGTGAGGATGCAAAAATATGAGATGCTGTGGATTTGAGAGATGAATTATGAAGAGCTGAGCCTTGTTTCTATAGAAATCTAGGGCTTTGGAGGTGCATGAGAAAAAGCCATAAATCACTCAAATAACTCAGCTTGATTTTTGAGTTATTTTTAAATAAAGATAATTAAATCACAAAAATCATGCAAAAGCACAGTTCAACTCGAATTAGAAGTTTAGATCAACTTTAAAACTCAAAAAGATGTTGAGTTTCAAAAAGCTAACAACTTGCATTGATTTTCCAATTTGAGTTTAACTGGTCCTTGAATGTGCACATGGATAATTATGATTTAATAAATAAATAAAGTGATTTATTCTCAACTTAACTACTTTTTGAAATAAAATAATTAATTTATGGGTTAATTAACTATTTTATCAAACTTCTATTAAAAATTATATTATTAAATAATGACAACTTGCTTTAATTAATTAAATAAGAATTTAATCAATTATTCATAGGATATTGGATTTATTGTCAAAATTAAATAATACAATTAATAATAGATAGAATTAAATTTAATTACACAATTAAGTGACAAGATATTAAATCTAATTAATTAAATATGAAAATATTCAATTAATCAAACTTAGGATAAATGTGATTTATCGTCAAATAATCATTAAATTAAAGATAATTAAGATAATTAGGAATATTGCTAGGAATATTCCCCGATGCAGAATATAAGATAATCAATTATGATTTGATGATGTTTAGATGTGCCTTAGGTTAGGACTTTGATGTCGATTTCATTCGAATTGTTGATATAGAAGGTTAATGAACTTATAGCCCATTTTTTGGGTATTACATTTACCCCTCTTTGAATTACTGTGTGAAGCGCAGTGGTTCAAAGATAGTCTGTGTTTGATAAAGATATGAAACTGATGTTTGAAATTGATAATTGATATGAGACAGAAGTTGATTGATATTGATTTGATATGAAGATGATAGGTCTTGAATGACCAAAGATAATGTTCACTATAGCAGCGATGAATCGATGATTGCGAAAGAGTGTCAAAACACCCGATTCCAAACCTTAGGATTGCTAAGAAGTGAGTGACTGGTTCTAGACTCGATTATCTTAGCAAAACTAGCAGGTATCACATCCAAATCCTTCAGTTGCTGAAGAACCAAGGAAAGAACACTATGATCTGATGGTTGTAAAAATTGATACAGTTTACAAGATTAGGAGAATACCAGATTGATATGGATCGACGATGAATCTGATATGCCCCAAGTGATGATAGATTTTCCCTGAGCGATGAGAACTTTTGATGAATCAACAACTAGACGTGGTTGTTGTCTTGATCACTGAGGAAAGATATGATTTCCATAAAGATATGATTTTGAATTTGATTACAGACTTTGAATGATATGCAATACCATGCCCCCTTCAGGATTAAAATTGAAATCTGACAAGAGAAGTCAGCGTTAAATGGTTTAGAAGCATGTAAATTGATTTGAGAAGTGGTTAAACACGTCTGGGAACACATTCTGCATCATTTAGAGGTCTAGACGACCAAGTTTGACTAGGTCAAATTATGAGTTGACCATAGTTGACCAAGTTGAAATTTTGATAGTTTGATCTAAGATAATCAATTAAGTTGAATACTGGATTTCTGTGATGATTGAAGGTCGACTATGCAAGTAGTTAATAATATGAATGATCTCATATTTGAATTTTGATCCCGAAAAAGGATTCTACTTGCTGTTTCATTGGAGGAACCTTCATGTGAGATTCAGCTCTTGTTAGATTTGAAGATGCAAGTGGAGAATTGTTTAAACATTGAAGTTCATTTAGCCATTGTGAGATCATGCAACATGAAAAATGTAAAGAGACATGCAAAATGAAATGCGACCTAAGACCTAGGACCTAGTCACTGATCATGTGTCGATTTGTTATCATCATTTAACTTTTAGGTAATCAGATAAATCAATACAATGCCCACTAGCTATGAAACCATGGACATATGAATATTGATTTGTAATGCTCAAGAACCAATACAACACCCACTGGTCCAAAACAACCATGGACATATGAATATTGATTTTGTTTTTAGAATGTCAGATTAGATATAAGCACCAAGGTACAAACGCTAGGATGACCTGAATATCTTGTCCATTTTGATATAGCAATTTGTACAAGCATCAAAACATAAACATCATGATGACTTGAATACACCTTGCATTACAAACACATCAAACAGCCAAGAGATCATTCTAAATCCAATGTGAATTACCCATAGTGACCCTTTATCATTCACAGCCTTAGGTAAGATTGTGTTTCACAGTAGGAGAAAGAACTCACTTAAAAGGACAATAGTTAGATCAAAATTCCTTGAATTTTTTGGGTATCAATGGTTGAGGTATGCATGGCCATCCAATTTTAGATAGAGGCTCTTACAGTCGGACACCATTTCAATCTAGAATTTCCAAAGTTGTTAGATTTTCACATACAAGCAGAAGACAAAGAAAAGATTATGCCCCCAGTCATCACTCTCTAAATTATGTAAAGGACATCATCGAAGAGTTCAAAGGGATACAATATGCAAAAAACACTCAATGCGAATCAGTAAGCATACAAGGAGATAAAAGCATGAAAAGCATGAATTTTTTTCAGTTTGTTGTTTGATGTTGATTGCATTGTTGTAGATGCAAAATCCTTTCTGGAGACAAGACAGACTTGATTGACTCAAATGAAGCTTCAAAGGACTCTGACCGGATATGATACGTCTAAGATATACTGGAGGCCATAGGATATAACATTAATTGCCCCCAAGTTTAAACATTGATAAGATACAAACACTTGAGCTAATTGGTGTACAGATCGACTTATTGAAAATTGGAAATGCAGAAATAAATCGGGAGATATGTACAAACTAAAGCAAGACTGAAAGTTGGGAAAGACCAAGATTGCACTGATAGATGGAGCATTTTGAAACAAGTGGCACCCGTTTGCCAAGTTTTCACCATCTTGGCAGAGATTCTATTTTTGCTACCAAGGCACCTATTTCTAGGTTTTCACCAAGGCAATTTTTTATTTTTTTTTTCATTTTTTTGTATTTTTCATTTTTGGTACTTTTGATATTTTTTGATTTTTTTTTGTGAATCATCAAGGTGCCTATTGCTAGATTTTCACCAAGATGTTCATTTTTTCAGGACTTTTTCTGATTTTTATAATTTTTTCAAGACATTTTACCATAGACTGAATGCCTTAGGCATAGAATTTCTTTAGATGGAGAACATTAATTGGTTCTCGGAGCTATTCTCCTTCATTCGTTGAGAGTTGATAGGCACCAGAGCCAAAAGTAGCAGTGATAACAAAGGGACCCAGCCAGTTGGGTTCAAACTTCCCCTTGCATTCTCGATGTGATTGATTTTTAGGATTCTCTCTCAAGACTAGATCGCCAACCTAAAATTCTCTGTGTCTGACTTTCTTGTTGTAGCCTCTAGACATTCTCTTCTGATATACTTTGAGATGATCATACACTGCTTGTTTGCACTCATCTAGTAGTTCCAGTTCTTGTAAACTAGACACTCTATAGTTATCATCAGTTACTAGACCATGCATTCTGATTCTTAGTGATGGGATTTCAACCTCAATAGGTAGTACCGCCTCAGACCCATAAACTAAAGTGAAAGGTGTATCCCTAGTAGGTGTTCTGATACTTGATCTGATACTTGTTCTGATACTAATTCTGATACTTTTTCTGATACTAATTCTGATACTTGTTCTGATACTAGTTCTAATACTTGTTCTGATACTGGTTTTGATACTTGTTTTGATTCTTTTTTTGATACTGGTTCTAATACTTGGTATATTTGATAGCATCTTTTTTTTCATTTGTAAACTCCGAAATAAGATCATATTGTATAGTCCCAATGTCTAGCAAGGTGGAGAACAAGAGGGATTGACAAGCTGGTCGATGAAATGGAAGACAAGAGAATGAAGGAGAATGAAGGAGAATGAAAGGAAGAAATCTTCAAGGGAAAACTCCTCAAAAATACCCAAGCTAGGGAAAAATTGTCATGTAAAGTGCATTTGGACAAGCAATGAAAGGCTAGCATAGGATAAATCAAAAAAGCGTAATGCCAAAGAAAGACAGGAAGTAGTCCAAAGGAGTAGACATGTTAAGAGGCTTCATAACACCGTGTTTTACTCTTCTTCTTTTTTTCTTTTATTAGATCAAGACCAAAGGGGAAAAGGATAGCGATAGGAAAAAATGAATGGAGGAAAATAAATATGAAGGCTAAAAAGGAAGGGAATGAAAGCAAGATCATCAGAAGATAGCTCACAAGATAGCCAAATGTTTGTGTATAGATCAACATTGTCAAAATCAAAGAGAGAAGATAGAATGGATGAAATATGTAGAAGAACTACGCATGATGCCTGATTGTCAGGTTTTCATCATGGTACTTATCCAAGGTGCCACAAGGGAGTGGTTTTCACCATAGGACAAATTTATTTCTCTTTACTTTTTCTACCAAGGTGCCTATTTTCAAGTTTTCACCAAGGCACATTTTCAATTTTATTTTATTTTTTATTTCTTTTTGAATTTTTGGAAGAAGGCAAGCTTTTAAGATAGTGCTCCTTGAAAGGATAAACCATGATATGCCAAGGATTCAAAATGATATGATCAAAGATATTGATAGGGGAAGGAAGATGGAAGAGGAAAATAGAGGATAAGGTTTTATGTAAAGTGAGTGAGGTTGGAAGATAGGAGGAATAGGCAAATGAGGAAAAATGATAGAAGGTAGAAGGATAATGCATGGAAGGATTGTGAAAGGGTAGATGGAAAGGAAGGCAAGCTCAACATCAACACATACCTTGAAGGGTGGTGAGAGGATGGAAGAATTGTGAATGAAGGAATACGTGAAGGAATATGGTGAATGGATAGCAGAGGTTGTGGTTTAGGCACATGGAATGGAGGAATGCTTTTGGAAGAAGATGAAGTGGAAATTTTTGGAAGCTTGAATGTCAACTTCACTTTTTGCTCAACACCGGACTCTTTCAAGAGAGACTTTGGAATCCATATAGCCGTAGGCTTTTTATTTTCTTTTGGTGATTTGGAGAGAATATCGTCAATGATAGATTTTGGAACCCATACTTGTCTTGTAATTTTTTTCTTAGATATCTCTTTTGACTTTCTGTTTCCATGTCGATTAGAGGAGACATGGTGATCTTCTCTTTTTGATGAATTCTTGTATTGCTTCTTTTTCTTGTATTGAACATTAAAGTTACTTCCAAAAGACTTGGGACTGTAAAAGAAGAAGGAGGATATGACTGGTTTAGACGGGTGGGTGGATGAAAAAGATTCAAGGGTATGAATCTATGTTGATCTTGAAGAAAGATAGGAGATGGAGGGATGTAAGGACCTAAGATGGATGGTGAATTAGGAGAGTTAGGAGGGAAAAGTGAAGGGACATAAGGACCCAAGAAGGAAGGAAGGCGTGAAGCCCTTAGTAGTGGTGGAAGAGGTCCAAAGATGGAAGTGGAAGATGCAAAAGGATAATCAATAAGTTCATCAGCATCTATATGACAACCAAGGATATCAGCATCTTTAGAGTGAGCATTAAAATTTTCAATAGAATCATGTACATCTTGAATAGGAGCACCTTTTTTGATAGGATTGTTCAAAGCTTGCAAAGACTTAGGAAGAGTAGAAAGTGGAAGTGAACAAGGAGTGGTAGAATAAGAAGATGGAAGACTTTGATCTTGACAAGGATCTTTGGATAGCACAAGCACATAATTTTTCTCTTGATTTTCAATAGGCTTAACTTTGGAAGTAACAACACCATTTTTACCAACCTTAATGGAAGTATCATCTTTGGAAAGCGCAAGTGTAGTAAGATCATTTTGATTGTCAATAAGCTCAATAGTGTAAGTAGTAGTTTGATCTTTCTTAGGAGAAGACTTAAGACATTGTGGAATGCATGAAAAAGGGTGTGCAGGATCAAAAGAACCATGAAGTAGATAAGAGACATCACAAAATGGATTGGATGACATGGAGGGTTCTTGATCTTGATCTTTCTTTATGTTTTTTTCTTCATCATTTATGGAGTCCTCTTGACATGGAGCCACTTCTAAGGACAAGGAAGCATGTTGGGATTGTATGGATGACTTTGGAAGAGATGGTGGAGGACTAGTTGAAGTAGGGATTATAGCATATGAAGGCTTAGGCTCTTTAGGTTTATCATTATTGAAAGTATTTGCAGCCAAGTGAAGGTTAGCTTGAGTTTCTTTAAGAGGTAGCCCTAGAGGATAACTATAGGGAACCGCATGAAAAGTATCAGGGCTTGTGTTGGATGAAGGTTCTGTGAAAGATTTGAAAGACTCAAAAGCTTTAGGAAATTTATGGGTATTGGAGGAAGTAGGGGATGGAAGGGAACCATCACTAGACAAAGGTTCAACATTAACATGACCTTGCTTGAGAAGATAATCTTTATTTTTAGCAGGAGATTCTTTAGGAGAAGGATTCTTATAATATTGATTCTTCAAGCTAGCATGATGCATTTTATAGTCCTCAGCAGTAGTAGATGGATCATAATCAAGGTATTGTCCACAAAAGCCATCAAAATCTCTTTCAAAATCAGAATCATATGGATCACCATCATGATCTATCCAATGTGATGGCCCATTTGTAGTAAGTAGGAACACACAATGAGGAGGACTCTTAGGAACAGAGGTGTCATAGGTATCATTACATTGTCTATCGTCATAGTCATCATAGTCTCCAAAGCTTGATGTGTCACTCTCTATGGAAGAAGTATCATAAGGGTTGTCACATTGCTCACATTTTGTCTAAGGGCATGGTGACATGTACAATTCTTTATCAAATGGAAAAGAGCATAGAGTTTCCATGGAGAACTCTTTAGGTTCCTTTTCTTTCTCAAGTTTGTCAAGCTGGACTTGCATAGCTTGCAGCTGCTTCATCATAGCAGTGATTAGAGCTTCTTCCTCTTGTGTACTAATTCTTTGAGACATGTGTACTGATTCACAATAGCTACTGCTCTGTTCCTGACACAGTGATTTGTTCGATAGATTCTAGAAATAGGCTAAAAAAGCTAAATATCTGGCAATTCTGACAATTTTTTGACAATTTTCAAAAATTTCCCAAACAACACTTTGCAGACTTGTACAACAGTGGGTATGCTATGAAACGATAGTTGCAAAACTCATACGACAGTTGCAAGATTTTGACTTTGAGAATTTTATGGCATGGAAACTTGTACGACACTGGGTACTCAATCATGTGATAGATGGGTTGTAATGAAACAACACTTGATAGAAACTCGTATGACTTTCTGACTTCTTGAGATGACTTTTGACTCCAGAAAAGAATTTTACTTCAGATTTTGCAAATTTTGAGTTTTCAAATTTGAATTGTTTGCAAATTTCAATGTCCAGATTTGAGGATTGTAATAGATTTGTTCATTTTCAATAACCAAATAGATAAACAAGCACACAAAATAGCAAGCAAGTGATTTCAAAGATGTCTAAAATTAATGAACAAGGGCAAAAGCAACCTTGCGCATGAAAAATTAAGTGACTTATTCGTTCTAATCCTTAGAAGTTCTAATTGTGTATGTTCCAAAAATGTTTTGCAATAACGCACATATACCCTATAAAATGAAAATTTGGCCTCGCTAGGGTTTTTAGTAATGGTTTGACTCTACAACTTTTATGATCCAAAGGGGTGAACTCCAATCCCGACGCACCAGGGTTTTGACACAGTCTGAGAACTTAATCTTCAGGAGCTGCTAGGGAGATCTGACAACCCAACAATGAACCATAACCATGGAGATTTCTTCCACAAAGACATTTATATAGCGACTGTCACTACCATGGTGAAAATGGCTATTACTACTTGAGGTTCTGTCAACGCATTTTTCCCTATGAAGGGAATGTCTGCTACGGTTAACTCTCTCTAAAGATGACTCACAGTAGTATACCACAAGGGGACTTGGCTCTAGATCCAAGGTTTTGATGCCTCTTCACTTTTAACCCAAACAAAGAAAACAGATAAATCTGACACGCTAAGACAAAGTTTTGCTTCACCAAGGTCTATGATATCAACCCCATGTGATCTATCAACCTCTTCAGAGAGAGAATGCATCAATCAATAAGGGAAGATGCACTAACCAATTTTGATTCACCAAAGCTCATGATGTCAACCCCATGTGATCTATCAACCTCTCCTAGGAGAGAATGTATCGATCAATAAGAGAAGACACACTAACCAAATTGAATGTGAAACACACTAAGTATCCTCCCTACCTACAAGGATTCTATCATCAAGAAGGATTTCACTGGGAATCCAATCCCTCAAGAATCACAAATAGTGTTCATAGGGCCTAATTACTATGTGAGAACAGATGTATGTTTCCAAAAGCAAATCTACCAAAAGTACCCAAAAAGTAGAAAGAGAAACACTTAACACTTAAAGAGAATATGAGATGAGTCCACAAGGTGGAACACTTAACACTTCACACAAGCTAAAAATGAGTCCCCAACTTAGAAAGCAAGTGAGTTCCTAAAAGCACAAATGGGTTGCCAAGTGGAACAATTAACGCTTCTCTCCTGTACACCCCTCCCCTTTATGGTGCTGAGATTGCAACCACGGAGTGGAATGAGGGGCCGGTAGATTAGTGAGTCCAATAACCCAAGATAGCAATCAAGATCAATCACAAGTATCTAAGACTACTTAATGAATCCTTAAGGGGTCACAACCTAGTATCAATTATGCAAGTGTGTAGAAATAGACAAAAGCATGAAAAGATGCACACAAGCCAGACACATAAGAGATTTATTTTAAGTCTAAATAGAAATGTTATTAGATGAAGGAGAATACCTGGGATCCTCACAATGTGCTTAGTAGATTTTACCTAATTTTTAGCAATTCTTGTTGAGCTTTTCCATGCAAGCAAGTGACGAACTCTCCAACAAGCAAACAAGCAAACAAGATATGCAAAATATATTCAACTTATAAAAACCATAGGGTTAGCTCTAAAAATCAATTATTATTAGTAATAATAACCAGAAATTAACCCAAATGACAACTCATATCATTCATTGAACCATGGAAAAAAAATAAGTGCATACCCATCACAAAACTTTTTTTTTTTTACTGCATTTGACCTAGTCAACAAGATCTAATTTTTTTGATATGATTTCAGCCACAAAAATAAAATTTCAATATAGAGACCCCTACTTAAAAATATAGAGATTTTCAAAAATGTAAAAATTTTAGAAAAATCTCTTCATTTGTGCCCTAGAGACCCGTTTTATCAAAACAGACTAGTTTTTGTAAATTGACTATGTGAGCCATTATATTATGTCAAAATTTAAAGTACAAAGAATCGACCCCCTATATAATTTAAAGAGATTTTTGAAAATATAATTTTTTTTGAAAAATATGCTGATTTGAGTCAGATATTAATTTTTTCTGGAATTTCAAGAAAAAATTATTAAAAATTCAAAACATCTCAAAAAATTCTAAATTTTTGACTGTAGCTTCTTTGATATATGTCCAACATAGAAAAAAAAATTTAGAGAAAAAATTTAAGCTTTTTGAGAGATAAAATTAAATCTTTGAAACTTTAGGGCTTTAGCTCCAAAAAAAAATCAAAACCAGCATGTAAAGGTGAGTTGCCCCACAGTGGGTGCCAAAAAATGTGTGTGTGAAAATTGTACCTGATCTGTAGACACAACACTTTAGTAAAACATTAGAGGTTAGAAAAATAAAAATCGTGCAAAATTAAAATCTAATCTAACCAAGTGATTTACTGCCTTCTAGTAGGTGTGAGATTAATGTTCGCAGATTTTTATCGAGATCAGTGACCTAGACAACACCTAAATGAAAGATTTGAATGCAATTGATCTAGATATAAAATATGAATGCAATTAATCTATATTTTTGATATTTTCTATGCAATAAGAATGATAAAAACTTGATATGAATCTATGCTAATATGGAAATTGATATGCAATGCTAATCTAGATGTGAATGCAAAAACCAAATTTGATCTCACAATAGCCTTGATTCACAATAAGCTTTGATTCTCCAAATTCTAATTTGATAGTGCGAGGATGCAAAAATATGAGATGCTGTGGATTTGAGAGATGAATTATGAAGAGCTAAGCCTTGTTTTTATAGAAATCTAGGGCTTTGGAGGTGCATGAGAAAAAGCCATAAATCACTCAAATAACTCAGCTTGATTTTTGAGTTATTTTTAAATAAAGATAATTAAGTCACAAAAATCATGCAAAAGCACAGTTCAACTTGAATTAGAAGTTTAGATCAACTTTAAAACTCCAAAAGATGTTGAGTTTCAAAAAGCTAACAACTTGCATTGATTTTCCAATTTGAGTTTAACTGGTCCTTGAATGTGCACATGGATAATTATGATTTAATAAATAAATAAAGTGATTTATTCTCAACTTAACTGCTTTTTGAAATAAAATAATTAATTTATGGGTTAATTAAATATTTTATCAAACTTTTATTAAAAAATATATTATTAAATAATGACAACTTGCTTTAATTAATTAAATAAAAATTTAATCAATTATTCATAGGATATTGGATTTATTGTCAAAATTAAATAATACAATTAATAATAGATAGAATTAAATTTAAGTACACAATTAAGTGGCAAGATATTAAATCTAATTAATTAAATATGAAAATATTCAATTAATCAAACTTAGGATAAATGTGATTTATCGCCAAATAATCATTAAATTAAAGATAATTAAGATAATTAGGAATATTGCTAGGAATATTCCCCGATGCAAAATATAAGATAATCAATTATGATTTGATGATGTTTAGATGTGCCTTAGGTTAGGACTTTGATATCGATTTCATTCAAATTGTTGATATAGAAGGTTAATGAACATATAGCCCATTTTTGGGGTATTACAATTCATAGTTAGATCCATCCAATTTGGAGAACTAGGAGATGCATTCTGTAGGGAAACAGTGCTTCTTGGATTGCTTAGGGTAACATGCTCTTATTGACTTGAACTGCCATCACCTCCAACTGATACTGAATCCGTAGTGGATGCTTTACCTCTTTTCAACCTTTTGAACTGCCTTACGCTGGGCTCCTCGGTGTCAGAATCTAGAACAATGCAAAAAGGAGGATCCACCTTCTCACTCTTTTACTTCTCTGCCTTGTAAACTTCACAGTATCATCAGAAGCCAACTCTAAATCTTTGAGAATTTCTAGAGAATCTGAAACACCTACAAAAAGAAACAGTTCAATCTTATTAGTTAGATTAGGGGAGGGTTCAATTTTTGGAGTCCTTGGACTCTTTCTGGTTCCCAACACAGGGGTAGCTGAGATTTTCTTCTTTTGGGCTTTAAGCCACTTCTCTATCTTCTAAAAAACCTCCTTATTTAAGGACTTCACATTTTCTTCTTCCTCCACCAGCCAGTCAATTCTTTTGATTACCATTTCAGCTCTTGATACTGCATTTTTTGACTCCGATGCACTACTATCTTCATCTTTAATATTTCTCATGCTGAAAG
Organism: Chamaecyparis obtusa; assembly: GCA_027943335.1. NCBI lineage: Eukaryota > Viridiplantae > Streptophyta > Pinopsida > Cupressales > Cupressaceae > Chamaecyparis > Chamaecyparis obtusa. Next base: position 1,057,969 of record BSBK01003919.1, read on the forward strand.
GTAGCTTTAAAGCAGTGATTTGTTTGAGGGAAAACCTAGAACACAATCTTTTAGTAACCTCAACTTCATCTATGCCATCATCCCAGTAGTCTTCCAAAGTTGGCTGATGAAGGAACATGGCATCCACTCTGAAATGGCTCTCAACAAAACCTTTGCTATCAAAGTAGTTTCTTGCCTGATATGGCTGGAGATTCATTTCTTTCAGCTCATTGATTAAAAAGGCAAAGTCATGCATCAACCAAAATTTGTAATGTCCTAGTTCAAGTGGGAAGAAGGCACCGATACCTCTCTTGACCTTTTACTTCTTCTCAACCATTAGTAATTGCCTTCCTACTTCAAGAAGAATGCACTTGTCTGGGCAATACCTGGGAAGTTTTAATGGAATATCACTGAAACCTCCTACTCTTAAATAGGTAAAAGTAGGAAACTAAATATAAAAACTTTCATAAATTTTCACAAATTCCATATCCTCCTCTGATATCATGCAATTAGGTTTTCCCCTTAATTCAAAGACTAATTTAGATGAAAAGGTATCATGCACTTTCTTAAAACCCATGGGGTGTTTTCCTTTTCATAATAGGGGGTGATATTCATAGATGGGCATACTGCTATTCCATTCTTCATGAGGCAGACCAACCCAGATTCTACAAATGGAAAGAATATAAAAGAGGTATGAAGACATATAAAAATTGGAAATTAAAGCTAGTTGAGATAAACCTTCATGTAATTACTCAGCTATTATTTCGGCCCAGTCAACAACATTACCAATGTCTAGGATAGCCTGCACAAAAATATACATCTAGTCTTCCCAGTTGGTGTCTATAGGATTAACTCTAACCTTGTTCAACATCACCATTATATCCCTAACTTCTCTGAACATGTGATCTTTTCTAAGTGGTCTAGGCAAATGAGAACTACCCTTTTCTAGGTTTAACAACCAATCCCTTGCTATGTTATTCCTATACTCCTTGTTCCTCTCAGATTCTGCTATGGCTTTACTGATACTCTAATCTCCATAGATTTCAACTGATGGAATTTTTAGAGTGGCCATTATTACTATTCTTTCAATATTTACTAGAACTTTGCCACTTTCCATTTTAATGCACCTCTTAGCCTTGCTGTACCTATTTCGGCATTCTATTACTAACTCTAGGAATGGAATCACTTCAGGAAAACTAGCGGCTTCTAATAAACCACTCTCTACAATCCTAATAGATATGGCTTCATCAACTATTTTCCCTAGCCTTCAAATGATTTCTCTGATATCATCGTCTACTATAGCTGTATCCCTCATTTAAAGTAAACAACAACTAACTGGAGAAAATCTATTTTCCTTCATGAATTTTACTTTGGAAGAAGACATACTGAAATATAACCTTGTAAAATTCTTATGAAGATAGCTCTTTAAAAATGCAAAAGCTCAAATGAATTACAAGGCCAAGGTTGTTGTAAAACTCACCGTTTTCTTGCCTTTCAAGAATGTTACCTCACAGCTCCCAAAACACCTCCAGAAGATAGCAGAATAGAATAAAGAAACATAAAGAGAGGGAAAAATAAATACACACTTGCTTCATTTCCCATCACTTCATGAAAAACTACCATCAATTCACTTTCACAGTGCAATAAATGATAACAGCCTATTACACACACTTCTATTTAGTAAGAAAATACCATGAGTTGAGGTGGTGCCACTCTTTCCATCACATTAATCATTTCATTATGAGTCGATAAATATTTGGCTCGCGGCTTATATCCGGGTATTATTACACCTCAAAAATCAATCCTTAAACCATAAATTTTGGGTTCAAAGTACACAATTCATGATGTTTTAATTTATATGCACATAATACAACTGTGGTGGACCCCAATAACTTCTATAATGAGCTCAGGAAAATTATGAACTATGATTTTAAAACCTTGGCTTGGGAGACTTTTTAGTGTAAAGTTGTAGAAGTGCACATTCTATCGTGAACTTTGAACTGAAAAATTGAGGTTCAAAGTTCAAGATTTAATTCAACATTTACACATGAGCACGTGCCCACAACAAGAAAAGGCTTTTACAAGATGTAACATACATGCGACACTTTTGGAGAAAAATATATTGAACTTTGAACCTTGAATCAGCCGGTCAAGTTCAAAGTTCAAGGTTCAATTTGCAACTTAAACTTGACACAACTTGAAAAATTATAACATATAAATAAGGTAAAAATTTATTTGATGGGAAATAGGTGGCTCCGACTGGGGATTAGGACTGTGAAGGACTAAACAAGGAATCCAAGCTCTCTGGTTTTGCACTAAGCAAATAGACAACACACGCAACTAACCTAAAGCACAACAAAAACTTATGTACAAAGGAAAGTTGAACTTAGCTACAACTCATAAAGCTTCAGATCTTGCCCATTATAAGATAAGGGCATTTCAGTTCCATCTCCATACCTGAGTTTGAGAGAATTAGGTCCCAACACTTGACTAGTTTGAAAAGGCCCCTTCCAAAGGCACTCAAATTTGTCGTGGGCACCTCGGGGCTCTTTCCTTTTATCCCACAACAACACTCTATCATTTTCCATGAACATCCTAGGCCTGGCTCATTTGTCAAAAAATTTCTTCACTTGGGATTGATGTAGAGCTATGCAATTTACCATCTCTTCTCATTCTTCATGTATAAGTACATGATCCTTTTGTCCAATCCATCAGAAAAGATTTGATCTTCAATTACTTTCTACAATTTTATGGTCGATATCTCTAGAGGCTATGAGAGTTGAGCTTCTACTCCATACACCAGTTCCAATGGAGTCATACCTATAGCTCTCTTGGGAGAAGTATGATCAGCTCAAAGAGCTTTGAACAATCTCTTATGCCAGTGTTTAGAATTTTCACTCACTAGCTTCTTCATAATATTGATCAAGTTTTTATTGGTAGATTCTGCTTGCCCATTGCCTTGGGGAAAGTAATTAGATGAGTGTGCCAATTGAATCCCATTATCATAGAAGAAAATTTACATATCTTGAGAAGAAAATTTATGTGCATTATCAGCGACAATCTTTGCAGGAACACCAAACCTGACCAAAATATTCTCTTTTAAGAAAGAATAGACCACCTTAGTAGTAGTTTTCCTCACTGCAACAACCTCTACCCATTTAGTAAAGTAATCTATAGATGTTAGAATATGGGTATGTCCAAAATCCAAACCCCACTACTTGAATGGCTCATCAATTATTACTGGTCTTAAAGGAAAAGCGGCTAAATGTGGCTTTCCTAAAAATAACTTACATTTTCACATTGTGCTACCCATTTGTAGGCATCTTTAAACATTCCAAGCCAATAATAATACTTCCTCAAAATTTTCAAAGTAGTTACCGTTGAGGAGAAGTACCCACCACACGCTTCACTGTGAAATGACTAAAGTAACTTCTTCTACTGGTCCTCATCTACACACCTAAGAAACATTCCATCTAGACCTCTTTTATATAGAATATCATCCACTATAACATACTTAGCTTCCTTAAGATTCAAATTTCTCTATTCTTTTGTTGTAAGATGAGTCGGACATTCTCCATATGTAAAGTAATAGGCTACATCAGAGAACCATGTGTCTTTTAACCCCATAAATAAAGATAATGGAATATCACCTTCAGGAATCACATCATTTTCAATGATCAATTTGTACAGACCTTGTCCCCTAACCAATTTGGTAGGTTTGATCTCTAGATCAAACTCTTGAACTTTGGCCACCTAGTTAGCTCTCTTATTCATAAACACCTCTTGTTGTGTTAGTATGCTCTTGATAGAAGAATTTGGAACATACACTGTGGAATGAGAATGCAAAATATAATACCTGAATTTCTTGATGGCCTTTACTACTGCATAAGCCTATTTTTCTGTGGGTGAATATTTCAATTCATGATTCTTTAGAGGAACTCTCATAAAAGAAATAGGCACTTCCTCACATACCTCATTCTTTTGTAATAGGAATCCCGACATTGTGTGCTCAGATGCATAGAAATGTATCACAAAGTCTTTATGAAAATTTGGATGAGCAAGGACTGGAGCCTATGCAATTGCTTCTTTAATCTCATCAAAAGAATTTTTAGCCTCATCATTCCATCTAAATGTCTGCTTCTCACTTCACAAGTTGACCATAGGTCTAGTTGTTTCTAAAAAATTTGGCATGAATCTCCTCAAAAAATTGATGTGTCCAAAGAAGGACCTTATTCCACTCTTGTGGGATGGAAAACATAATTTCTGAATCATTCACACCCTCTCTGGGTCTATTGCAATCCCCTTTCTGAAACTATGTGACCTAACAATTTTCCTTCAGTCACACAGAAGATTGATTTCTTGGGATTTAAAGATATCCCTTGGTTCCTACATTCTTGGAGAATGAGCTTCAGGTCTTTAGGATGTTTCTTTATTCTATGGGAGTAAATATTCATATCATCAAGGTACACCATGATCACTTTATTCATTAGATGACCGAAGGAGGAATTAATGGCCCGCTAGAAAGTCGCTTCTGCATTAATCAATCTAAATGGAATTCAGTTATATGCAAATGTACCCTAGGGGCTAGTGAATGCCATTTTGTGTTGGTCTTCTAGGGCCACACTAATTTAGTTGTACCCTAAAAACCCATCCAGCATCGACATCATTTCAGACCTCACTACGATCTAAAGAATATGATCCATGTTGGGGAGAGAAAAATTGTCCTTCAAACTAGACTAATTGAGATTTCTGAAATCAGCACAAATTCAAATTTTTCCATTCTTTTTGTGGACAAGAACTATGTTCACCACCTAGGTTGAATGATGGATTAGATAAATTATTTTTGCCTTAAGCATTTTATTAACTTCTTAGAATATGGCATTAACAACTCTAGGATTATAATTTCTCAATTTCTGTCTGAAGGGTTTAGCTCCTAGCTTTAAAGGAATATGATGCTAGAACTTGCCTTTTCTAAAATCTTTTAAATCCTCATAGGACCATGCAAAAACATCTCTGAATTCTTGTAGCAATTTTGTAAATACCTCTTTCTCAATAGGGCTACAACACATACCTAGGTTGACAAATTTAGGGTTCTCATTGCTTCCAATATTGATCTTCTCATAACTACTGGGCTGATCTTCTTTTATCCCATCAGTGTGGCCTACAAAGCAATCCTTATGATCAAACAACTTTTCCATATTTACAAGACCTTTAGGAATGTGATTCCCTTTTAATTGAATAACCTCTTCTTTTTTTTCAACTTTCTCATCAGAACAAAACTCTTGGCATTCTGATTCTGAACCCTCAAAAAAGACAGAGGAAAAATTTTCCATACCCTGAAGAAAAGACAACACATGAGCATCATCATTGAAAACTTGCCAAGAATTAGCATTGTCTAGAACATTGGGTCAATGGATGAGCTCAATGGTATACTGATCACTATCAAAGTCAAGATGAGGAATCAATAGTGCTACAGAACTGGCTAGGGAATCTCCTCTAGAATTCTTTTCGCTAGGAATGGAATCAATAGAGAAAGCCTGAAATCCTTCTATTTCATCCCCGACTCTATTTTTGTAATGCTTTATTCTATCATTCCTGATTGCATATTTTCCTCTTACTTGTTTCATAATTAGCTTAGCATCTCCTTTTGCTTTAAGCATTTTAATGCCTTTTCTTTTTGCTTCTTGAATCCCAAGTAACAGAGCTTCATACTCTGCAGTATTGTTAGTGTTCTCGAACTCAAGCTTATAAGCAAAAGGGAATTTTTCTTCAATAGGTGATATCAAAACCACTCCAACACCTGACCCAATGGATGAACATCTACCATCAAATTCTAAGGTCCATAGTTCCTTGTCATCATTTTCATTCATGACCTCAATTTTTGGCATGATTAAATAGTTAGAGAAATCAGTCTCCTGGTACAAAATATGATACTTAGGATCATTAGAGGGAAACAATGTGTACTTGCACTTAGTCTCAAGTTGTAGAGTAAATTTTTTATCCCCAATGGGAACAATAGCCTAAGAACAATCTAATTTGATCTCTCCACCCAGATCTCTACAAAAGGTTCTACTCAAGAGCATACCGTAAGTTGTTGGTATGTCAGCAACCAAAATGGTCAACTTTAGTCTTTTGTCAAGGAAAGCTGCTAAAGCAACTTGAGCATCTTTGATTTGGCCAATCAAAGGAACTTTCTTGGAATCCGTTTAGTAGCACCTACCAAATTTTTTTGTCAAAGGAAGATCAAGGGCTTTTGCTACCAAAGAGGGTATGATATTGTCAAAAGCTCCAAAATCTATGATACAATTACTAAGATTATGACCATGGATGAACAATGATACATAAAAGGGCTCAGGTTTCCCTATAAAAAGAGTGGGTTTTGAGGATTTGAGATTAATGATGGGCTCTTTGATCTCAGGCTATTTTATGTTTGATTCAATAGGGGTTTCATTAGTGGATATAGTATTTTCCTGATTGGATTGAACAACAGGAGAAGAACCTTTCACATAAGCAAGCAACTTGTCTAATTCACCAGGATTTGACTTCAAATATTCAGCAGGGGATAGTTGAATTTTAGTAGACTTGCAGAACTCTATAAAATCAAAAGTTGGTTCAGAATCTGACCTTTTAAGGATTTTAATCCCTCCAGGTTCACTCCCTAGAGTCTTTGTGTTGCTTCCAACTTGACTCATTGGTTCCTTATCTCTCTTGCCTTGAAATGGAGATGAAGAGTGACTGTGGATTTTTCTAGCCTGTTGTGCTCGAGTAAGCACTGGACATGAAGGATGCTCTAGAGTTGTAAGAATGTCACCATCTCATTCTGAGTCAGACTCATATTCGAGATAATAACTTACGGAGTCACCAGGTCCTCCAAAGTTATCCTAGTTGCCAGGAATTTCCACAATGGTCTCTTTGTTGGCCTCCATTTGCTTGTACCACACCATCTTAGGACAAGAATCACCATCATGTTCATCAGTCAAGTGAAAGATACACATGTTGTTTTTAGCAAGAGGTGCTTGAATCTAAAGTCTAGGCTGATGTGTTAAATTATTTGATTTCTTTACATAATTTCCTATTCCTTGGCCTCCATACCTTCTAGGAATGTCTTGATATGGAGCAGGAGTAGTTTTTGGTAATTTCCTATTTAAGGTAATCATATCATTTACCAGTCTCTGAACCATAGGATCAGAAGATCCTAATGTAGAAGCCTAATTACTAGGAGTCTGGACCTCTCTTCTCCATTTCCCAGCAGTAATCATGTCATCCTCAAGCTCCACTGCTAATGCTTGGGCAGTTGCCAAGTCTACCAGTCTTCCTCATCTAAGATGGAAACTGATATCAAGGGGCATAGAATTGACAAAGAACCCCTTTCTATTTTCATCACTGGGACGATGAGCAATAGGAATCTACTGCAAGAGCTTGTTAAATTTAGCTATGAATTCTTGCATAGGTTCTTGCATCTCCTTCTTTAATTGGGAGAGCTACAACAATAAGGAGTGTTCATCATCAAGTACTTTAAAGCGAGCCATGAAATTTGTTCTCATACCATTCCAAGTTGTTATGGACCCATTGGGAAAATTATGAAACCAATCTATAGCAGTTTCAATCAAGGTCTGAATGAAAAGATGTATTGCCACATCTTCTATGCCTATGCCTATCACACTACATGTAGTATTAAAAGCATTAATGTGATCACTTGGAGAAACTTTACCATCACCACTAAACTTGGGCAGAACCTCTCTAGCCCCTTTGGGTAAAGCTTGTAGGTTAAAATTTGTTAGGTTGAGAGGACCAACCTAAGTGCCCCATGGTTGATTTTGGGCCATGACTGGCAGAGAAAAATTTAGAGGTTGAGGATTAAAAAGAGATGGGGTTACTGTTCCAGATAATGTAAGGGCTTGAAAACCATAAATGGGAGTGGTAGACTTGATGGGAGAGGAGGCTCTACTAGTTGTTTGAGTCTTTCTTCTCATAGGAATATTAGGGTTAAAATTCAATCACTCAAGGGCTTCAAAATCTTCATCAACTAGTCCTTTTTCTCTCTCCTCTTGGGTATATCTCATTTCTGCCAGCTTATTGATTAAGACTATAAGAGAAATATATATATAAAGAAAATATTATCCTCTAGGTCTTTGGGCTACTCTATTTTCTATGGTAGCTAGTCAAGCTAAGGGAAAATGTCTCAACCACTTTCCAATCTCTTCTTCTTCCTCAATTACTAATCTCACTTGTTGGTATTGTTGACCACTTGTCCTTAATTTCCAATTAATATCATTGAGATCAACAATAATGTCCTCCTATGTATCAGTGAAGTGAAGATTAGGTTGTAATACTAGGGGAACCTCTTGCTGGCTAGGAATTACCTCAACACGTAGCACCATAACTAACCATTAAAATAGAAGAGTTAAGATCTGGTGTACTTGTAAATATCCCTAGTAGAGTCACCAAAAATCTATTGGTATATAGATTTTCCTTCTTACTAAAACTATAAAAATTTGCAAATACTTTGGCCAAAGATGAAGGAAAAACTCATACAACAACTAAGTTAGTCACTCACAACTAAACTCTTTGTGATCAAAGGAGTAGCTACCTTATATAGAGATCATTCTTGACAATTCATTTATTTGAAAAGAATGAAAACAGTAAAAGTACTGTATACTTTTGACCTAAAAGTACAAAGGATTTTTCAAAACTCATATGAAATAACTACTGAGAGATTTATGCTCTAAGAGAGAATCCACACTTATCTAAGCCAACTGACTAAGACTGTAAAGAAAATTCCCAGAAAGATCGATTCAACAGACACTGAAATAAAATTGAAAAGGGATGTATGATCTTGAAACACATACACAGATTGCAACAACATGAAATCAATTCCAACTGAAATCAACATACATGTATTAACAAGACACACTGATCTGAAAAAGATACTACTATTTGTTATATATATATCTACTGATACTATATCATGAGTTTCAAATCAAAACATAAACCATTCCATGAAAGTATTTGTAGTAAATATTAAACTATAAGTTTCTGCTACCAAAGAACTGTACCTTGCAAGGTCTTTCAAAAATTAACTTATAGCCACACAAGGCATAATCAGTTTCATAACTAAAGTCTATTCTTGGAAAATAACTAAAACCCTATAATTACTTGGAACCATCCTTTCAAAGACTAATCAAAATAGATTAGCCCTATCAAATGTTAAACCTCTAGCTCAAGAAGCTCAAGATTTAGGGTTGATTCCTCCTATCACTAGTGTAGAACCCTCTTCTAATCCTTTACCCAGTATTCCTACCTATACTCCTTCTTTGGTGACTATGACGGTTCCCTCTATTCCTATAAGTGTTCCTCTTGTGTCCCTTCCTATATCACAACCTTCATATCATAATATTTCTTTTACTTATTCCAATCCACTTCCAACTATAGTTCCTAGTGTTCCTCCAGTTGTGTCTTCTATTCCTGTAGCTTCTTACACTATACCTAGTATTTCTAACATTGCTACTCCTCCTATTTCATCTAATGATTCAACAATCATAAGTTTGGCTCAAACTATGTCAACCTTACAACAACAACTTGCTTCCCTAACTCAAAATAAGTTTAGTATTCCTACATGTGACATGGGAAGTCCTTTGTCCCAAGACATTATTCATACTCATGTTCCTCAGCAAGTCAATATGCCTTGTCTTGAGAATTATAATGGAAAAGGAGACCTCATTCATCATGTTAAAACATTCCAAATCCTTTGTAGTGATTATTCTCATGACCATAGGATTTTAGCCAAACTGTTTGCTCAAACTTTCTGTGACAAGGCCTTACAATGGTATTGTTCCTTGCCTCCTTATTCTATTGATTCCTTTCCACAACTTGCCAATGCCTTTATTCAACAATTTCAAAATAATATTGGCCCCCAAGTGTCTTTGACTGATTTGATTCATTGTAAACAAAGTACTAAGGAAAAATTAACTAAATTTATTGGTAGGTTTAAGCATTTATATGCTTAGATTTCCTATCATGTTCTTGATATTGATATTCAATGTATGTTTATTTCAAATTTACAAAAGGATACTAGAGAGAAGATTTTTCTTACTAAATTTACCTCTTTTCAACAACTGTGTGCAACACTTCATCATTATCAATTACAAGTGAATCAATTTGAGAGCAACACTCCAATGGCTCCTATTCCAGTTGATAAAAGTGATGTTTCTCCTAATCCAAATAAATTTAAAAAATTTAACAACTATGTCAAGATAAACAAACAAGCGAATATAGTTGCTGATCAAGTTGATGTTGCATCTCACAATGCCACTTCTGCATCCACTACTTTTTGATTAAATCGTATGTTTAATCCTCTTTCTAAATCTTTACATGCTATTATGAATAGGTTGTTAACTACTAATATGATTACTTTACTTCCTATTTGACCTCTATTACCTGCTACAATTGCATCTAAATCATTTGATCCTAAAGATTTTTATCACCATCAGAATGGGCATGATACTGAAAAGTGTTATTCTTTAAAACATAAGGTTCAAGACTTAATTGATTCTAATGCCTTATCTGTTGATAATCTTGATGGTAGTGGAAACAAATTTGTCTCTCCTCCTAATTAAAACCTTCAAATCTATAGGAATCCTTTACCTATGCATGATACCAATACCATTTCTCAGCCATCTGCTATGGAAATTATGTATGATTCAAAGATGGATGGAATCAATAATGTTGTTAACAAAGTGGAGCATGTTGGTCAATCTATATCTCCACCTCAACTTCAACCTCAACCTCAGATTCAACCTCAAGTTCAATCTCAACCTCAACCAAAACCTAAGCCTAAATTGAAAACTCAACCTAAACCTCGACAACAACCTAAGAATAAAAGACCTCAGGAAATTTTGATTACCTTTGATGACTTTGAGACTATTAAAGCTCCTCATGGTCGCCTTTACATTTATGGTAGGATTTCTTAGAAACCTACTCATGGTTGTCTTGTTCATCCTACATCCTTAGTCAATGTTATTACCAAAGAAAATATTTTTATGAAAAGCTTACAATGTGATTCTTATGATACATCAGATGTGTGGATTCAGACTTGTAATGGTTTTATTCATCCATCATTTGGTTCTATTACTTTATCGGTTGAACTTTGTGGAAAAATTGTGAACACTACCTTTGTTGTTGTTCCTACTTCTGATCAATTTCAAATTAAGCTAGGTTTTCCTTGGTTGAATGTCATGCATGCTATTGCTTCACCTATCCATAAATATCTTAAATTTTTCAATGATGAAGAAGTGAAGATGGTTAATCATAGTTTATATCAACCTTCTAGACCTAGAGATTATGGTGCTCTTGATTTCTTTTGGCCTTCATTACCTAATTCATGTCCTCCTCGACCTGATAATCTTTTCCATTCATATCAAGCTTATAAACATCATAAGATTCTTGAATTAAGCATACCTCCTATCGATCTTAATTGTGGTCTTTTTCCTACACCTTCCATACCTCCTTTAACTATGGCTTCTAGTTCTATTAATCAAGTTCCTCCTATTGTTGATAATCCTATTGATCTTCCTAAAGAACCTGTGAAGGATCTTGTGGTTGTTCCTCCTAGTTCTCAACCTATTTCAAGTAAATCAAAGCGTAATCAATCTGCTAATGAATGTTGTAAGAAACATCATGCTCATGCTAAAGCTTGTAATTCTATTCTTGAAAGATCTCTACCTTCTTCGGATAAATCTATGCATGATGTGTTAGAAGAATTTGTTACTAATAATGATGTTAAGATGCATGATTATGATGATTCTATTCGTATATTAGATCCTATTTTGATTAATTCAGACAAAGAAGATACTCTTGATGATACTGATGATGTTAATGATGAATATGAGACTATTGACATTGACATTGATTTACCTAATATGCTTTCATCACAATTAACACTTATACCTAGTATCGAACATTGTGATTCTCAAGAGGATTCTTGTTTGTAACTGGCTGTCATTCCTACTGGGTTGGATATTGTACCTCTTTTGATTTACCCACCTTCCCTAAATGATATACAATGAGATCAGGAGAGTAGGTAGCACACTTGATTGGCTTGTCCTTCGTGGTAGCTTTGCTGTGTGTTTTCTTGATGTACTGTGCTTCTCCCATAATGTGTTTGCTAAATGTTGTTAGATTATTTTATACGATCCTTGTTACTCAATTGGTGCAAGGTGATAAAGGAATCAAAACTATTGTTCAATTCCTCTATATGTATCTCTATTCTTCTATATGGTGTTTCATGTTATGTTGTAAATGTGTCATTGTTTGTAAATGTTCCGTTGTATAATCTTCTTGGATTCGAGACGTTGTAGCACTGCTTCTTTTTGGTCTCCCTGTCATGGTCTGAAAAGATTCTTCTTCGTATATCTTATGTAATCTTTCCTCCTTTGCGATTGTAGTTCTACTTTCTTTAGGGAATGATGTCATGTTAATTCATTTGCAATAATATTATATATATATATATATATATATATTATCGTATGAACATACTGACCCCATGGTAGGTAGATCCCTTATGTGTTCTTTGTATGTTTTTGTGATATTTCCCTTGATTTATCTTCATCTGGGGGCATCTCGATGTGGAAACGTAATCAGTGGAGTTGTTTATGTTTCTGTTAAAGCCATTGCTCATGTTAAAGTGTTAGCAATGACTTTAATGTGGGGGCATACGCTTTGCTCACCTGTTGCACACACACTTTTTGGTACGCATATATTATTTTTCAAGATACCTTTTCTCCCTTTCTAGATTAGTAACTAATCCTTAAAGCATGGATTTATATTTTAGGATCTCTTGATTCCTCTAGTTTCATATATATATATATATATATATATTTGATCCCTTAAGGTTAGAGGTGTCCTTAAGATTGGATCTCTTTTGTTTTTGGTTTTATTCTTATGGAATAGAATATTCCTAAGGGTAAATCCTTGATGGGTTGACTAGTGAGTAGCCACATTCACTAGGCGGTTCAATTCCATCTTTCCAATTGCATTGTTTTCTTGTGTGGTTCACAATAGGACATAAGTTATCATTGAGTGAGATAATCACACCCTCTCTTTCTCTCTCTCTCTAGAGATGTCTCTCTTACTGTGATCTTGGAGTCGACGAAGACTTGAGTCCCTGGGGGCTTGAGGTTTCTCTTTGTCCCTTGGATTACGATAAGATTATCTTTTCATTTTGATCTCCTTTACCAAGAGTTTGCATCGAGTCCATACTCTTGCTAAAGTGGGGGCTTAATGTATCATCTAGGGTCATATTAAGTGCCTTGATTAGGTCTTTGCATGTATTTGGCTTTCTCCCCCTGTTCTGCTTCTCTCTACACCTATTTTCCACCTTATATCTGCATTTCTAAACACTCTAGATTGAGGTCCTGAGGTTTTTGACCTCAAGGTCAAAGTTGACCTTGAGGGTCAAAATTGAACTCAATGCTGACCTAGGTTAGGGATGACCTCGACCTTGACCTAGGGCGGGGTCTACCTCGTCCTTGACCCAGATTTCAAATTTCAAGATTTTCTAATTTCTGGATATCGGGTTTCGAAAAGATTCTTTTTTCCCACCTCCGAGTTGGCCATTTCAGGTTTCAGGATGGTAAATCCTTAATTTCTTTTAATCTAGGTATATTTCTAAAGGTTAGGACCTAATTGGGATTTAATTCTCCAAGGTGGCCCCTCTAGAAGATTGTGCCCTAGTTCACTATAAAAGGAGGCCTTCCTCTCTCATTTTCATCATCATTTTTGTAGAAGAGCTCTCAATCAAGTCATAATATCTCATCTCAAGCCCTCAAGTGCAAGAAAGTGAATTCAAGCATTCAAGCAAGCATTCAACTATTCAAGCATCCATTCATCAAGGAGATCCATTGTTAGCCATTGAAGGATTCAATCTCTTTGGAGCCCCCTTGAAGATCCATCATTCCACATTCATCCACACCTCCTCATATGCAAAGAGCCTTTCAAGATTGGTGTTGAAGATCAAATGCCATTGATTTGAGACATCCTACATTCATTCTACATCCATTGGATCATCCCTACTTGTGGATTTCAGGACTTGAATCCCCTACAAGGACTTCAACATAAGCAAGGTGAATTGATTCATTTACTTTGTTTATGCTCAATACAATTTCAATTCAATTTCAAGGTTAATTCTTAAATTGGGGTTTGACAAAGGCAAACCCACCTTACAAACAACAAAACCCCTCTTTTTCTTGTAGGTACAGGTGTGGAATTACGGATCTAAGCTTGGATTTGGATACCCTTTTTGGTGAATTTCTGAGATCTGCGAACAAAGTCAGAGTCGACCTTCAAAATATTAATGTAGCCTTTGACCTTTTATCGGGGTCAAAGACTACCTACTATCAGAAAGATAAATTTTTTTTGGATTTTCTTCGTCTCGACATTTCCAATCTGAAATAGGTTTTAGAATTGCCTGAAACTACACATAGACATCAGAAATCAGCATTTTCTAAATCTGCCCTATTTTGAGGTTAGTACTTGCCTTTTAATTATTTTAGATTTCAAGCACATATTATCCATAGGGAAATATAAGGTTTTCTTCCTCTTTCATATTTTCCATAGATTGATTCAATTGTGCATTAACCTTTTGGTTGATCAATTTGGATCTCTCCTTTGGGAATTTGGATTTAGAAGTAGATCTCATATTTCCCCCATACATTTTAGGGTGGATACTATTTCCACCTATTCAGGATTTAAATGATATGGATATGTAATGAGTATGTAAATGTAAATGTGACGGACCTATATGATGTAATGATGGAATATTGATATTTAATGATTAATGATGCATATGATCCTAAATGTTATATATTATAATGGATGAATGATGTTGATGAATGTAGATGCAATGATATATAATGTATAATGAAAATAAATTCCATGAATTGATTTAAATGAATGATACAATGTGCAATGTTTTTGAATGAACTAAATGTTATGCAACTAATGATGAACTTATGTCTATTTGAATGAAATGATTTAATAGATGCAACAAATGTCATCTAATGAATTTTAATCACAAATGAGCTTAATGGTTTAATATGAATCATTTCTTAAAAAGAATGCACACTAAATGAGATGAATCTTTAAAATGAATGCAACCTAATGCAATGTCACATAATGAACTTCAAATTAAATGATGCAAACTAATGCAATTAACTTTAGTAAAATTAATGCAAGCTAAATGTGGTGAACTTAATTGAACTTAGGGAGAAGCCCTAAATGAATGCAAGATTTACCTAAATCTAACAAATGCAAGTGAACTAATGCAATGCACCTTTGATTTTATTTTTGATTTCCAACACACTCAATCACATATAGTTTTTTATGTCCTTTTGATTTTTTATTTGAATCCACCCCCTTTCTTATTTTCCTCTTTTACAAATGTGTGTTTATGCTAAGAAAGGAAAATACTTTAAATGCATTTAATCTAAGATGTATGAAACTAATTGTCACTATTCAAAAATTTGGAGCTTATATTCATCATTGAGCATTTTGTCATATCTGAATTTAGTACAATCATCACTAGTTTAACTATGATGATATGAATACTTTTTCCACCTCTTATATTTCTTTCCCATCCTTTGGTACAACTATCACTGATTAAAGTCAATCATGAGAGTGCAAATACTAATTTTGTCAGATACTATGTTGCAAGTGGATTTTGGTATTATGATATTTAACATCAAAATATCCAAGGTATCCTTTTGCGCAAACAAACAAAGATCTTAGTTTCATTATATGTACAAGTCCTCGATGATTCTTTGATGATCACATCCTTAGAAAAATAGTACATGCTTTAAAACTTTGATCTTAAGACAGTCATTTAGAAATCAACAAAATATCATGCTTTCATCATAGCTTGTCTAGTTTAAAAACTTTCATCGATTCACTAGAAATACATGATTGCAGCAATCAAGTCAACACTTTAGAAAAATTTTGCAATGTTTTTCAAATCCATCTTTCAAGTATAGTTCCATCCATTTCATATTTTTTAATCTTGATAAAGATAAAGCCTTGTGATATTTTGGATCAATTTTTGTGTTTGGTTTAAATTAGATTAGGATTAGGATTTGATTGAGTGTTTCACTTGCATTTTTATGAACTGATTTGGTGGCTGATTGAAGTTTGATTTTGATGAATCCTCCCTCCTTTAGAGTAGATTGTCCCCAGTTCGATGTGATTTCAATGTTGGACTTAAGACAATTTGCAAATTAGGTGACCAAAATCTTTAGGTACTTGCAAATGCAACTATGGGGTTTTATTATGCAATATATACAAATGTTGGTGAATACAATATTTACAAGGATGACTACTAGGTATGCAACTGACTTGGACTTTCAATGGCACCTATTTACCAAGTTTTCACCGATTGAATGGATTTTGCTTTCTTTTTCTATTTTTAAAACTTTTTCCTTTTTTGCTACCAAGGTGCCTATTTTCTAGGTTTTCACCAAGGCACTTTTTCTCTTTTCTATTTTTTTTGTATTTTCTCTTTTTTCGATTTTTTTTCTTTTTCCATATTAATTTTTGAGGATCATTTATGAATGTTTTTGGATTTCTTCATGCTCCATTTTCTATTATTTTTTATCTTTTTTGCATTTATGTTTTATTTTCTCTTTTCTATTTTTTCAATGTTTGTGGTATTTTCAAGACCTCTTTTGACTATATACAATAAATAGGATGCTCTCCATCTGATTTTTTGATACTCTTTTTCTCTACACTCTTTCATCTACTTCATGTGTAGAACCTTTTTAGATGAATGCTATTGATAGGTTCTTGTAATTCTTCTCCATCACAATCAACTAATTTATAGGTGCTTGTCCCAAATGACAAAGTGATCACAAAAGGTCCTAACCATTTTGCTTCCCATTTTCCTATCTTTTCTCTTTCTTCTTGATTCTTTGGATTTTCTCACAAAACTAAGTCACCTATTTGGAACATCCTTGACTTGATATGCTTGTTATAGGTCCTTGACATTCTATTTTGATATACTTTCAAATGATCAAAGGCTTGTTGTTGTTTCTCATCTAGTAGTTCTAGTTCATGTAATCTAGCAACCCTATAATCTTCCTCACTTATCAAACCAGGTAGGGATATTCTTAAAGATGGAATTTCTACCTCCAAAGGTAAAACTACTTTTGCTCCAAAAGACTAAGGAAAATGGTGTAGCTCCCGTTGTGATTATGATACTTGTCCTATAAGCCCATAAGGTTGGGTTTATTTTTATATGCCAATCTCTTCCTGAATTATCCACTGTTCTCCTCAATATCTTTATGATGTTCTTATTTGTTGCTTATGCTTTTCCATTACCTTGGGGGTAATATATTGAAGATGAGTGATGTATCGTGTGGAATTTTGTACATAACTCTTTTAAATCTTTGTTTTTAAAGTGTTTGGCATTGTCGGTTATGATGGTATGTGGGACACTATACAAACAAATTATGTGATTTAGAATAAACAAGGACATTTCTTTTAGGTAGCAGTTGACTAGGGTACAACTTCCACCCATTTGGTAAAGTACTTTGTTGCAGTGATGATGAAATAATGACCATTTGAAGATGGTGGATAAATCATCCCTATTAAGTCCAAACCCCATTGGTAAAATGGCCAAGGTGTTGTCATAGGATGGAGCTCTTGTACTGGTACATGGATCAAGTTTCCATGATATTGACACTTATGACAAGTTCTAACAAAGTGACAAGTATCCTTTTCCATGGTAGGCCAAAAAATCCTATCCTAAGAAGTTTCTCAGCTAGGGTTAAACCATTTGAATGCGACCCAAAAATCCCCTCATGAATTTCTTGTAAGGCTATATGTGATTCCTCTTGCTCTAGACATCTTAAAAGAATTCCATCTAGACTCTTACTATACAATGTGTCAGATATTAAAGTATAACGAGAGGGTTGGCATATCAAACTTTTCTTTTGGTTCCTAGTTTTGTCCATAGGTAGGATTTGGTCTTTTAAGTAGGTATAAGTGGCTCCATATCAAGGTGATTCATGTCGAGTTAGAAAAAAAAAGGTATGAGGATGGGTAGGGTCAAATGCGGGTTACCCAACTTCTTCTACCAGGAATTCATATATGGTGTTCTGATCTGGTATTTGGAGAAGTGATCCCAAAGTAGCCATTGCACCTGCTTCTTTATTCTTATCTCTTGGGACTTGCTCAAATGTGATGAGAGTGAAATATTTCTTTAGATTCTCAATCATATTCTTGTAAGGTATCAACTTGTCATCTTTAGTTTAATATTCATCATTCATCTGATTAATGACTAGTTGTGAATCTCCATAGATTTCTAGCTCTATCACTTTCCATTCTAATGCCAATTTTATACCAATGACCAATGCTTCATACTCAACTATATTATTTGTGCATGGGAATATAAATTTTCATGATTTTGGAATTGTATACCCTTGAGGAGTAATCAAAAGTATGCCTGCTCCTAATCCATGTTGTGTATAGGAACCATCAAAATATAATTGCCATGTTTTTGCTTCAACATTCACAATTTGAGAATCTGGAAATTCCACTTGAACTGGATGTTCATCTTGTAATAGTGATTTCGCTAATTGATCAGCTATACCTTGGACCTTGATAGATTTACGATCCACATATTCTATGTAGAATTCACTTAGCACCATGACCCATTTGGCTACCCTCCCATTTAATGTTATTTTGCTAAGGAGATATTTCAAGGGATCAATTTTTGCAATGAGTCAAATCTTGTGGGATAACATATAGTGGCATAATTTTTGGGAAGAAAAAACTATGGCCAAACATGCTCTTTGAATGAAGGTATAGTTCAACTCATATTTCACCAAAGTCATGCTTATGTAGTATATGGCCTTTTCCTTTCCTAATTCATCTTCTTTAGCTAGGAGTGCCCCTAATGAATGTTCAGTCACTGAAATGTATAGAATTAAGGGCTTGCCTCTTATATGTGGCATAAAAGTTGGAGGATTCATTAAATATTTCTTCAACAAGTTGAAGGCTTCTTTACATTTCTCATCCCATTTGAAAACTATATCCTTATGAAGCAGTTGAGTGAATTTATGGCATTTTTCTACTAATTGAGAGATGAATCTTCGAATGGATTGGATCCTACCTTGAAGAGATCTCATATGACTTATGTTTCTATGTGCCTCCATTTCCATGACATAATTGACTTTGGTGGGGTCTACCTCTATTCCTTTCACTGAAACAATGTACCCTAGTAGCTTTCCTGATTG
Source organism: Chamaecyparis obtusa (assembly GCA_027943335.1). Taxonomy (NCBI): domain Eukaryota; kingdom Viridiplantae; phylum Streptophyta; class Pinopsida; order Cupressales; family Cupressaceae; genus Chamaecyparis; species Chamaecyparis obtusa. The sequence continues at coordinate 1,077,231 of BSBK01003919.1, forward strand.
AGCACCAAATGCACACTTCTTCAAATTTAAGCTTACTTTAAATTGTTCCAATCTTACAAATATTTTGTCTAAGATGGGTAGATGTTCTTCCCTTGAGTGGGATTTAGCAAGTATATCATCTACATAATCTTCCATGAGCTTGTGCATCATGTCATGAAATATTATTGTCATGGCCATTTCATATGTTGCTCCAGCATTCTTTAGATCAAAAGGCATAACATTCCAATAGAATGTCCCCCATGTGCATGTGAATGTTGTCTTTTCTTGATCTTTGGGTGCTATCTTTATTTGATTATAACCACTAAACCCATCCAGAAGTGAGAACATTGAATGTCCTATTGTCAGATCTATGATGGCGTCTATGATTGGTAAGATAAAGTCATTTTTAGGACATGCAAGATTAAGAGCCCTAAAGTCTATGAAAATTTTGATAGATTTGTTTTCTTTGGAAATAGACACAATATTTGAGATCCACTCAACATAATCAATGACTCTTATAAACCCAACTTTCAGCAATTTTTATAACTCTACCTTTACAAGTAAAGCTATGTGTGGATGCATCTTCCTTAGTTTCTGCTTCGCTGGTCTTACTCCTTCTCTTATGTTCAAATGATGCATGATTAAATTTGGATCTAATCCTAGCATATCATCATACGATCATGCAAAATTGATTTTTTTTTCTTTGAAAAATTTGATGAAGTCCTTTCTTTCTTTACTAGATAGAGATATTGCTAAGTGTATGATCCTTGGTTCTCATTCTGACCTAATCTTGACTTTCTCTGTTGGTTTAATCAAGATAAGAGATCTTTCTTCATAGTGCTTGGGTAAAGTATCCAAACTCCCTTCCTTAGGTGCCTCTATTGGGTTTTCACCTTTGGAATAATTCTTTATTTCTTTCTCCTTTTGATCTAATGTTGCAACAATGTGGTTTTCAACATTAGATTCTTTCCACTTTTCTTTTTTTTCATTTTTAATTGAATTGAGAATTTGGATACTTTCCTTTTTCACTTCTTCTTGATATTCCATTGTAGAAGAAGACTCAACTGCGTTTAGGTATTGAGACACTGAGTTATCATTCAAAAATGTAGAGAGAATGGTAGGTTCAATAGAGTCCCATTCAATTAATTCAAGATAGATAAGAGTCAAAGGATCAATGATTTGGTTTAGTCCAATGGGGTTTAGGGACATGACTTCATTTGAAGGTTCAAACATTGTATCGCTAAAATCTATAATATGTTCTTCTTCAAGATGTTCTAGAGAACTAGGGTCAAAATTCTCCTCACAAGAATCCTCTAAGGTTTCCATTGGGTAAAAATCTCATGGATTAAACCTAGGATTTGATTCTTCAATAGTAGGTCTCCATGATGGTACATAGGGTTCTCCTACCCATTGATTTATCTCAATCTCTTGAATTGGTACATTATCTAGGACCCTTTGACTAGAATTTGAGGCTTGATTCTGATTGTATTCTTAAATTTTTTATTTTCCCTTGCTAGGAGTGTAGGTGTGGATGACATAAACTTTCTTATCTTGACATGAATCACTTGACAATGAGCCTCATTCCCAATTTTTTGAGTCTTCATCACTTTGGGAGCCTAATTGTAAAATTTGATCATATACCAAGGGATACTTCTTTTGAGTGTACCCTTGTTCTAGGTACCCTAATCCAGTCTTTTATTTTCTATCTTTCCATGTCATTTCAATGGGATCAATGAGTCATTCATTTCTTGTTCCTAAAGGTCCTTGTCCTTTGTATCCCACTTTTGCATTATTTTAAATCCTTTCCCATATTGATGTGTGGGAATGCTTATATTTTGTATGCGCTTTTCATGTGCACTTGATTCCTCATCCTTATTAATTAACTACAACTAATTTAGAACCTGATTGAAGAATCTATGATTTAAGATCACCGAGTTGATTGATTAGATATGTAATATGATTGAATCAATATTATGTTTTCATTAATGTCAACTAGTTTGACATCACGTATCTTGTAAGTTACTATACTGAAACATCTATAGAAAAGGTGTGAAAGAGATGAAGAACATAAATATCTACATGAGGAAGATGGATATGATAGATGAGGATAAAGAATACATTGAGTAACTTTCTGATGAGTCTATGACCTTATGTTATTGACTTGATTATGTTTCATTCATCTATGATGAGGAAAAGAGATGAAAGACACAAAAAAGTGTTTTCAGTTGATGAAGCATTTCAGTATACACCGACGGAGTGTAATGTATACCAAGCATAGTGTAAACCAAGCTTGTGTTCATTGATGCATTTCTTTGTTAACCGAGAAGAATAGAATGAACTAAATGATTAGTTTAGGTGATAAGATTGATAAGCTGGAAAGTGTATGATTTCAAGGTAACAGATAATTTTTGTTACACAAATCGACGACTAACAAAATTTAGGAAAGATCTAATAGATGAGAATCAAATGTGTTATTAACACAAGTGCCAAGGTATGTTTAAGAGGCAAAATCAATGAAGATGATTAAGCGGCAAAATCTGATGGAGCAGAAGAAAATGGTTTACATGTTTATATAAGAGACTGAAGATTTCATAAGTGAGTGCGATGCTGAAAGAAAAGGAAACTACAAATTCATCGTGTGAACAAATTTTCATGCATTCTAATCATACAAGTTAAGGAGAACCCTACTGCAGAGCATTATCGAGTGACAAAGAGTGATTACCGATGGACAGTAAGTTGATATATTGTTGAATCAGAAATGTTACATTGATCAGAAAGATTTGTATGAGCTGAACATTGATCTGTATATTTTCAATTGAAGTTGTATTAAGACAGATCACCTACTGTTACATATTTAACCATTGTACATAGTCAAATCTCTTAACCAAGTGTACTAAGAAAGTCTTATTATGTATCATTCATAGAATGAACATTGTTATCCTATCAATCCCAGAGTGACTACTGGTTGGATGATAATGGTTGGTCTTAAATCCTCTAACAAGGTCACACCTAACAGCGTGTTTGTAACTTTTAACAAGGTTGGGTCTTCACCGACCTCGCTTTAGAAGAGTGAACATTTTTGGGTTGCCAGTCCCAGGTGTTTTTTCCCTTCATAGGGTTTGCACATTAAATATCTTGTGTTATGTGTTGATTGTGATATTTGTTTGATGTCATATTTTCATGTTGCATATTTGATTTGATCGATAACTACTATATGTTTTAGACTAAATCTAGTTTTAAAAGTAAGGATTATTCAACAAAGAAGATACTTGAGTTGGTTCATACTGGCCTATGTGGTCCTATGAGAACTCAGAGTTATTATGGTGATAGATACTTTATTCTTTTTTTTTATGACTATACTAGATTGATGACTGTTATGTTCTTAAAAGAAAAATATGAAGAACTTAAGATGTTCAAGTGGTATAAAGCTAAGGTAGAAAAAGAGACTAGTAAGGAACTGAAATGCCTAAGATCTAATAGAGGAGGTGAATTTATCACTGATGAATTTACTAATTTCTACAATGAGCGTGGTATTAAAAGACAGGTCTCTACACCGAGGACACCTCAACAGAATGGGGTTGCTGAAAGAAGGAACATGTCAATAGTTGACTATGCTAGGACACTAATGCTGCAAAAGAATGTTGCTCAGACATACTGGAGGGAAGCTATCAGTATAGTTGTTTATGTTTTGAACGGAGTGCAACTGAAGAAGGACACCAATAAGACACCCTATGAGTTGTGGTTTGGACACAAACCTACTGTAAGTTATTTTAGAATTTTTGGAAGAAAATGTTTTATTCTGAAAGATGAGAGAAATGGTAAATTTGACTCAAAAGGTGATGAAGGGATATTTCTAGGATATTCCAATAAAAGCAAAGCATATAAGTGTCTGAATAAAACTAAGTTAATAAAATGATTGAAAGCACTAATGTCCGAGTTGATGAGTGTTAGAGATAGTTAGAGTCATCATTTTTGAAGTGTCTAAGACCCTTACTAGTTCATTATTTTGAAGCTCATTCAACACATTTCCTTCAGATCTTTTCCCTGCAATATTCCTTCAAGAGTTTATGCCCTTCGAATTCATCTAAGAAATAGTCTTCAATTTTGCCAAGTTCGAATTCAACCTTCCTTAGATGAACCTTTTTCAAGACTCATGTCTTACCTGAACCACTTCGAACCACTTTGAACTCTGGTTCAAAGTAGTTCGAAGCAGTTCAATGAAGGATTTATTTTCTAATGATTGTTTTCTATAGGTGGGCCCTAGCCTACATCATCTTCTTGGTGGTGAACCACTTCAAACCACTTTGAACTCTAGTTCAAAGTAGTTTGAAGATGTTCAAAGATGGATTGTGGGCAGAGTCATAAATGAAGGGACAGTTCATGGGACAAATGATATAAGCTAATGCCAAAATGATGATTAAGTTTTAAAGGTAGGCAGTTTTGATTTGATGGGAACAATAAAGAAAATCTTGGATGGAGTTTTGGGTGACGATTAATGAAATCATTAGCACGAGCAAGAGATATCATTTGAGGAATGGTTAATAATGATAATAAATATGGTAGATTTCAAGGATGTCCTTTGCTAACACATCACTATTCACATCATTTAAAATTAATGTCCCTGACTAATGCTCATTAAAGTCAATTTTTTAGGGCATTAATCTTTCAAAATATAAACAGCTCTGTAAGTCTTTCTTTCCTATTAAGCTTTTTGCAGAGTCTCGGCTATTGGAGAAGAGTTTGTTCCAAGTCTATGTAAAATAGGTAGCTCCTAAAGCTCTTCTCATTTCTTGTTGTTGTTTAATATATTGCTTTGAAAGAGGGGGGGATGTTTTTGTTTTCATTCCTGAGGAAGATATGAGGTCCAGTATGCATTTCTTCAGAAATGTCAAAAATATGCAATGTTGAGCTCCCATTGTCTCAGACACAGACTTGTTAGGGGTACTAGTAGAAAAAATGGAAATTGACCTCACAAGCCATGCAACGGAGAATCATAGTTTAGAGTTCTTGTCGAGTGGATTATTAGAAGCCATGGCTTTTTCTCCATCAGCTGTATGCCCAAAATTGGTTCATGTAATACCTCTCCTATGGTGATACTTAGACTTTTCTGATTTGGACATTTTATTATTATTATGGTCAAGACTATACATTTACATTTATGTTTTGTGGATAATGACATGATGAATATGCTCATTTATGGTTAGTAATTACATGTTTATGAGATTAGAAAATTATCTATTTTTATATGGATCTAACCCAATTATTTGAATCTAACCACTATCATGATGTTTTATGTTTCATGGATGTGTCTGATGTGTTTTTCATGACTCCAGGACGAAGTCATAGTTACTCACTTAGTTGAGGTCCACACGATGTATCGATCCTGGTCATCTACTTGCATATATCTGATTTGTATCTCCATATGTATATATATGTATCTCTTCTTGGTGATGCAGGATTGTAGGTACCGGGTGTCGTCTCCACCTGGCTTCACAGGTCTGAGCGATCCCTCAAAATCCTTGATCGTTGTTGTTGTTACGGAGGTATCACCAGGTCCATAGGAAGAAACTTCACCTTTGATCCTTTTATCCTTAGGTGGGAAGTGTCGAGTCAATCCCTTGTGTGAATGTCTTATGTGGTTTTGTAATTGATGGAATTGTGGATCTTGTAGCTAGTTCTTGCCTTCATGATATGTTCAATTCTGTTAGTAGATCATGGATGTAGATTATTTCTCATTGGAGGGTATGATTTAGTAGCGTATCTCATTAGGAGCAATTTTTGAGTGCAATTAAATCATGTGGTTTTAATACCCATGATAAGGATTAATTTTATGGTATTTTAATGTCTAAGGAAATATTAATAATAAGAGGTATTTCAAAATGATGTAATTGGAATGGGTAGACTTAGGAAGAAGGGAAAAGGGAAAAGTGAACTTTATGTTTAAGATGTATGTTGGAAAGAAAAAGGATTTCGTAACATTCCAAATTATGTAACATACTTTCATTATTGTTGTTTAAGTGAAGCTATTGAAAAACCAAATGTAGTATATTTTAATGTATCAAATGAGTTGGATAAATTTTATAAGTTACATGGTTCATAAAGGATACTTAGGAATATAGATGATTTCTAAATGGAAAGTGGAAATGAAAATATTTTGTATTTCTTAAGATATGATGCAGTTTGCTTTGGGAATTAAATCTTGTTGTTAGTTTACTTAATGGATTTGAATGAATCATGCATTTAAATGAAAAGGGAACCTTGGAAGGAATCTAAGTTAAAGTTTTGATTACATAATTCTTTTTAAAGTTCAAAATTTTTCCATAAATTATTACTTAGGTTTTCTTTAACAAAGAGAATCTTTGTTCTCTTCCCCGGTTCCCTTGCGGGGCATGACAGTTCAGCAATGTATTAACTGATATGATGTTAAGTCTAAGTGCATTATCAATGTAGAAGGAAAAACCCTTGTGCTAATAAATAGGAAGACTATTATGGCTATTTTTAAAATCTCAGAAGAGTCCCTTGTCAATTTTACTCCCACCCAATCTCTAGCTCAATACAGAGAGAACGTAGATAAAAATCAGAGTCATGTGGCTAGGAAGTGGACTCAAACCAATTACAAAGGCAGGTCTCAGTTACCTAAAGTTCTTACCAAAGATCACATGAAACCTCTTATTCATGATGTGATAGTGTTGCTTCACTGGATTAAAGGTTCAGAATAGGTTTTGATCTATGAGGAATGGATGTTTCATTTTATAGAGATAGTCTTGGAAGGGGGGCAACATATTGATTGGGTGGAGATTATTGCTAGTTCCTTGAGGGACTAACTTAAACAGGATCAGGCCATTAATAAGGATTTATATATGTCCTCTTATTTGATATATTTCTTGGCATGCACACAAGATTTGTCTACCATTCAATAGGTTCCTTGGAATGAAGATCTTCTAATTTATGAATACTATCTGCTATTGAGAAAGGATAAAATTTTGAAAAATTATAGGAAGGTTCATGATGTTTTCCTAGGTAGATTGGGTCAACAATTGGCAAGAGTCCCAAACTAAAGATTTTCGTTGGAGGCATAGAAATTGATTCAAGCCTATGGAAGTCTATTCATTCAGTTCACATGTTTCACTTACATCCAGGTTGGAGGCTTCGATGATGAACCACTCAAGCTCCCAAGGTTTGCCTTCGACTATTTTATTTTGGCAAAAGTTTGCAGGCAACTATTCATGGTTATTAAAAATACCCTACCTAAAGAAAAATGGCCTTCTATGTTCCCAATCAAGATTAGCAACTTAACCTATAATAATATGATGGACGCTTCGGTGATATGAAGCAACTTGCTGAGTTTTCATTTGCAGTTTTATGAATTAAGAAGGGGTTTTGACAACAAGGGTTTCGCTGGGTAGGTTCTAAGCCTAAGTAACCATCCTTCACCAAGCTCACACCTTGAGGACCTATGGGAAGACCTTGGTGATGAGGATGCAATCTAGAAAAGAGATCACTCCAGACTTGTAATTCCACATATCAAAATGTTGTAGTTAAATTTTGATATTAAGGGTGTAGAAGAAGATAGTTCTAAAGCCATAGGTTTAGAGTTTAGCAACGTAGAAGCAAGAAGTCCCCCAGACATAGATTGGAATAGGAAAGAAGAAGATGATATAAAGCTGAGGGCTTGAACTATTTTCGGGGTCATAGAAAGCTAGTTAATAGAAAAGAAAAAGAAAAGAGCTCAGACCCCCCCTCTTGAAAAGCATAGTGTGGGATCAAGCTTAAAAAATGTGAAATGTGCTCCATCTAATGTATCTCCTATGGTTCAAAATGTAGGTAAAGTTACTTCCCCTAACAAAAAGGTGGTTCTAGAAGAGCATCCTATTGCACCAAGATCAAGACCTAGAACAAGATCATAAAAGCATTATCAAATGGCATCCTTGGAGTCAAACTACCTGGATATCAAGATTAATGATGATGACATTTCTTTTCCACTAGATCAACATGAGAAGGTTCAAGAAATCCTTACTGGGGGCATGGATCTTTCTCAAGTTGAGAATACTCCTGTAAAAACTCTTGACAATCAGATGGTCACTAGTTTGATTCCTCCCTGGTTAACTGAGTCAGTAAATAAGAGGAAAAGTTATAAACCAATTTAACTTCCTATGAAGGATATTGTCACTAAATATGCTACTCGGACTCCCAAAGTGAAAAGAATGAAGAGTGACACTAGACTCTCTACCGATCCATCTACTGGAAAGGTAACCGCAGAAATAGCCACTTTCAAGCCCAAAGAAGGAATTCAAGAACCGGAGGCTGAAGACTTTGAAATCATGAAAATGGAGCTTGGTGTTCTAAATAGAAATTCTAGGGATCACCTATTTAAATTCTCAACTGATCACATTCTTGGGCAGTCGTAGAAAGATGGATAGGAAAAATGCAAGCTGAAACAACTAGTCTCTACCATGGCTAAATTTCTTTCCTCACTTGCTGACGATGGAGTACTACCACTAGCCTAGTCTTCCCAAGACTTTGACCTAAATTCAATCGAAAGCCAAAGGTCAATAAAATAGATGCAACAGGGGAGGGTTCTCATGGAAGTTGTGAAGGCTTGGATGAACAATGTTATAACTAAAGGGAGTGCTTTCATCCATGAGTTTATATCCACTTGTCTAGATGGATAATGATTACTCGTTGATGTTCAAACCTTGGTTCCAAACTGGGAGATGGAGGAAGAGAAATGCATAATGATCATCCTTCAGGTTTGAGAGATAGAAACCTATGGTGTGACTCAATTCTTGGTTGAGAACCCGATGAAACTAGTGGACCCCTGTATGCTATTTATCCTAAACCAGAACTTTGGATGGAAAAATATGATGTGCAAGGCTGCAATCTCTCAAGCCAAGGCAATCAAGAAAGAAGTGTTGGATATGGATGCGGATGCTATTAAAGATATCAAAATAGTGAATCCCTCGAGTATTTTGCAAATTGATGAAGGTAATAGAGATGTGGATGCCATGGTTAAAGTCTCTACAGACACCATGAGTGCTCTCAAGGAAAATGAAGCACCTATAGTTCAAGATTTCACTAGAATTACTAATGTGGAATCTATGTTGCTACTGAACTAAGGGTAGTTACCTAAGCAGGCAAAGAGGATCAGGGAGTTAAGGTGGGAAAAGAATGCAAGTCGGGTGAAGCTAACAAGTCTAAAGAATCTACATTTCTAGCCTGCCCAAGAATTGGTGAATGTCTTTCAATCTTGGAAGCTCGTATAGACCACCACGTCAGAAGGCCCTAGAGGAAGTTAGTAGTTGTTGGGACAACATTTCCCTTTCTTTATGTTTTAAGTGACACGTGCTTTAAAACTTTGTTGTTAGTTATGTAACTGGTTTAAATAATTTTTATGGTGTTCGAGAGGCCAGGTTTTTTTGGAGCTCTGTCAGACTTGAAACTATTAATGTTGGAGCATTGAATAGTTAAGGGGTTAGAAAATATAGATAGAAAATAGATAGTTTCTTTTTGGGAAGTAGATAGTTAGCATAGTCTTTCAATTTTTGAAACAGCCGTGACTAATTTTTTATTAGACTTTGATCCAATCTTATATGAGTATATGATGCATGGTATGGTTTAGATCTTTGAATCAAAATCTGGAATGTATTAATTGCTTTAAAAATTGATACATTTAAAATTTGTGCATATGTTATTTATATTCAGTCACTTTTGGTTTCTTTCTAGCTCATCCTTCTTAAGTTATTTTATAGGTTGTTTGCTTTAGAAGCAGTAGATAAATCTCAGTTCTCTTCTTAGTTCATTTTAATCTTATGTTGATTTTGTAAATCACCTCAATACCCAAGAGTATTCAAGTAGTCCTTCTACACTTTCCAGTCAAAAGTGTATGATTTTACTTTTTGTTGATAATTCACTGAATATTATACAAGGAATTTGTACCTTAAAAATATAAAGGGAAGCAATTTCCTATACTTACCCAACTGTTGATGAATCATTTGTGTTTAGAAGTGTAGAGTCTTTATTCAATATTCATTTAAAAATAGGAAGACAAATCTGTTCACCAACATATTTTTGGCAACTCTACTGGGGAGAGTCCAGTATAAAACACTAGGTTCTCAACTGATATAATGCCACAAGATGGTATTACCACACAATGATGTGTTTCCTATGCTTCAACCTAACTTAGGGTTTGAAGACACACAAGAAGACATAATTTCAAGCTTAGCTACAGCAGTGTGGAAGTTTAAACACACTAACCAGCAGTTTTATCAAGTTCAGGTAGTGCTTGAAAGAGAAGAAGAAAGAACCGAGCGATTGAGGGGAGTACCAATTGCTTGTGAAGCAGTTATAGTGAATAGAATTGCACAAGCCTTAGCAAGAAATCAAGTTCACTTCCAAGTTTGAAACTAGGAGAGAAGAGGTATACTAGAGGTGATAGGAGTAGGGTATTGCTTGATGAAGATTTTGAAGCTTTGAGGAATCTTAGTTTTGAACCTGATCTTAACACCCGCAAGAAGAAGAAAACCCGAACATTTAGTAGACCTTCTTCACCTCCACCTAGCCTGTTTGTTCCACCTCTTTTCTGAGCTATTGTTACACTAGGTACTATTGTACCTACTATTCTTAATATATAGCCTTTGAATTTCAAAGTACCCAACATGGTTGCCAATCAACCCTAGGGTCAGAATATTGGCCCACTAAACTTAGGAGCCAATCCTCCTAGAGATTTTCCCAAAGGTGCTAATTAGGTCTTGCCCAGGTTCAGTGTAGATGGAAAAGTAACCACTGATGATCATCTCAGTGGATTCCACACTACCTGTGGTGTTATTAGTGTTCCTATTGAAGAATTTGTAATCAGGCTTTTCGTTAGAACCTTAGTGAATACCACAGCTGATTGGTTCATTCATTTCCCAAATGGTTCAATCACTAATTGGAATGATATGAAAATGGCTTTTGAAACAAGATTCAAAACTCCTGATAATGAGATTTCTTTATTGCTTCAACTTAGTCAACTAAAGAAAGAAATACATGAACCTATGTGGGAGTTTGTGGCTAAGTTTAATAGAATTTTGTAAAGGATTCTAGCAGCTTCAGCACTCAACAATGAGAATAAGAAGATTTTCTTCTTGAATGTCATTCCACCTGATATAAGTTTTCACCTGTTGAAAGATGGAGTTGCTGATTTAGCCATAGCCCAAACACAGACTATTCAACTAGAGGATACACTCATAACAGCTGGAAAGTGGAAGAGAGAAGTTTAGGCTTTAGGAACTCCCTCATTCTCTACAACAATAGACCCTCTAATGCAGAGGTTGATGAATGATATGGCTATGCTCAAGAGATAGAAAAATAAGGCCAATTCACCATTCCAATCACCTTATCAAGATATTAGCCGAAGACAATATAATCAACCCCAGGGAAAAGTGCCTCTATTGTCAGGTTCACAACCTAGATTATAAATCGAATCTACCCCAAGGGAAACAATGTGTTCTTTTCATCTAACAATTGATCATGATGGAGAATCTTGACCTGATTGGTTAAGGTGTCTCCAAATCAATGCAACAAAGGATATTATCAGTATAGAAGAGTTGAAAGATGAAAAAGATTCACCTGATATTGGCCTATCTAGTTCTTTTTACCTTGGGTATGAGCTAGGCTCTGACAAAGGTGGAAGTGTTTTAGAAACTCTACAAGATCCTGCCTATGCTGTTCTAATGAGAAATAAGAGAACGCAAAAGTTTGTTCTTGGTTTAATTTTTGCTAACGCTAATGCTAGGTGTAAAGAAATCGAAGGTGGAGAAGCTCCTTCATGTCCAAAGGGCCCTGAGGTAAAGATCTTACCAAGAAGTAGTCTGCCTCCTTCTTATTCATTTGACTTTGTCAAATTCTGTAAAACAAGCACAATCTCTATTTCCCCCGCAGAATATCTTAAAATGAATCCCAAAGAGCTGGACAAGCTAGTCCAATATGTCAAAGGGGAGCCTAGTTCAAATCCTAAATCAAATAAGCCTCTTATAGGCAAGACAACCATAGTCGAAGAACTACTTGTCTTTAAGCCCCAAGATACTCCTCAAACTCTCGAAGAATGTCCTTTTGTTAATACAATTGAAGGTGAACTAGAGGAAAGAAAACCTAATCCCTTTTATATTTCCTTATTGCTAAATGGCCAGAAGCTCAGTAATTGCATTATTGACTCTAGTGCATCTGATAACATCATGCCTGCTCCTATTGCTAGAGCCCTTGGTCTTACCCTGACTAAAACATATGGTCATTGCTATTCTATGGATGGGAAACAAGTACCGTTAATGGGTCAAGTCAAAGATGCCCAAGTTGTTCTCATGACATACCCCAACAATCACCTGAAGCTAACTATCTTGGTGGCAAATATCCTAGCTAGCTATGGTATGTTGCTCAGTAGAACTTTCTGCAAGGATTTAGGAGGAGACATTAAGATGGACTAGTTAGAAGCTATGATCCCAGTAGGAAAAAAGAAAGTAAAACTTGAACCTAAGCCTAAAAATAAATATATTGTGGTACCTTCAGATAATCCAAAAGCTCAAATTTTGTATGAAGAGTGTCATTTTGGAAATTATCTCATTTTAGCTGATGTTGAAACTTCTTCTCAGAAAGAAGAAGGTATATGGGAGATGGAGTTTGATGGCAGCTTCTCTAATTTGGGCTCAGGCATAGGGGTAGTCCTTTTTCCACCTAATAAAGAATGTATTCCTCTTTCTTTCAAGTTAGATTTCAAAAATAGTAACAATATTGTAGAATACAAAGCCTTACTTATGGGATTAGAAGAAGAAAAACTGAGGGGAGTCAAAAAGTTGATAGTAAAAGGTGACGCTGAATTAATTGTGAAGCAGGTGAAAGGATAGTTTTCTGTTAAGAATGAGAAGTTAAAGCACTACAAAAATTTGGTATGGGATGAGCTGGACTTTTTCGATGCTTTTTCCATAGAATTTATACCAAGGAATCAGAACACTAGAGCAGACACCTTGTTAGTGTCGGCTTCATTATTATTGCCACATCCTAACTTTAAAACTCAAAAGTATCAAATCGAGATGGTTTACAAACCAAAAGTGCCAGATAATGTGGAGTATTGGCAAGTTTTTGATAGTGATTCTTAGCACAAGGACTTTTTAGAATGTGCACCAAATTTTTTTGATGTATATTTTGAAGGATCGAATAGTGATTGCAAAGAATTTTATGAAGATGTTACAAGTAGTGATGGGGTGATTCAACTAAAAGGTAATAAAATCCCCAAGGGTCTTATATCTCTAGAACATTTGTTCAAGAGAAAAGATGATAGTACTATTAAAGAGAAAATATCCCATGTGCATAATGCTAAAGAATATGGCAAAATTGATATAGGAGAGCAAGGGGATCCAAAATGGATTTCAATTGGTCAAACGTGTACTTCAACTAAAAAAGAAAACTTGATAAAGTTACTTACAAAATATAGAGATGTCTTTGCTTGGGGGTATGAAGACCTGAAGAATTTCAGAGGAGGGATTTTTGAACATCAAATCCCTTTAAAGCTTGGTGTTACTCCTTTTCATCAAAAATTAAGGAACTATAATCCAAAAGTGTCTGAAGCCATATTGAAGGAAGTTGAAAAGATGCTACAGCAAAGAATTATCTATCCTATTCATCATTCTACCTGGATCGCCAATATAGTTCCTGTGAGAAAGAAAAATGGTGAGATCAGGATCTATGTTGATTTTCGTAACTTGAACCAAGAAATTTTAAAAGATAACTATGCTTTGCCTGTGATGGAGCATGTTCTTCAAGCTGTATCAGGATCTGAAGTTATGTCTATGCTAGATGGTTACTCCAGGTACAACCAAATAAGTGTGGCAAAAAATGACCAACACAAAATGACATTTATCACCCCATGGGGAACTTATTACTATAGTCATATGCCATTTGGGCTAATTAACATGGGTGCTACTTTCCAGAGGGAAATGAATTATTCTTTTGAGGATCTCCGGAACAAAATTATAGTGGTGTATTTAGATGATCTTACCATCTTTTCGAAGAAGAGGAGTCAACATTTAAAAGACCTTGAGATAGTGCTCTTGATGTGTAGGAGTCATGACATCTCTCTGAACCCAAAAAAATCAACATTCTTTGTGGAAGAAGGAAAATTACTAGGTCATATTGTTTCAAAGGATGGTGTGCAGATTGATCCCGAAAGGGTAAACTCGATTCAATAGCTCAGCCTACCATTGAGTAGAAGTGGATTGAAGTCCTTCTTCGGCTAGGTAAATTTCCTTCGTGCATTTGTTCCTAAATTTGTAGAAATTACTAAGCAAATGGTCAACATGATGAGTGAGAAAATTCCTTTTAAGTGGAGTGATAATGGGCACACGCCTTCAATAATATTAAGGACACAATATCTCAAGCACCTATGTTAAAAATTCCCAATTTCATAAAGGACTTTATCATTTTAGTTATGCTTCCATTCATACTCTATTGGGTATATTAACATAAAAAGATGAGAAAGGACAGGAAGCACCCAGAGCCTTTATGAGCACACCTCTAAAAAGACATGAGCTCAAATACTCCCAGATGGAAAAACATGCCTTCTCCATAGTAAAAGTAGTAAAATAGTTCAGGTACTATATACTTCATTCCCATTGTACCATTTTCATCCCTGAGACTGCAGTGAAATGTATTTTGACTTAGAAGGAGATTGGTATGAATAATAGAGCAGTTTGGATAGAAAAAATTCAAGAATATGATCTGATGATTAAACCAACCAATTTAGTAAGAGGGAAAGGCCTATGCAAGCTAATAGTAGAAGATGGTAAGCCATTTGAGAAAATTGATGAAGTACCAATGGCGTTGTTGGTCAGTTTAACTGATCCCTGGTTTTCGGACATGGCTTATTTCCTTACTTATGGTGAGTGTCCTAACCATTTAAATCCCAAGGAGAGACATAACTTGAAATTAAAAGAAAGTAAATATGTGATATCCCAGGGGACATTATATAAAAGAGGCATAGATGGAATCTTCTTAAGATGTGTGGATGCTGAGCAGCAAAAAGATCTTTTGAAGGTATTCCATGATGAAGCTTGTGGAGGTCACTATTCCTCAACTGTGACTGCATTCAAGATTCTTTGGATTCATTTTTACTAGCCTAGCATGTTCAAGGATGCATACCAGTATGTTTTCAATTGTGATAAATGTCAAATTTTTACTGGGAGACCTCATCTTGTTGCTTTATCTCTTAAACCAGTGATTGTTGATGAGCCTTTCAAACAATGGGGGATAGACTTTGTGGGACCTTTGAACCCACCATCTAATGCTAGGCATGTTTATATTCTAATGGCCACCGATTATTTTACTAAGTGGGTGGAAGCTTTCCCCACCAAGAAAGTGAAATCTCAGGTGGTGTGTGAGTTCCTTTTGAATTATATTTTTGTTAGGTTCGGGGTGCCTATTAAGATAGTAGCGGACAATGCTACTTACTTTTCCTTTGAAGAAATCTCAGCTTTTCATTATGAACATGGCATTTCTTTGGCTCATTCCTCTGACTATTTCCCGCAAGGGAATGGTCAAGCCAAATCTAGTAACAAGAACCAGGTGGCAATCATGAAAAATTTGATGGATGATAATCCTTGTGAATTGCCTAAGAAGTTGTTTGAAGCCTTGTGGGTAGACCGAACCACTTTGAAAAGAGAAATTGGAATGGCCACCTTTGAATTGGTATATGGAATAGGAGCACATGTCTCTCTTCCTTTGGAACTATCCTCAGCCAAGCTCCAAGCAGTTATTGAAGATCAATATTTCAAAGAGCCTCTAGAGAAATGGGTTATGCATTTAAGTAGACTGGAAGAAGAAAGAGAGGAGTTGGTAGATCATATCACAAAGCATCAGCTGAAGGTGAAGCAGATTTTTGACATGCGGGCGTGGCCTTGTAAATTTATAGAGGGTGATGAAGTGCTACTATGGGACAAGAGGCAAGAACCCAAAGGATCTCATGGGAAATTCAAGTCCTTATGGAAGGGCCCATTTATTATTTTTGAAGCCCTTGGCTCAAATGCATTATAGTTGTCCTACCCAGATGGTGTGAATCTTCCTTTTACTTATAATGGCTAGGACCTCAAGTTATGCAAGCTCTAATGATTTACTCAATCAATTCCTATGTACATATTAGGTAGTGTTTCCTATTTTCCTTTTTTTTGTGTTGTATTTTTCTATTTTTCTTTCCCCTTAGGTTGTCTTTTCTGTGAAACTAGTTATTCAAAGTTCTTTGCACATTGAGCAATATGCAGTCCCTAGCTAGAGCCGATGTTAGAGATAGTCAGAGTCACCATTTTTAAAGTGTTTAAGACCCTTTCTAGTTCATTATTTTGAAGCTCATTCAATGTGTTTCCTTGATAACCTTTCCCTGCAATATTCCTTCAAGAGTTTATGCCCTTCGAAGTCATCTAAGAAATAGTCTTCAATTTTGCCAAGTTCAAATTTGGCCTTCCTTAGATGAACCTTTTTCAAGACTCATGTCTTACCTAAACCACTTCGAACCACTTTGAACTCTGGTTCAAAGTAGTTTGAAGTAGTTCAATGAAGGATTTCTTTTCTAATGATTGTTTTCTATAGGTGGGCCCCGACCTACATCATCTTCCTGGTGGTGAACCACTTCGAACCACTTTGAACTCCAGTTCAAAGTACTTTGAAGAGGTTCAAAGATAGATTGTGAGTAGAGTCATAAATGAAGGGATAGTTGATGGGACACATGATATAAGCTGACACCGAAATGATGATTAAGTTTTAAAGGCAAGTAGTTTTGATTTGATGGGGACAATAAAGCAAATCTTGGATGAAGTTTTGGGTGACGATTAATGAAATAATTAGTACGAGTGGGAGATATCATTTGAGGAATGGTTAATAATGATAATAAAGATGGTGGATTTCAAGGACATCCTTTGCTTAGTTATCACTGTTCACATCATTTAAAATTAATGTCCCTGACTAATGCTCATTAAAGTCAATTTTTCAGGGCATTAATCTTTGAAAATATAAATATCTTTGTAAGTCTTTCTTTCCTATTAAGCTTTCTGTGGAGTCTCAGCTGTTGGAGAAGAATTTGTTCCAAGTCTGCATAAAATATGTTGCTCCTAAAGCTCTTCTCATTTCCTATTACTCTTTAATATATTGCTTCAAAAGAGGGGAAGATGTTTTTGTTTTCATTCCTGAGGAAGATATGAGGTCCAGTATGCATTTCTTTAGAAATGTCAAACATATGCAATGTCGAGCTCCCATTGTCTCAAACACAGACTTGTTAGGGGTACTAGTAGAAAAAATGCCAATTGACCTCACAAGCCATGCAACAAAGAATCATAGTTTAGAGTTCTTGTCGAGTGGATTATTAGAAGCCGCGGCTTTTCCGTTGTTAGCTGTATGTCTAGAATTGGTTCAACAATGTATTAACTGATATGATATTAAGTCTAAGTGCATTATGAATGCAGAAGGCCAAACCCTTTTACCAATCAATAGGGAGACTATTATGTCTATTTTTAAAATCTTGGAAGAGTCCCTTGGTAGTTTTACTCCCACCCAATCTCTAGCTCAATACAGAGAGAACGTAGATAAAAACTGGAGTCATATGGCTAGGAAGTGGACTCAAACCAATTACAAAGGCGGGTCTCAGTTACCTAAAGTTCTTACCAAAGATCACATGAAACTTCTTATTCATGATGTGATAATGTTGCTTCACTAGATTAAAGGTTTAGAACATGTTCTGCTCTATGAGGAATGGATGTTTCATTTTATAGAGATAGTCTTGGAAGGGGGGAAACATATTGATTGGGCGGAGATTATTGCTAGTTCCTTGAGGGACCAACTTAAATAGGCTCAGGACATTAAGGAGGATTTCTATATGTCCTCTTATTTGATATATTGCCTGGCATGCACACAAGATTTGTATGCCATTCAACAAGTTCCTTGGAATGAAGATCTTCTAATTTATGAATACTATCCATTATTGAGAAACGATACAATTTTGGAAAATTATAGGAAGGTTCATGATGTTTTCCTGGGTAGATTGTGTCAACAATTGGCAGGAGTCCCAAACTAGAGAGTTTTGTTGGAGGCACAAAAATTGATTCAAGCCTATGGAAGTCTATTCATTCAGTTCCCACATTTCACTTACATCTGGGTTGGAGGTTTCGATGATGAACCACTTAGGCTCCCAAGATTTGCCTTCGACTATTTTATTTTGGCAGAAGTTTGCAGGCAACTATTTTTGGTTATTAAAAATACCCTTCCTGAAGAAAAATGGCCTTTTATGTTCCCAATCAATATTAGCAACTTGACCTATAATAATATGATGGACGCTTCGGTGATAGGAAGCAACTTGCTAAGTTTTCATTTGTAGTTTTATGAATTAAGCAGGGGTTTTGACAACAAGGGTTTCACTAGGTAGGTTCTAAGCCTAAGTAACTATCCTTCACCAAGCTCACACCTTGAGGACCTATGGGAAGACCTTGGTGATGAGGATGCAATCTGGAAAAGAGATCACTCCAGACTTGTAATTCCATAGATCAAAATGTTGCAGTTAAATTTTGATATTAAGGGTGTAGAAGAAGAAAGTTATGAAGCCACAAGTTTAGAGGTTAGCAATGTAGAATTAGGAAGTCCCCAAGACATAGATTGGCATAGGAAAGAAGAATATGATATAAAGTTGAGGGCTCAAACTATATTTGGGGTCACAAAAAGCTGGTTAATAGAAAAGAAAAAGAAAAGAGCTAAGACCCCCCCTCTTGAAAAGCATAGTGCGGGATCAGCCTTAAAAAATATGAAACATGCCCCATCTAATGTATCTCCTATGGTTCAAAATGTAGGTAAAGTTACATCCCCTAAGAAAAAGGTGGTTCCAGACATGCAACCTACCACACCAAGATCGAGACCTAGAACAAGATCATAAAAGCATTATCAAATGGCATCCTTGGGGTTAGACTACCTAGATATCAAGATTAATGATGATGACATTTCTTTTCCACCATATCAATAGGAGAAGGTTCAAGAAATCCTTACCAAGGGCATGGATCTTTCTCAAGTTGAGAATACTCCTTTAAAAACTCCTGACAATCAGATGGTCATCGATTTGGTTCCTCCCTGGTTAACTGAGTCAGTAAATAAGAGAAAAAGTTATAAACTAATTTCACTTCTTGTGAAGGAGATCATCACTAAATATGCTACCCAGACTCCCAAAGTGAAAATAATGAAGAGTGACGCTAGGCTCTCTACCGATCCATCTACTAGAAAGGTAATCGGAGAAACAACCACTTTCAAGCCCAAAGATTGAATTCAGGAACCAGAGGCTGAAGACTTTGAAATCATGAAAATGGAGCTTGGTGTTCTAAACAGAGATTCTAGGGATCACCTATTTAAATTATTAGCTGATCACATGCTTGGGCAGTCTCAGAAAGATGGATAGGAAAAATGCAAGCTGAAATAGCTATTCTCTACCATGGCTGAATTTCTTTCCTCCCTTGCTGATGATGGAGTACTACCACTAGCCCAGTCTTCCCAAGACTTTGACCTGAATTTAGTCAAAAGCCAAATGTTAGTAAAATAGATGCAATAGGGGAGGGTTCTCATGGAAGTCATGAAGGCTTGGATAAATAATTTTATAACTGAAGGGAGTGCTTTCATCCATGAGTTTATATGCACTTGTCTAGATGGAGAAGGATTACTCAGTGAAGTTCAAACCCTGGTTCCAAACTGGGAGATGGAGGAAGAGAAATGTGTAGTGATCATCCTACAGGTTCGAGAGATAGAAACCTATGGTGTGACTCAATTCTTGGCTGAGAACCCAATGAAACTAGTGGACCCCTGTATGCTATTTATCCTGAAGTAGAACTTTGGATGGAAAAATATGATGTTCAAGGTTGCAATCTCTCAAGCCAAGGCAATCAAGAAAGAAGTGTTGGATATGCATGCGGATGCCATTAAAGATATCAAAATAGTGAATCCCTCAAGTATTTTTCAAATTGATGAAGGTAACAGAGATGCGAATGCCATGGTTAAAGTCTTTACAGACACCATGAGTGCTCTCAAGGAAAATGAAGAGCCTACAGTTCAGGATTTCACCAGAATTGCAAATGTGGAATCTATGTTGCTACTGAACCGAGGGTAGTTACCTAAGTAGGTGGAGAGGATCAGGGAGTTAAGGTGGGAAAATAATGCAACTCGAGCAAAGCTGACAGGTCTAAAGAATCTACATTTCTAGCCAGTCTAGGAATTGGTGAACGTCTTTCGATCCTGGAAGCTCGTATAGATCACCATGTCAGAAGGCTCTAGAGGAAGTTAGTAGTTGTTAGGACAACATTTCCCTTTCTTTATGTTTTAAGTGACACATGCTTTAAAACTCTGTTGTTAGTTATGTAACTAGTTTAAATGGTTTTTCTGGTGTTTGAGAGGCCGGGTTTTTCTTGAGGCTCTCTCAGACTTGAAACTATTAATGCTAGAGCATTGAACAGTTAAGGGGTTAGAAAATATAGATAGAAAATAGATAGTTTCTTTTTGGGAAGTAGATAGTTAGCGTAGTCTTTCAATTTATGAAACAACTGTGAATGGTTTTTTATTAGACTTTGATCCAATCTTATATGAATATATGATGCATGGTATGGTTTAGATCTTTGAATCAAAATATGGAATGTATTAATTGCTTTGAAATTTGATACATTTAAAATCTATGCATATGTTATTTATATTCAGTCGCTTTTGGTTTCTTTCTAGCTCATCCTTCTTAAGTTATTTTATAGGTTGTTTGCTTTAGAAGTAGTAGATAAATCTTAGTTCTCTTCTTAGTTCATTTTAATCTTATGTTGATTCTGTAAATCACCTCAATACCCAAGAGTATTCGAGTGGTCCTTCTACACTTTCCAGTCAAAAGTGTATTATTTTACTTTTTGTTGATAATTCACTAAATATTATACAAGGAATATGTACCTTAAAAATATAGAGGGAAGCAATTTCCTATGCTTACCCAATTGTTGATGAATCGTTTGTCTTCAGAAGTGTAGAGTCTTTATTCAATATTCATTTAAAAATAGGAAGACAAATCTGTTCACCAACAATGAGTTTGATGAAAATAACACAAAGGAAAGTACAAAGGAATTGGAAGACTATGATAGATTCACTTACATTAAACAACCAAAGTATCTACTGAAGTCATAGCCTATGATAACCAGTCAGTAGGAAAATAATACTAAACAATAGGAAAGAGAAACTAACGAGCAGGATGGCCCTACCGAGCAAGAAAATGAACCTGCACAAGATGAACAAGAAAGAAGGAATAGGATACTGGTGATTTTTTTAAGAAGACATCATCCTGAAATACAAATTATTGGAGACAAACAAGCTGGCATACAAACAAGGAGTAAAGAAGGACAAGGTACATGTCTAGTTTGTGATTATGAACCGAAAAATGTAAAAGTTTCATTAGAAAATGATGAATGGGTTAATGTAATGAAAGAGGGAATAAAATAGATAGAGAAGAAAAAAACTTGGACCTTAGTACCCTGACCTAAAGATAAGAATTTTATCAGTACTAAGTGGATATTCAGGAACAAGCATAATGAGAATGGAGAAGTAACAAGAAATAAAGCTAGATTGGTATGTAAAGGATATGCACAGGAGGAAGGAATTGATTATGGTGAAATATTTGCACATGTTGCTAGATTAGGAGTTAGAATGCTACTTGTATATGTTGCACACAATAAATTCAAAGTTTATCAAATGGATGTCAAGTCAGCATTTCTGAATGGAATACTTGAAGAAGAAGTCTACATAGAACAACCTGAAGGGTTCATTGATCCAAAAAAGAAAGATATGGTATGTAGATTACATAAAGCTTTATATGGTTTGAATCAAGCACTGAGAGCCTGGTATGAGAAGCTGCATACTTATTTGTTAAGTATAGGATTTGTAAGAACAAGTGAGAACATCAATCTGTATATGAAAGGAGATATTGATGATACAATTCTTATTGCTGAAATATTTGTGGATGACATTATATTTGGAGGTCAAGATCAAATATTTAAAGCCTTTGCTGATGAAATGAGGAATGAATTTGAGATGTTTATGTTTGGAGAGATTAAGTTCTTTCTAGGACTAAAAGTGATTCAGCAAAGTGATGGTATATTCATCTCATGATCACAATATATCAAGGAAGTATTGAAGACATTTGGCATGGAAGATGCTAAACCTGTGGGAACACCGATGGCTACTGGATGTAAACTAACTAAGGAAGATGAAATTATAGAGGTGAACTAGACACTGTACCAATCAATGATGGGTAAGTTAATGTATGTAGTTCATAGTAGATCAGATATAGCACATGCTGTGGGAATAGTTGTTAGATTTTTTGCTAATCCTAGAGAATCACACATGATTGCTACTAAAAGAATCTTAAGATACCTGAAGAAAAATAAGGATTATAGATTATGGTATCCTAAGGAAGGAAAGTTTGAACTTAGAGTCTATACGGATGCTGATTGGGCTGGAAATGTGGATGATAGAAAAAGTACCACCAGAGGAGCATTTTTCTTTGGTGAAAGACTTGTTACATGGACAAGTAAGAAGCAAGATTTCATTTCTCAATCTATAGCCGAAGCAGAGTATGTTTTTGCTACTACAAACTATTCAAACATTGCATATATTAAGCAAGTTCAGGAAGGTATGAATGAGATAATCACTGAGTCAGTGATTATATACTATGATAACACTAGTGCAATAAACATTTCAAAGAATCCATTGATGCACTCTAAAACAAAGCATATATCAATTAAGTATCACTACTTGATAGAACAAGTACAGGAGAAGCAAGTTAAGCTAGAGTTTGTTACATCAAAAGAACAACTTGTAGATATATTTACAAAGGCTCTACCGAAAGATACATTTGAGTATTTAAGGACTGGACTAGGGGTCCATCCCCTGTCTACCGGTCACTAAGGTGATCCAGATGTTGCATCAGCCTAATCTTATCAGAAGATCATTCATGTTGATGCAGCATAGTTCACACTTTCGATCATGTCTAAAGCTGTGAAAAGTAATGGAATGGATTGGCATATCAATATACAGAGATACAAAGTATGCACCAGACAACAGAGAGTTACTTGGTTACTACAGAGTTGTTCATTCATTTGTTTCTTTGGCATTATAGTCAAAGGGAGAGATAAACCATATGAAACAATATGTACCGATGAGAAATATCTAAGGGAGAGACAAATTGAGGAAAGGGAGAGCACTGGAGATCAGTTACTAAGAACAAAAGAAGGAATCCGAGAGCTAAAAAGATCTTATCTGCAAAATGTTAAAGCTACATTTGTAATGTTGTTGAGTAAAGTAGTGATTAAACATATTAAGCTAGGGAGAGCTTGTACAACATTTTGTTCACAGAGTTGTAGAATACATGTTTGGTATGTGTATGGTATATTTCATATTTCTTGAGTTTCCATCAATGTCGAAGGGAGAGATTGATGAACTACAACTGATTTAGAACCTGATTGAAGAATCTGTAATTTAAGATCACTGAGCTGATTGATTAGATATGTAATATGATTAAATTAGTATTATGTTGTCATTGATGTCAACTAGTTTGACAACACTTATCTTGTAAGTTACTATACTGAAACATCTATATAAAAGGAGTGAAAGAGATGAAGAACATAAATATCTACATGAGGAAGATGGATATGATAGATGAGGATAAAGAATACATTGAGTAACTTGCTGATGAGTCTATGACCTTATGTTATTGACTTGATTATGTTTCATTCATCTATGATGAGGAAAAGAGCTGAAAGACATAAAGCAATGTTGTCGGTTGATGAAGCATTTTAGTATACACCGACGGAGTGTAGTGTATACTGAGCACAGTGTAAACTGAGCTTGTGTTCACCGACGCATTTCTTTGTTAACTGAGAAGAACATAATGAACTAAATGATAAATTTAGGTGATAAGATTGATGAGCTAGAAAGTGTATGATTTCAAGGTAACAGATAATTTTTGTTACACAGATTGATGACTAACAAAATTTAGGAAAGATCTAATGGATGAGAATCAAATGCGTTATTGACACAAGTGCCGAGGTATGTTTAAGAGGCAAAATCAATGAAGATGATTAAGCAAAAAAATCTAATGGAGCAGAAGAAAATGGTTTACATGTCTATATAAGAGACTGAAGATTTCATAAGTGAGCGTGATGTTGAAAGAAAAGGAAACTGCAGAATCATCACGTGAACAAGTTTTCATGCATTTTGATCATATAGGTTAAGGAGAACCCTACTGCAGAGCATTACCGAGTGACAGAGAGTGATTATCGACAGACAATAAATTGATATATTGTTGAATCAAAAATGTTACATTGATCAGAAAGATTTGTATGAGCTGAACATTGATCTGTATATTTGCAATTGAAGTTGTATTAAGATAGATCACCTACTGTTATAGATTTAACCATTCTACATAGTCAAATCTCTTAACCGAGTGGACTAAGAAAGTCTTATTACGTATCATTCATATAATGAACATTATTATCCTATCAACCCTAGAGTGGCTACTGGTTGGATGATAATGGTTGGTCTTAAATCCTCTAACAAGGTCACACCTAACAATGTGTTTGTAACCTTTAATAGGGTTGGGTCTTCACCAACCTCACTTCAAAAGAGTGAACATTTTTAGGTTGCCAGTCCCAGGTGGTTTTTCCCTTCACAGGGTTTGCACGTTAAATCTCTTGTGTTATGTGTTGATTGTGATCTTTGTTTGATTTTATATTTGCATGTTGCATATTTGATTTGATCGGTAACTACTATATGTTTTAGACTGGTAATCGGTAAAAGCACATACAGTAAAAGTATTTTAAGTTACCGAGAAACAGAAATTGAAGTATTTATTTTTGGATTATACATTTTGTATTGGGACAGTGATTAACTGATTCACCCCCCTCTCAGTTATTCTAACACTTATATGGCCATTTTAGGATTTCATTATCTTCTTCCCCCATGAATGAAGATGTATTTTCCCTCACAAAGTGATCATTGTATTTATGAGGTAGATTGGATGGCCTTCCATATGATTTTGGAGATAAGGGTACATCCATCATAGATAAGCAGTATTCACCTACACCCTTTTGTTTGATTTGACATTTCTTTTCAAATATTTTCATCATATGGTCCATTTTTTGATAATGAGCATCTTTGGTGTAGATTTGAATGGATCTATCTTGGTCTTCTTTCTATTTCTCATGAGCACTCTCCTCACTAACCTTCTCTTTTCCTTTTGTCGATGTTGTTAGGTTAGTAGGACTTTGGTTATTTTCAACAATAATTTCTTTCTCTTCTTTTTATTTTCCCTTCAAAGATGGAAGATGTTTTGAACTTTGTCCTTGCTCTATTCTTTGGGAAATTAACCCTTCTACATTATGTGGGACTAAGGAGTCTTTAATAGGTTTCATGTTATTACAATATTGAAAGGGGTTTGAGTCTCCTCTTACCATGACTTCTTGTCCTAGATAGGGGAATTTGAGATATTTATTGTAAGTTGAGGGTACGGCTTGCATTTCATGGATCCATGGACTCCCTAATAGAATATTATAAGTCAAATTTAGGTCTAGGTCATGAAAAATGGTCTATTTCTACATTGGACCAACTTTTATAGGAAGTACTATGACTCCTTTGGAAGATCTCTCTTCATTATCGTAGGCTTTTATGGTTATCTTTTTCTTTGGATCTATAGCCTCCTTAGAAAATCCTAAGGCCTTTACCAAGTTTAGGGTACAAATATTCAAGCCGGCTCCTCCATCAATGAGGACTCTTTTTACTCTATGCTTGTGGATTAGGAATTCTATATGCAAGGGTATATTTTGCAGGTGGTTTAGGGACATATCATCTTGTTTTGAAAAGGATAGACAATGGGGTGCAAAAAGATGTCCTACCATGTTTTGAAATTTATCTGCATCTAAATTTAGAGGTACATTAGTTTCTACCAAGGCTTTCTCTAGAATCTCCTTATGAGTATGTGAGAGCTTGATTAACTCTAGAATAGAGATCTGAGTAGGGGTTCTTTGTAATTGGTCTACCAAATTATATTGTTTCAAAGATGAAGATAAAATTTGATTTGGTAGGACAATTCTTGGGGCATTTCTAGGTAGAGTATTTTTTTATGCTTGTCCCCTAGTTACAGCATTAGATGTTGCTTCCCTTGGTTTCTTTTACCACAATCACATTTATGGTGTTTTCATCCCCACTCAAATTATTAATGGTGTTATCATACATGTGAGCAAAATTGACTTTTTCATTACCACTTTTTTTTTTTTAATTGGTGTTTGATGACTCACCCTTTTCATGATTTAGGAAAGGGTTTTTGAAGGTTGTATGATCCTCATTGTTTTGAGGTCCTTCCACCTTTATCTTCCCATCATCAATTAGGTCTTGGACAAGATGTTTCAATTTCATGAATTCATTAGTTTTATGTCCCTTATTACGATGGTATTCACAATGGTGAGAATCATTCCACCAATTTGGCTTAACTTGGGGTTCATACAGTCTTATTTCAGGTAAGGTAATGATTTTTTTAGCCACCAAAGTCGTTAATGCATTTTCCAATGGTTCACCTAAAAAGGTGAATTTTCTCCTTTGATATGTGGAAAAGAAAGGCTTAGGCTTGTTGACATTAGAATTATTAAAGGGATTTTTGTTGGCATTGTTGTTGTTATTGTTAGAATTGCTATTATTGAAAGGAGCATTGTTTGTTTGATTCACATTATATGTCGAATTTTATCCACTTGATAAATTAAAGGGAGTAGCCTTTAAGTTGTGTGCTTCCACAACTCCATCATTCACAAGATTTTTATTATTGTTCTTCAACCATAGTTTAGGTTTATCATTGTGATAGTTGGCTCCTTTATTATTGTTTTAATTAGATACATAATGATTATTATTAGTGTTGGTATAGGGTTTATTGTCTTTGAAAAAATTGATCTCTCCCCTCTTAACCAACACATATTCAATTTTAATCTCATTCTCAATAAGTTTTCAAAAGTAGGGGGACATTGAAGTTGGAGCCTATAGTTCATCTCCACATTTAGGTTATTCATAAATATTTCCATTTTCTCCTTTTCAGGGATACTTCATGGATATCTTGCAAAAACTATTCTCCACCTTTGAAGGAACCCTAGGAAAGATTCACCATCTCTTTGTTTAGTGTCACAAAAGTTGAGTATGGTAATCTCGTGTTCGATGTTTTAAGAATAATGGGTTACAAATTTGGAGGCTAATTCCTCGAATGTCTTTATCCCTTGTGGAAGTTTGGAGAACCATTCCATGGCTTGACCTCCTAAACTTCTTGGAAAAATTCTCATTAAATATGTGGTATCATTCATAAATTTGATGCTTAGAGCACAAAAATCTCTAAGGTGATCTCGTGGGTCTGATTTACCTGTGTATTTGTCATACTTAGGAAAGACTACATTTATCGGAAAGGGTGCCATAACCAAGCTTTTGTCAAATGGAAATGGACACAGGGCCTCGATAGAGAATGGCTTAGGTTTAGCTGCTTTCTTCATTAGGTCAATTTGTGCTTGGAACATTTTCAATTGTTTTCTCATCGCATTCATTGGATTATCCTCTTCTTGGTTTTTCTTAAGTTGGTCCACATCATAATCATGTGGAAGTTTATCTCTATCTATTAATTTATCCATGACTTAAAGAAATTTATTGTCTTGAGCCGCTCGATTAGCTCTTTCTTCAAGTGTTTCCTTAGGCACTTGGTTGGCATTATTGATATTGTCATTGTTTCCTCCATAATGGTAATCATGAAATGTGTATTTTCTATCCATTGATTCAATTCTATTCTAAAACATATTTGTGATACTATCCCATTGGTTGTCATTGTTGAAAGAGCTTTGATATTCAAATTCAGGGACCTCTTTTGCAATGCAAGTGCCATCTTCTTGTAAAGATAGTTTGAGTTTATGAGAGCATGTAGAAACCAGCATTCAACAAGGTTTGATTTTGAATCATTTTTCCCTAATTCGGTGATTGTTTTCTTTTATGAAGAGATTTAAAAATATAAGATGAATTTTCAAATGGATATCTATTAATTTTCATAGGTATTTTTCAAACAAAGCAATCACAAGTACACTTGTTCTTTTTAACTCTACACAAAAAGTGTTTGAATTTGTAAGGACATTATCACAAGTTTTTGCACAAAAAGATACTTCAAGCAATCTACCTAGTTCACAAGTTGGTTTGTAAACATGGCTCTATAAGGTAGGCTTTGCTATTTTGACAAGGTTTTTAATCAAGATTCCATTCAAAATGGACATTAAGTTTTCATCCTCCAAAATTAGGAGGCTTCCCACCATCGGTATGTCAAACTTTGTGCAATCCTAAAGGACTACTCGAGGAAGTTGAAAAAGCTTAATATCCTTTTGTCACACACCCCATTAAGGATGCATGTATTTTATTTTAGAGTGGGTTGGATTTTTGTGGAAAAATAAAATGTATCCCACTTTGGGCTATCCCTCTCACCAGCCTTACTAAGGCAAATATCGGGAGGTGAGCCCACTATAGATCTAGCATGTTCATTTTGAAAGCAATAAAGTAGAATGAAGAGATAGGTTTTGGGAGTTTGATTCACCAAAAGGTGAAGAGAATATCCCTATCTATTTATCAATTCCCAAATACTTTTAACAAGGTTCAATTACCAAACCCGCTAACTAATGGGAATTGAGTATTTCTACTATTTTCCACAAACAAGGGGTTGTTCAAATTTAGTGCTTGATTTACTTAGCCTTTCTTTTAATCAAGGAACTTGATATTTTTGGCATTTTGATTCACTTAGAAAGTGAAGAGCATAGGCCTAGTATCAAATCCCTCAAACAATAATAGGCTTCTTTAATTACTAGGTTCTGGAATTGAAAAGGCCGCAATTTAAGTAAAAATTGACCAAGTTTTAGTTAGGCTTACCTTGTTTTGAAGCTAGCTAAGGCTAGGGGCATTTTTATGAGTTTTCCTTTTTTATGCTCACCTAGTGGTGATCATTCCTTTCCATTCACTTCTCCTCCAATAAATTAGTCAACACAACTAGCCAAAATGAAAAAAAACAAGAATAAACTTGAATTTAAGCCTTATTTATCAAATTTTAACAAAAATTGATTAAGGAAAGTAAATCCAATTTAATGATATGAACTTTCATTTATAAGCTTCTACAACTTTCTAGTATTGTTCATATACCTCATTTTCTTGCTGAGAATCTTCCAAAACCAACTTGATGTGTGCAATGTTCTCCTCCTTAATCCATTTAGTCAAAGCCTTCCCTTAACTATTAAATCTTGTCCCTGGTTTTTTTGTTTTTTATGACCAGTCATCCTATAGACAAAGAGAAATCATTTTCCACAAATTAGATTTTGTTAATTCTAAATTTAATTGAATGCACAATAGAATCTATTAAAAGCTCTACTAAAATGATTGAATGTGTTATTTAACCAATTAAACGTGCTGCAAGAAATTATTAAAAGAGCAGGAACATAAATTGACAACACTAACAAACTAAGAAAAGGCATTAAAAGAAAGTATTAAACATGCTAGAGAATCAATTAGATGTGTTGGCGAGTCAGGGTATATGCGCTGAAAGAAAGAAGATAGAAACAGAAGGATTTAAAAGCACTAAAAATCCATGTAAAGGCACAAAAATTTGTCGTAGAAGCATTGTTTCAGACTTTAAATGCACCGGAGAATGTCTCAAACGCATTGTTAAATCTACAAAACAGAGAGTAAAAACAAGATTTGCTAGAAAAAAATCAATTTCTCTGAATTTATTAATTTATGAGGCATAATGCCCCATGGTGGGCACCATTTTGTGTGCTAAGGAAACCACCTTCATAGGGTTAGTATTTCCAATAAATGAATAAAACAACTAAATTACCACAAAGAGTAAGCTATTTAAGCAAATAATTGACAATTAAGCACTCTATGGACCTCTATTTAGGGATGTTAATGCAAAGATCTTAGGAAGCTTCCATTAGTGATAGTCCTAAAATGAGAATAAATGATAAGTAAACTAAAAGTTCAATTCCAAATGAAATTAAGCCTTAATTAGTTCTAAATTTTCCTTTCTAGCTATAAATTGCAAGAGGTTTGATGCTATTTTCAAATTTGTGGATGATTATTGATTGAATTGTGCTTTTATTTTATAGATTTTAGGCAAGGGTAGGGGGTGTGGTTGATTTGATCATCACTAAGTGAGGGTTAAGTCCATGGTTCCACCTTTGGAGACCATTTAAATATTTTTTCATCAAAGCTTGTGAGCCAAAAGACAAAATGAGTGGACAAGATGCATTCTCCAAGTGAGTAATTGAGATTCAATTTAGGCTTGATCCATGTGAGCTCCATCCTTAAATCCTATTGGTTGATGAATTTTCCTCCCATTTGGTGGTTGAGGGAAAATATGATTTAATTAATTGAATTAAATTAAAATCTTTAGCCATGTGCACCCCTTGAATGGGTTGATTTGATTTAAATGAACTATGTAATTAATTAGATTAATTACATAATTGATTGATTTATTTGATTTAATTTGAATTTATGACTTTTGATTTTCAATTAAATTGATTTAAGGCTTGATTTGAATTTTCATTTGGTAAAATCTTGATTTGATTTAATCGCTTTGATTTTTGCCTTAGTAGCTCACTTGATTGATCTTGTCTAATTTCAGGTGATTACAATATCTTGAGAAGAGAGGCTCCCTTTTTCAAGATTCAAGGTTTCTTTTAGTTCATCTCGACAAGATCTTTGATTTGAGACCACTTTCACTAGATTTGACAATGGTCAAAGTTTTAGCTATGAGCACTGTACTGACTTCCTTGCTTTCACCAAACTTTGACCGTTTGTATCTTGAGAAGAGAGACTCCCTTTTTCAAGATTCAAGGTGTTTTTTGGTTCATCTCGACGAGATATTTGATTTGAGACCACTTTCACCACATTTGGAAATGGTCAAATTTTTAGCTACTAACATTGTACTGACTTCCTTCCTTTGACAAAACTTTAACCATCTGTATCATGAGAAGAGAGGCTCTATTTTTCAAGATTCAAGATGTTTT
This sequence comes from Chamaecyparis obtusa, assembly GCA_027943335.1. Classification (NCBI taxonomy): domain Eukaryota; kingdom Viridiplantae; phylum Streptophyta; class Pinopsida; order Cupressales; family Cupressaceae; genus Chamaecyparis; species Chamaecyparis obtusa. The sequence continues at coordinate 1,108,325 of BSBK01003919.1, forward strand.
TTGGTTCATCTCGACAAGATCTTTGATTTGAAACCACTTTCACTAGATTTTGAAATGGTCAAATTTTTAGCTATGAACACTGTACTGACTTCCTTGCTTTGATCAAACTTTGACCAACTATATCTTAAGAAGAGAGGATTCATTTTTCAAGATTCAAGGTATTTTTTGGTTCATCTCAATGAGATCTTCGATTTGAGACCACTTTCACCATATTTGAAAATGGTCAAATTTTTAGCTATGAACAATGTACTGACTTCCTTGCTTTGACCAAACTTTGATAGTCCTTATCTTGAGAAGAGAGGCTCCATTTTTCAAGATTAAAGGTGTTTTTTGGTTCATCTCGACGAGATCTTCGATTTGAGACCACTTTCACCAGATTTGGAAATGGTCAAATTTTTAGCTACGAACACTATATTGACTTCTTTGCTTTGACAAAACTTTGATCATCTGTATCTTGAGAAGAGAGGCTCTATTTTTCAAGATTCAAGGTTTTTTTTGGTTCATCTCAATGAGATCTTTGATTTGAGACCAATTTCATCAAATTTTCTTATGGTTAAATTTTTAGCTACGAAGACTGAACTGACTTCCTTTCTTTGACCAAACTTTGATCATCCGTATCTTGTGAAGAGAAGCTCCATTTTTAAAGATTTAAGGTGTTTTTTGGTTCATCTTGACAAGATATTCAATTTGAGACCACTTTCACCAGATATGGAAACAGTCAAATCTTTAGCTACGAACGCTATAATGACTTCCTTTCTTTGACCAAACTTTGACCATCCGTATTTTGAGAAGAGAGGTTCCATTTTTCAAGTTTCAAGGTGTTTTTTTGGTTCATCTTGACAAGATCTTCTATTTGAAACCACTTTCACCAAATTTGGAAATAGTCAAATTTTTAGCTACGAACACTGTACTAACTTCCTTGATTTGACCAAACTTTAACCATCTGTATCTTGAGAAGAGAGGCTCCATTTTTCAAGATTCAAAGTGTTTTTTGGTTCATCTCAATGTGATCTTCAATTTGAGACCACTTTCACCATATTTGGAAATGGTAAAAATTTTAGCTACGAACACTGTACTGACTTCCTTACTTTAACCAAACTTTGATAATTCGTATCTTGAGAAAAGAGCCTTTGTTTTTCAAGATTCAAGGTGTTTTGGGGTTCATCTCGATGAGATCTTTGATTTGAGACTACTTTCACTAGATTTGGAAGTGGTAAAATTTTTAGCTACGAACACTGTACTGACTTCATTGCTTTGATTAAACTTTGACCATCTGTATCTTTAGAAGAGAGGCTCCATTTTTTAGGATTCAAGATGTTTTTTGGTTCATCTCGATGAGATCTTTAATTTTAGACCACTTTCACCAGATTTGGAAATGGTTAAGTTTTTAGCTATGAACACTGTACTGACTCTCTTGCTTTGAACAAAGTTTGACCAACTGTATCTTGAGAAGTGAGTCTCCATTTTTCAAGATTCAAGGCATTTTTTGGTTCATCTCAATGAGATCTTCAATTTGAGACCAATTTCATCAGATTTGGAAATGGTCAAATTTTTAGCTAGGAACAGTGTACTGACTTCCTTGTTGTGACCAAAATTTTACCATCCGTATCTTAAGAAAAGAGGCTCCATTTTTCAAGATTCAAGTTGGTTTTTGGTTCATCTTGATGAGATCTTTTCTTTAAGACCATTTTCACTAGATTTTGAAACAATTAAATTTTTAGCTGCAAACACTAGACTGACTTCCTTTCTTTGACAAAACTTTGACCGTCTGTATCTTGAGAAGAGACGCTCCCTTTTTCAAGATTCTAGGTATTTTTTGGTTCATCTGGATGAGATCTTTGATTTGAGACCACTTTCACCAGATTTGGAAACGTTCAAATTTTTAGCTACAAACACTATATTGACTTCCTTTCTTTGAGAAAACTTTGACCGTCCGTATCTGGAGAAGAGAGGCTCATTTTTTCAAGATTCAAGGTGTTTTTTGGTTCATCTCGATGAGATCTTTGATTTCAGACCACTTTCACCACATTTGGAAATGATCAAATATTAAGCTATGAACACTATACTGATATCCTTGCTTTGACCAAAGTTTGATCGTGTGTATCATGAGAAGAAAGTGTAAGGAAACTCAGGTGCAGAAACAGCTTCCTACGCTAATCTCTATAGGAGAGTATTGTGCAAATTCTTTTAAATCCTTACAATTTCAGATTCGTTAACTAATTTAACAAAGATATTGCAACCACATACCATGCATACAGAAAAAAAAGGAATGACACAATGATATACCCTGGGGAAACCTTTCGGTAAAAACCCCAGCACTCCAAAACCTGCACAATGTATTGATCAAAACTATTACAGCTTACAATACACTTGCAATGCAAGTTCTTTCAGAAGATTTCTAAACCCTTGAAGACAAATCACGGTAGCATAAAATGTTCCAATAATACACTCACATCATATCTCTTCACAACCCTAAAAAATCTTATATCATGCGCTTCACTTTTTAGGGCTACTCCCAAAGATAACCATATTAGGGTTTTACCATTCTCTGAGAAAATAGGAACCCCATGATTGGGAAAGAGTGTATAGTACTCAAATTTATTAGTTTACACATGTCTTCACCTATCATTAAATCTTCCTGACATAGCTCTTACATGTCATAGGAATCCGTCATAACCGTTTTAGCCATGATCTCCTTACACACAATTCAAGATGCTAACACATCAACATTATTTGCAAGAAATACATTTTACAAAACAAATAATAAGAATAGGAATTATCCAAGGTTGAGACACCTTATTCCTAACATTCTCCCACTTGTTGAACACCTTGTAAGAGCAACAGGAACATAACAGGAACTAACCGCTATAGGGAAAAAGGCCCATAGACTCTGAACACCATCTGAACTTCTCAGTGCCCACTAGTTTCATTAATGCATCTGCAACATTCTTCATAGTATCTACCTTCTCCAAATTTACCTTTCCATCTTCCACCATATCTCTCACAAAGTGAAACTGCACATCAATGTGCTTCGTTCTGGCATGGAAAGTTGGATTCTTTGCAAGGCAAATAGCGCTCTAACTGTCACACCAAATAGTAATCTGTTCTACATCAACACCAACATCAAAACACAATCTTCTAAGTCAAATGGCTTCTTTACAAGCATGAGTAGCAGCCATGTACTCAGCTTCTGTAGTGGACAAAGCAACCACAAGTTGTCGCTTACTCATCTGACTAATGGCACCACCAAACATAGTGAACACATAAGCACTGGTGGATCTCTTGCTATCAATATCACCTAGCCAATCTGAATCCATAAACCCATGAATAAAAACTGAATGTGAAGATCTAGAAGAGTTACCATGATAACATATGGAGTAATCTAATGTACCCCTCAAATATCTGAATACTCACTTAACTGCATCCTAATGTACCCATCTAGGGTTAGCCATAAACCGACTCAGGACTCCCACTGCTTGGGCAATGTCTGGTCTAGTATAGACCATAGCATACATAAGACTCCCGACTGCACTAGCATAAGGTACTCTACTCATGTCCTCCACCTCACTAGGAGATTTTGGACAGTCATCTATAGATAACTTTGTTCCCATAGAAATAGGAACACATAGTGGTCTACAATCTACCATGCTGAACCTGTCCAACACAGACTTCACATACTTACTCTAACTCAACCAAAGTTTTTTGTTAGACCTATCTCTACTGATTTCCATACCCAAGATGTACCTAGCTGCCCCAAGATCTTTCATCTAAAACTGTGGTGACAATTGAGATTTAAAATCAGAAATCATACCCTTACCCTTCCCAAACAGAAACATATCATCAACATATAATGCAGCAATAAGAAGGCGATCATTTTCAACTCTAACATAAACACAATGATCTGATTCTGATCTTACAAAACCAATTGACAACACAAAGGCATCAAACTTAAGGTACCACATCCTAGGAGATTGCTTCAAACCATATAGAGATTTCTTTAATTTGCAAACTAAGGATTCTTTACCTATAACAATGTAGTGCTCAGGTTGTGACATATAAATCTCTTCCTCCAAATCACCATGAAGGAAAGTTGTCTTCACATCCATCTGTTCTATCTCTAAATCATATGATGCAGAAAGAGATAACATAAATCTAATGGATGTCAACTTTGCAATAGGAGAATATTTCACCATAATCTATTCCCTCTACCTGTGAATACCCCTTTGCAACCAATCTAGCTTTGTACCTTTCAACACTGCCATCTGCATAGAATTTCTTCTTGAACACCCATTTATAGCTAGCAGGTTTTCTCCCTTTAGGCAAAGGTACAAGGTCCCAAGTTTTGTTTTTCTCCAATGAAGCCATCTCATCATCCATAACCTCAATTTAGGAACCTACATCATCCATGCCCAAAGCCTCTTTCATAGATCTAAGCTCATCAGTGTTAGTAATCAAAGCAAAAGCACAACTAGAATCTAACATAGAATAACCAAACCTTTCTGGTTGCTTTCTTTCTCTCATGGATCTCCTCAAGGGCTATGGTTGAGGTTGTTCTTCCTCTTCTTCCAAACTATTAGAGCTGCTAGAGCTCTCCTCATCATTAGGCCCAACATGGTCTCTCTGTTTAGTCTTCTCAGGGGTAGGAGGCAACTGAACATCTTTTTCCTTTTCTTTTTCATCTGGTTGTAGCACAATAGGAGAAGATGTTAGCTCTCTGAAAATAACATTTCTACTATACAACACCTTACTAGTCACAGGATCCCAAAGCTTGTATCCTTTCACACCAGCACTGTATCTGATGAAAATACATTTAACAGCTTTGTTTTCCAACTTAGATATTTTCTCCTTTGGAACATGTGCATAAGCTTCACAACCAAAAACATGAAGATGCCTAATTGAAGGCTTCTTACCAGACCACACCTCCATGGGTGTCTTACCAACAAGGGCTGATGTAGGAGATCTATTAACCAGACAGCAAGCAGTGGCCACAGCTTCGGCCCAAGACCTTTGTTCTAAACCAGCTCCACTAAGCATACTCCTAGCCTTCTCCATCAGTGTCCTATTCATTCTCTCTACAACTCCATTTTGCTATGGGGTATAAGGATTTGTCTTATGCCTCTCGATACCTTGTTCTTTACATAACTATTCAAACTCTGCTTAGCAAAACTCACCGCCATTGTCAGTTCTCACACACTTAATCTTCCTACTAGTCTGATTATCTACAAGAGCTTTAAATTCCTTGAACTGACTAAAGACTTGTGTCTTACTTTTAAGGAAATGAATCCACATCCTTCTACTATAATCATCTATGAAAGATACAAAAAATACAGAATTGGAGATTGAAGGAACTTTTACAGGACCAAATACATCAGAATGAATAAGATCCAAAACATCAGAAGATTTGTGAGAACTAGAGTAAAATTGAACATGATTTTGTTTACCATAGACACAGTGTTCACAGAAGTCAAACTTGAGATTGAAATCATTTAACCCCTCAATGAGATTTTTATTTTTCAGGGTTCTGAGACTCTTTTCACCAATGTGGCCAAATCTCATATGCCACAACATTGTCTTTTCTGCAGGAAGCTTACCTTCCAAAGTGTTTGCACTACCATCAGAACCAATAGCCATAGACTTCTTCACTGCTTGTTCAGATGGTGAGGATGAAGAACTATTACATAGAGGAATACATGCATCTAGCTGAAATAGGGTACCTCTCCTAGTACCCCTTGCAAGCACTATCGATCCTCTCATCATCTTGCATCCTTCTTTCAAAAAAACAACTTGCACACCTACATCATTCAACATACTTACAGATAATAGGTTTCGTGCCAAACCTGAAATGTGCATAACTCCATTGATTCCCTTTACTCATCCATCAGGAAATTTGATAGTGACCCTTCTGCATCCAACTATCTTTAGGTGAGAATCATCACCCAAGTACACCTTTCCACCATCAAACTTTTCATATTTTGAGAACCAGTTTCGATGAGAGGTCATGTGAAAAGATGCACCTGAGTCAACCAACCACACATCATTAGATGCATGGGCTACCAAAGCTACGATGAATGCATCACCATCTTCTTGAGATCTTTCTGAAGCTGAATCTGAACCTTTCTTCTTCTTCTTTGGCTCTTTGCAGTCTTTACGGAAGTGCCCAGATTTATCAAAGTTCCAATATTTTGCCTTGGACTTATTGGAAGTCTTTGAATTCCCATAGGATTTGGATCTACCCTTATTGTCAGACTTATTGTCATTTTTCTTCCCTCTTTCAGTGGATCTCCCACGAATAGCAAGGGCTTCTTTTTTTGAAATGGAAGCCTTTCTCCACATCTCCTCTGATAGCAGCGAAGACACCACATCATCCATTTTGAAGGTGACTAATGTGCTTCTGAGAGCCATCACAAGATGGTCCCATGAATCTGGTAAAGAACACAAAAGTGTGTAGCAATGATCCTCCTCCTCTAACTTGACACCAGCTGATGTCAACTATGCAGCCAGTAGATTAAATGCATTTAAATGATCCATTAAGGATCCACCTTCCTCCATTCGCAAAGAGTACAAATTCTTCCTCGGGAACAACTTGTTCACCAGAGATTTGGCCTGATACATGGCCGCAAGTCTTTTCCACAAACTATTTGCAGTTTTCTCATCTAGAACATTCAGAAGAACTGCATTGGTTAAACAGAGTCTTATGAGACCCTTAGCTTTACGGTCTTTGATATCCCAATCTGCTTAAGCTATAGTTACTAGTCTTGTAGCATTTGAAGTTGCTTCCCATAGGTCATGATCTTCCAACATGTCTTCCATCTTGAGTTTCCACAACTCAAAATTAGTGCCATTAAATTTCTCCACCTCCATTCTTCCATATGATGAACTTGCCATCTCAATCTACAAATAAGATTCAGAATGCTCTGCAAAAAACTCCCACTCAAACTTGAGATCAGCTCAAAAAACCCTACCCAACAACTAGGATCAAAAGTTGATCAAGCTCTGATACCACTTGTAAGGAAACTCAGGTGTGGAAACAACTTCCTATGCTAATCTCTATAGGAGAGTATTGTGAAAATTCATTTAAATCCTTACAATTTCAGATTCGTTAACTACTTTAATAAAGATATTGCAACCACATACCATGCATACAGAAAAAAAAGGAATGACAAATGATATACCCTAGGGAAACCTTTCGGTAAAAACCCCAGCACTCCAAAACCTGCACAATGTATTCATCAAAACTATTACAACTTACAATACACTTGCAATGCAAGTTCTTTCAGAAGATTTCTAAACCCTTGAAGACAAATCACGGTAGCATAAAACATTCCAACAATACACTCGCATCATATCTCTTCACAACCCTAAAAAAGCTTATATCATGCGCTTCACTTTTTAGGGCTACTCCCAAAGATAACCATATTAGGGTTTTACCATTCTCTGAGAAAATAGGAACCCCACGATTGGGAAAGAGTATTCAGTACTCAAATTTATCAGTTGCCACATGTCTTCACCTGTCATTGAATCTTCCTGACATAGCTCTTACATGTCATAGGAATCCATCATAACCATTTTAGCCATGATCTCCTTACACATAATTCAAGATGCTGACACATCAACATTATTTGCAAGAAATACATTTTACAAAACAAATAATAAGAATAGGAATTATCCAAGGTTGAGACACCTTATTCCTAACTTTCTCCCACTTGTCAAACACCTTGTAAGAGCAACAGGAACATAACAGGAACTAACCGCTATAGGGAAAAAGGCCCATAGACTCCGAACACCATCTGAACTTCTCAGTGCCCACTGGTTTCATTAATGCATCTGCAACATTCTTCATAGTATCTACCTTCTCCAAATTTACCTTTCCATCTTCCACCATATCTCTCACAAAGTGAAACTGCACATCAATGTGCTTCATTCTAGCATGGAAAGTTGGATTCTTTGCAAGGCAAATAGCGCTCTAACTGTCACACCAAATAGTAATCTGTTCTGCATCAACACCAACATCAAAACACAATCTTCTAAGTCAAATGGCTTCTTTACAAGCATGAGTAGAAGCCATGTACTCAGCTTCTGTAGTGGACAAAGTAACCACAAGTTGTCGCTTACTCATTTGACTAATGGCACCACCAAACATAGTGAACACATAAGCACTGGTGGATCTCTTGCTGTTAATATCACCTGCCCAATCTAAATCCACAAACCCATGAATACAAACTGAATGTGCAGATCTAGAAGAGTTACCATGATAACATATGGAGTAATCTGATGTACCCCTCAAATATCTAAATATCTGAGAAAATAGGAACCCCACGATTGGAAAGAGTGTACAGTACTCAAATTTATCAGTTGCCACATGTCTTCACCTATCATTGAATCTTCCTGACATAGCTCTTACGTGTCATAGGAATCCGTCATAACCATTTTAGCAATGATCTCCTTACACGCAATTCAAGATGCTAACACATCAACATTATTTGCAAGAAATACATTTTACAAAACAAATAATAAAAATAGGAATTATCCAAGGTTGAGACACCTTATTCCTAATAGAAAGCCTCTGTTTTTCAAGATTCAAGGTGTTTTTTGGTTCATCTCGATGAGATCTTTGATTTGAGACCACTTTCACCAGATTTGGAAAAGGTGAAATTTTTCGCTACAAACATTGTCTTGACTTCCTTGGTTTGTAAAAAATTTGACTGTTTGTATCTTGAAAAGAGAGGCTATGTTTTTCAAGATTCAAGGTTCTTTTTGGTTTATCTCAACAAGATATTTTGATTTGAGACCACTTTCACCAAATTTGGAAATGGTCAAATTTTTAGTAACAAACAATGTACCAAATTCCTTCCTTTGAAAAAAATTTGACTATCTATATCTTCAGAAGAGAGGATCCATTTTTTAAGATTCAATGTGTTTTTTGCTTTGACCAAACTTTGACCCTTCATATCTTGAGAAGAGCGCCTCCATTTTTTAAGATTCAAGGTGGTTTTTGGTTCATCTTGATGAGATCTTTGATTTGAGACCAATTTCACCAGATTTGAAAATGGTCAAATTTTTAGCTACGAACATTGTACTGACTTCCTTGCTTTGACCAAACTTTGACCGTTCATATCTTGAGAAGAGAGGTTTCATTTTTAAAGATTCAAGGTGTATTTTAGTTCATCTCGATGAGATCTTCGATTTGAGACCAGTTTCACCACATTTGGAAAAGGTCAAATTTTTAGCTACAAATATTGTACTGACTTCCTTTCTCTGACCAAACTTTAACACTCTGTATCCTGAGAAGACAGGCTTCATTTTTCAAGATTTGAGGTGGTTTTTGGTTCATTTTGACGAGATCTTCAATTTGAGATCACTTTCACCATATTTGGAAACAGTCAAATTTTTAGCTAGGAACACTATACTGACTTCCTTACTTTGACCAAACTTTGACCATCTGTCTTGAGAAGAGAGGCTCCATTTTTCAAGAATCAAGGTGGTTTTTGGTTCATCTTGATGAAATATTCGATTTGAGACCACTTTCACAAGATTTGGAAATGGTCAAATTTTTAGGTACGAACACTATACTAACTTGCTTTCTTTGACCAAACTTTGACCATCCCTATCTTGAGAAGAGAGGCTCTATTTTTCAAGATTCAAGTTGTTTTTTAGTTCATCTTGACGAGATCATCATTTTTAGACCACTTTCACCAAATTTGGAAATGGTCAAATTTTTAGCTACAAATAGTGTGATGACTTCCTTGCTTTAACCAAACTTTGATCATTTGTATCTTGAGAAGAGAGGCTCCATTTATCAAGATTCTTTATGTTTTTTGTTTCATCTCGATGAGATCTTCAATTTGACACCACTTTCACCATATTTAGAAATGGTCAAATTTTTAGCTACGAACATTGTACTAACTTCTTTGATTTAACCAAACTTTGACTATCCATATCTTGAGAAGAGAGGCTCCTTTTTTCAAAAATCATGGTGTTTTTTGGTTCATCTTGAGGAGATCTTTGATTTCAAACAACTTTTAGTAGATTTGGAAAAAGTTAAATTTTTAGCTACGAATACTGTAATGACATCCTTGCTTTGACTAAACTTTGACCATCCGTATCTTAAGAAGAGAGGCTTCATTTTTAAAGATTCAAGGTGTTTTTTGGTTCATCTTGATGAGATCTTCAATTTGAGAACAATTTCACCACATTTTAAAATGGTCAAATTTTTAGCTACGAACACTGGATTGACTTTCTTGCTTTGACCAAACTTGTCAGTATCTTGAGAAAAGAGGCTTCATTTTTCAAGATTCAAGGTTTTTTTTTGTTCATCTCGATGAGATCTTCGATTTGAGACCACATTCACCATATTTGGAAATGGTAAAATTTTTAGCTATGAACATTGTGCTGACTTCCTTGCTTTGACCAAACTTTGACCATCCTTATCTTGGGAAGAGAGGCTCTATTTTTCAAGATTCAAGTTATTTTTTAGTTCATCTTGATGAGATCTTTGATTTCAATCCACTTTCATCAGATTTGGAAGTAGTCAAATTTTTAGCTACAAACATTATATTGAGTTCCTTACTTTGGCCAAACTTTGATCATCTGTATCTTAAGAAGAGGCTCCATTTTTCAAGATTCAAGGTGTTTTTTGGTTCATCTCGATGAGATCTTCAATTTTAGACCACTTTCATCAGATTTGGAAATGGTCAAATTTTTAGCTACGAACACTATACTAACTTTCTTGCTTTGACAAAAATTTTACCATCTGTATCTTGAGAAGAGAGGCTCCATTTTTCAAGTTTTAAGGTGTTTTGTGGTTCATCTCAATGAGATCTTTGACTTGAGACCACTTTCTCAAAATTTTGAAACAATCAAATTTTTAGCTACGAACACTGTACTAACTTCCTTTCTTTGACCAAACTTATCGGTATCTTGAGAAGAGACACTGTGTTTTTCATGATTCAAGGTGTTTTTTGGTTCATCTCAACGAGATCTTTGATTTAAGACCAATTCACCATATTTGGAAATGGTGAAATTTTTAGCTACGAATACTCTACTGACTTCATTGCTTTGACCAAACTTTGACCATCCATTTCTTGAGAAGAGAGGCTCCATTTTTCAAGATTTAAGTTATTTTCTGGTTTATCTCGACAAGATCTTCGATTTGAGACCACTTTCTTCAAATTTGAAAATGGTCAAATTTTTAGCTACGAACACTGTACTGACTTCCTTGCTTTCACCAAACTTTGATCATCTGTATCTTGAGAAGAGAGGATCCCTCTTTCAAGATTCAAGGTGTTTTTTGGTTCATCTTGACGAGATCTCTGATTTGAGACCACTTTCACTAGATTTGAAAATGGTCAAATTTTTAACTACGAGCACTGTACTGACTTCCTTGCTTAGACAAAACTTTGACCATTTGTATCTTTAGGAGAGAGGCTCCATTTGTCAAGTTTCAAGGTATTTTTTGGTTTATCTCGATGAGATCTTTGATTTGAGACCACTTTCACCTCATTTGGATACTGTCAAATTTTTAGCTACGAACATTGTACTGACTTCCTTGCTTTGACCAATCTTTGACCATTTGTATCTTGAGAAGAGCCATTTTTCAAGATTCAAGGTATTTTTTGGTTCATCTCGATGTGATCTTCGATTTGAGACTACTTTCACCACATTTGGAAATGGTCAAATTTTTAGCTACGAACACTATAATGACTTCCTTGCTTTGACCAAAATTTGACCTTTTGTATCTTCAGAAGAGAGCCTCTAGTTTTCAAGATTCAAGGTGTTTTTGGATTTATCTTGATGAGATCTTCAATTTGAGACCACTTTAACCAGATTTGGAAAGCATCAAATTTTTAGCTATGAACATTGTACTGACTTCCTTTCTTTGACTAAAATTTGACCAAACTTTCGATGAGATCTTCGATTTGAGACCACTTTTACCAGATTTAGAATAGGTGAAACTTTTATCTTCAAACAGTATACTGACTACCTTGCTTTGACCAAATTTTGACCATTTGTATCTTGAGAAGAGAGGCTCCGTTTTGAAAGATTCAAGATATTTTTTGGTTCATCTTGATGAAATCTTTGATTTGAGACCACTTTCACCATATTTGGAAACAGTCACATTTTTAGCTATGAACATTGTACTGACTTCCTCACTTTGAGCAAACTTTGTCAGTCTAGATCTTGAGAAGAGAGGCTCCATTTTTTAAGATTCAAAGTTTTTTTTTGGTTCATCTCGATTAGATCTTCAATTTGAGACCACTTTCACTAGATTTGGAAACGGTCAAATTTTTAGCTACAAACAGTGTACTGGCTTCCTTGCTTTAGACAAACTTTGACTTTTCGTATCTTGAGAAGAGAGGCTCCCTTTTTCAAGATTCAAGGTTTTTTTTGGTTCATCTCGATGAGATCTTCGATTTGAGACCACTTTCACCAAATTTGGAAATAGTCAAATTTTTAGCTATAAACATTGTACTGACATCCTTGCTTTGACCAAACTTTGACCGTCTGTACTTGAGAAGAGAGACTTTATTTTTCAAGATTCTAGGTGTTTTTTGGTTCATCTTGATGAGATCTTCGATATGAGACCACTTTCACCAGATTTGGAAATGGTCAAATTTTTAGCTATGAACACTGTACTGACTTCCTTACTTTGACCCAACTTTGACCATCTGTATCTTGAGAAGAGAGGCTCCATTTTTCAAGGTTCAAAGTGTTTTTTGGTTCATCTCGATGAGATCTTTGATTTGAGACTAGTTTCCTGTTTGGAAATGGTTAAATTTTTAGCTATGAACATTGTACTGACTTCCTTGCTTTAACCAAACTTTCATCGTCCATATCTTGAGAAGAGAGGCTTCATTTTCAAAGATTCAAGGTGTTTTTTGGCTCATCTTGACAAGATCTTCGATTTGAGACCACTTTTACCAAATTTGGAAATGGTCAAATTTCTAGCTCTGAACACTGTACTGACTTCGTTGCTTTGGCCAAACTTTGTCTGTCTGTATCTTGAAAAGAGAGGCTCCATTTTTAAGGATTTGAGGTGTTTGTTGGTTATCTCGATTAGATCTTCAATTTGAGACCACTTTTACTAGTTTTGGAGATAGTCAAATTTTTATCTACGAACATTGTAATGACATCCTTGGTTTGTCCAAACTTTGATCATCCGTATCTTGAGAAGAGAGGCTCCATTTTCAAGAGTCTACGTGTTTTTTGTTTCATCTTGATGAGATCTTTGATTTGAAACCACTTTCACTAGATTTGAAAATGGTCAAATTTTTAACTACGAACATTGTACTGACTTCCTTACTTTGACCAAACTTTGACTATCCGTATATTGAGAAGAAAGACTCATTTTTTCAAGATTCGTGGTGTTTTTTATTTTTCATCTTGAGGAGATCTTCGATTTTAGACCACTTTCACCAGATTTGGAAATGGCCAAATTTTTACCTATGAATATTGTACTAACTTCCTTGCTTTGACCAAACTTTGACCGTTCGTATCTTAAGAAGAGAGGCTCCATTTTTCAAGATTCAAGGTGTTTTTTGGTTCATCTCAATGAGATCTTTGATTTGAGACCACTTTCACTAGATTTGGAAATGGTTAAATTTTTAGCTACGAACACTGTACTGACATCCTTGCTTTGACCAAACTTTAACCATTTGTATCTTGAGAAGACATGCTCTATTTTTCAAGATTTAAGGTATTTTTTGGTTCATCTTGATCAGATCTTGAATTTGAGACCTCTTTCATCAGATTTGGAAATACTTAAATTTTTAGCTACGAATATTGTACTAACTTCCTTTCTTTGACCAAACTTTGACTATCTGTATCTTGAGAAGAGAGGCTCCATTTTTCAAGATTCAAGGTAGTTTTTGGTTCATCTCGATGAGATCTTTGATTTAAGACCATTTTCACTAAATTTGGAAATGGTCAAATTTTTAGCTACCAACACTTTACTGACTTTCTTTCTTTGACCAAACTTTGACAGTTTGTATCTTGAGAAGATAGGCTCCATTTTCAAGATTTAAGGAGTTTTTTGGTTCATCTCGATGAGATCTTTGATTTGAGACCACTTTAACTAGATTTGGAAACGGTTAAATTTTTAGCTAAGAACACTATACTAATTTCCTAGCTTTGACAAAACTTTGACCAGCCGTATCTTGAGAAGAGATGCTCCATTTTTCAAGAGCGAAAGTTTTTTTTTGTTCATCTCGATGAGATCTTTGATTTGAGACAACTTTCAGCACATTTAGAAACTATCAAATTTTTAGTTACGAACACTGTACTGACTTCCTAGCTTTGACCAAACTTTGACAATCCAGATCTTCAGAAGTGAGGCTTCGTTTGTCAAGATTCAAGGTGTTTTTGGATCATCTCGATAAGATCTTTGATATGAGACCACTTTAACTAGATTTGGAAATTATTAAATTTTTAGCTATGAACAGTGTATTGACTTCCTTGCTTTGACCAAGCTTTGATCATCTGTATCTTTAAAAGAGAGGCTCCCTTTTTTAAGATTCAAGGTGTTGTTTGGTTCATCTTGACAAGATCTTTGATTTGAGACCACTTTCACCAGATTTTGAAATATTTAAATTTTTAGCTATGAACACTGTACTGACTTTCTTGTTTTGACCAAACTTTGACCATCCATATTTTGAGAAGAGAGGCCTTGTTTTTCATGATTTAAGGTGTTTTTTAGATCATCTCGATGAGATCTTTGATTTGAGACCACTTTCACTAGATTTAGAAATTGTCAAACTTTTAGCTACGACATTGTACTAACTTCCTTTCTTTGACCATCTGTATATTGAGAAGAGAGGGTCTATTTTTAAAGATTCAAGGTTTTTTTTGTTCATCTCAATGAGATCTTTGATTTGAGACCACTCTCTTTAGATTTTTAAATGGTCAAATTTTTAGCTATGGACACTGTATTGACTTCCTTACTTTGACCAAACTTTGACCATCTGTATCTTGAGAAGAGAGGCTCCATTTTTCAAGATTCAAGGTGCTTTTTGGTTTATCTCGATGAGATCTTCGATTTGAGACCACATTAATGAGATTTGGAAATGGTTAAATTTTTAGCTAAGAACACTGTATTGACTTCCTTGCTTTGACCAAACTTTGACTGACCATTACTTGAGAAGAGCCGCTCCATTTTTCAAGATTCAAGGTGTGTTTTGGTTCATCTCGGTAAGATCTTTCATTTGAGACCACTTTCACCATATTTTAAAACTATCAAATTTTTAGCTACAAACACTATACTGACTTCCTCACTTTGACTAAATGTTGATCATCTGTATCTTGAGAAAAGAGGCTCTATTTTTCAAGATTCAAATTTTTTTTTGGTTCATCTCAATGAGATCTTTGATTTGAGACCACTTTCACTAGGTTTGGAAATGGTCAAAGTTTTAGCTACGCACACTGTACTAACTTCCTTGCTTTGACCAATCTTTGACCTTCCATATCTTGAGAAGAGAGGCTCCATTTTTAAAAATTTAAAGTTTTTTTGGATTCATCTCAATGAGATCTTCCATTTAAGACCACTTTCACTAGATTAAGAAATGGTCAAATTTTTAGCTATGAACATTGTATTGACTTCCTTGTTTTGACCATAACTTTGACCATCTGTATCTTGAGAAGAGAGACTCCAATTTTTAAGATTCAAGGTGTTTTTTGGTTCATCTCGAAAAGATTTTTGATTTGAGACCACTTTCATCAAATTTTGAGATAGTCAATTTTTTAGCTACGAACATTGTACTAACTTCCTTGATGTGACCAAACTTTGATCGTCTATATCTTGAGAAGAGAGACTCTATTTTTCAAGATTCAAGGTGTTTTTTGGTTCATCTCGATGAGATCTTTGATTTCAAACCACTTTCACCAGATTTGAAAATGGTCAAATTTTTAGTGACGAACACTATACTGACTTCCTTTCTTTGACCAAAGTTTGACCACCCGTATCTTGAGAAGTGAGGCTCTATTTTTTAAGATTCAAGGTGTTTTTTGGTTCATCTCGACGAGATCTTCGATTTGAGAACACTTTCACCTAATTTGGAAATGGTCAAATTTTTAGCTACAAACACTGTACTGACTTCCTTACTTTGACCAAAGTTTGACTATCTATATATTGAGAAGAGAGCCTCCATTTTTCAAGATTCGGGGTGTTTTTTAATTCATTTCGATAAGATCTTTGATTTGAGACCATTTTTACTAGATTTGAAAATGATCAATTTTTCAGCTACGAACATTGTACTGACTTCCTTACTTTAATCAAACTATGGTCATCTATATCTTGAGAAGAGAGGCTTCATTTTTCAAGATTCAAGGTGTTTTTTCATTCATCTCGATGAGATCTTTGATTTGAGACCACTATCACCAAATTTGGAAATAGTCAAATTTGTAGCTACAAACACTATACTGACTTCCTTGCTTTGACCAAACTATGATCGTTAGTATCTTGAGAAGAGAGGATCCATTTTTCAAGATTCAAAGTGTTTTTTGGTTCATCTAGATGAGATCTTCAATTTTAGACCACTTTCACTAGATTTGGAAAGGGTCAAATTTTTAGCTACGAACACTGTACTGACTTCCTTGCTTTCACCAAACTTTGGCCATCTATATCTTGAGAAGAGAGGCTCCATTTTTTAAGATTCAAGGTGTTTAATGGTTGATCTCAACAAAATATTCAATTTGAGACCTCTTTCACCAAATTTGGAAATGGTCAAATTTTTAGCTAAGAATAGTGTACGGACTTCCTTGCTTTGACCAAACTTTGAACGTCTGTATCTTGAAAAGAGAGTCTCCACTTTTCAAGATTCAAGGTGTTTTTTTGGTTCATCTTGATGAGATCTTCGATTTGAGACCACTTTCACCAAATTTGGAAAGCATCAAATTTTTAGCTACAAACATTGTACTGACTTCCTTCTTTGACCAGACATTGACCATTAGTATCTTGAGAAGTGAGGCTCCATTTTTCAAGATTCGAGGTGATTTTTGGTTCATCTCGATGAGATCTTTGATTTAAGACCATTTTCACCATATTTTGAAATGGTCAAATTTTTTTCTACGAACACTATACTGACTTCCTTGCTTTGACCAAACTTTGACCCTCTATATCTTGAGAAGAGAGGCTCCATTTTTTAAGATTCAAGGTGTTTTTTCATTCATCTCGATGATATCTTCTATTTGAGACCACTTTCACCAGATTCAAAAATGGTAAAATTTTTAGCTACAAATACTGTACTGACTTCCTTGCTTTTACCAAATTTTGACCATCCGTATCTTGAGAAGAGAGGCTCCATTTTTTAAGATTGAAGGTGTTTTTTAGTTCATCTCAATGAGATCTTTGATTTGTGACCACTTTCACTAGATTTAGAAATGGAAATTTTTTTAGCTATGAACACTGTACTGACTTCCTTGCTTTGACCAAATTTTGACGGGTTGTATCTTGAGAAGAGAGGCTCCCCTTATCAATAGTCAAGGTGTTTTTTGGTTTATTTAGACAAGATCTTCAATTTCAGACCACTTTCACCAGATTTGAAAATTGTCAAATTTTTAGCTATGAACATTGTACTGACTTCCTCACTTTGACCAAACTTTGACCGTCCATACCTTGAGAAAAGAGGTTCTATTTTTTAAGATTCAAGGTGTTTTTTGTTTCATATCAACGAGATCTTTGATTTGAGACCACTTTCACCAGATTTGGAAACAATCAAATTTTTAGCTACGAACATTGTACTGACTTCCTTGCTTTAACCAAATTTTAACCATCTGTATCTTGAGAAGAGAGGCCCTATTTTTTAAGATTCAAGGTGTTTTGTTGTTTATCTCGATGAGATCTTTGATTTGGGACCACTTTCACTAGATTTAAAAATAGTCAATTTTTTAGCTACAAACATTGTACTGACTTCCTTGCTTTGACCAATTTTTTACAGTCTGTATCTTGAGAATAGAGGCTCCTATTTTCAAGATACAAGGTGTTTTTTGGTTCATCTTGATGAGATCATAGATTTGGGAGCACTTTCACCAGATTTGGAAACTATAAAATTTTTAGCTACGAGCACTGTACTGACTTCCTCACTTTGACCAAACTTTGACCGTCTGTATCTTGAGAAAAAATTATATGTTTTTCAAGATTGAAGGTGTTTTTTGGTTCATCTCGACAAGATCTTTGGTTTGAGACCACTTTCACTAGATTTGGAAATGGTCAAAGTTTTAGCTACGAACACTGTACTGACTTCTTTGTTTTAACCAAACTTTAACTGTCTGTATCATGAGAAGAGAGGCTCCATTTTTCAAGATTTAAGGTATTTTTTGGTTCATCTCGATGAGATCTTCGATTTGAGATCACTTTCACTACATTTTGAAATGGTCAAATTTTTAGCTACGAACACTTTACTGACTTTGTTGTTTTGACCAAACTTTGACCATTCGTATCTTGAGAAGAGAGCCTCCATTTTTTAAGATTCAAGGTGTTTTTTGGTTCATCTCAATGAGATCTTCAATTTGAGACCACTTTCACTAAATTTGGAAATAGTCAAATTTTTAGCTACGAACATTGTACTGACTTCCTTGCTTTGACAAAACTTTGACCATCTGTATCTTGAGAAGAGAGGCTATGTTTTTCAAGATTCAAGGTGTTTTTTGGTTCATCTCAATGAGATCTTCGATTTGAGACCACTTTCACTAAATTTAGAAACTATCAAATTTTTAGCTACGAACACTATATTGACTTCCTTGCTTTGACCAAACTTTGGTCATTCATTTCTTTAGAAGAGAGGCTCTATTTTTCAAGATTCAAGGTGCTTTTTGGTTCATCTCGATGAGATCTTCAATTAGAGACCACTTTAACTAGATTTTGAAATGGTTAATTTTTTAGCTACGAACACTATATTGATTTCCTTTCTTTGACCAAACTTTGATTGTCTGTATCTTGAGATGAGAGGGTCCATTTTTCAAGATTCAAGGTATTTTTTGGTTCATCTCGATGAGATTTTTGATTTGAGACCACTTTAATCATTTTTTGAAATGATCAAATTTTTAGCTACAAACACTATACTGACTTCCTTGCTTTGACGAAACTTTGACCATCAGTATCTTGAGAAGAGAAATTTTATTTTTCAAGATTCAAGGTGTTTTTTGGTTCATCTCGATGTGATCTTTGATTTGAGACCACTTTCACCAGATTTGAAAATGGTGAATTTTTTAGCTACAAACATTGTAGTAACTTCCTTGCTTTTACAAAACTTTGACCGTCCATATCTTGAGAAGAGAGGGTCCATTTTTCAAGATTCAAGGTAATTTTTAGTTCATCTCGATGAGATCTTTGATTTGAGATCACTTTCACCAGATTTGGAAAAGGTCAAATTTTTAGCTACGAACACTGTACTGTCTTCCTTGCTTTGACCAAACTTTGATTGTTTGTATCTTTAGAAGAGAGGCTCCATTTTTTAAGATTTAAGGTGTTTTTTGGTTCATCTCGATGAGATCTTTTAGTTAAGACCACTTTCACTAGATTTGGAAATAGTCAAATTTTTAGCTACAAACACTATACTAACTTCCTTTCTTTAATCAAACTTTGACCATCTGTATCTTAGGAAGAGAGGCTCCATGTTTAAGTATTCAAAGTGTTGTTTGGTTCATCTTGATGAGATCTTTGATTTGAGACCACTTTCACCAGATTTAGAAACGATCAAATTTTTAGCTACGGACACTATATTGAATTCCTTGCTTTGACCAAACTTTGACCATCTGTATCTGTAATACCCCAAAAATGGGCTTCAAGACCATTGTCCTCCTACATCGACAAATCAATCAAAATTGACTCTAAAGTCTTAACCTAAGGCACATTTCCACATCAAATCAATGAAACCCTAATCGATCTTATCAAAATTTTGCATTGGGGAATATTCTTGAATATTCTAATTTATCTTAATTATCATTAATTAAATATTATTTGGTGATAAATGATATTATTTTATTTATCCTAATGTCAATTAATTGAATATGTTGAATATTTAATTATTTTAATTAAATTCTGCCACTTAATTATTTAATTAGATTTAATTGAATTTAGTCCTAATTAATATTTTTTTATTTTACTAATAAATCAAAATTTCTAATTAATTGATTAAATGTTTATTTAATTGATTGAATCAAATTGTCAAATTTAATGATATAGTTTTGGGATAAAGTTTGATTAAATAATTGATTAACCCATAAATCAATTATTTTATTCAAAAATTAGTTAAGTTGAGAACAAAACACATGGAATATTAAATAAATTCATAATTATTCATGCACAATAAGAAAAACACTTAAACTTTGAATCTACTATTCAATTTAATTTGTTAACTTTTTGGACTCAACATGTGATTGTGAGTTGAAAAGAAAATTTGAGTGATGTGAACTCCTGATTTGAGTTAAAAGGATGATTTTGCATGATTTTGTGAGTTAACTATTTCTAAATTTCTGATAACTCAACAATCAATCTGACTTGATCAGGGAGAGATTTTTGGTTTTCCATGAGTTCTCACAAACCCTAGATTTCTATATAAACAAGGCTCAGTCCTTTACACATGACCGTGAATTTTGAGAATCTTGCTCTTGCGATCTGGAAAATTGTGAGATTGTGCAATTTTGAGATTCTTGTTTATCATTGCTTCATTCATTTTCATAGCATCCATATCATGGCTAGATTATATTGCAATTTATATTTTCATCTAGTTTTTAGATCATTTTACATATTTTTCATCCATATTGTATAGAAAAATAAAAAAACATAGCCTAGATTTGCATCTATTTTTCATAAGCTTTCATCATTTAAATCTTTCATTTAGGTGTTGCATTGTCACTGATCTCAGTTATTTCTAAGAATACCATACTTGCATCTACTAGAAGGCAGTAAATCACCTAGTTAACGATATTTGTTTTTATTGCAAATTTTCTAATTTGTTAACCAATAATGTTTTAGTAAAGTGTTGTGTTCATAGATAGGTACAATTTCACATGCACATTTATGGCACCCACCATGGGGCCCGAAAATGGGTTTCCATTATCAAATTTTTATTTTTTCTGATATTTCAAATTCAAGCTTTGATTTTTAATTTTTATTCTGTACAATCTCATAGGACACTTGCAGATTGTCGTATCAGAATATTCTATCTTTCATACAAAAAATGACAATTTGCATTGTCATACTAGTTGTTTGGTAATGTCATATGAGCTTTGGATTATCATGTGTACAGGAACCCAGAATCATATCATTTCTGGATTGTCATATGGGAATTGGTATAGTGTTGTACGAGTCTTGACTCTAGTTTTCAATTGTTGTATTAGATTTTTGGGTAGTTTTTGAGATTTGGAT
The DNA here is from genome assembly GCA_027943335.1 of Chamaecyparis obtusa. Lineage (NCBI taxonomy): Eukaryota > Viridiplantae > Streptophyta > Pinopsida > Cupressales > Cupressaceae > Chamaecyparis > Chamaecyparis obtusa. The sequence continues at coordinate 1,129,683 of BSBK01003919.1, forward strand.
TTCAAATTTTGACTAACAGCTAACCCTGACAATTGATACTTGCTCTTGTTTGATCATTTTTACAGCCTAACACATCTTTGTAGCATGAAAAGATGAAGACAACATACAAACCACATTCTTTAGCCTCTTCTTGTCTTGACTTCTAAGCCCATCTTTTGCAGATAAACCCATTTTTAGAAAATCTTTGGTCAAAGATGCTCATTCAACAAGACTTTTGACAGGTGGATTTGCAGCTTGCCTAATCTTCGAGAAAATATTCTATTTTCTTAGATATCATTTTTTTCATACACATCTAGCTAATTAGTTATGTGTGCTTAGTTCCATTGAGGTAAATATTGAGGGGATTATGCTCTTATCCTTCTTAGGAGAATCAAAAACCCAGAAGGTATCTTCCCTAGTGCCAGTTTGCGTACTGTCTTTGGATTAATTCTTCTTGACTTGTTTTTGATAGGGAAAAGGACAAGGTTAGGGGATTATGCTCTTCTCTTTCAGAGAATTAGAAACCCAGATCCTATGGTCCCCAACCTCACATTTCAATTAATCCTTTAGAGGCCTACCAAAGAGGTAAAAAGACTTTGGGAATGACCCAAGTGGGGAAAAGTCTTATGCCAACTCTTCCACCCCACTATAAAATTTGACACTTCTTTGAGGTTAAATCCTTGAAAGACATAGCTATGCTTGTTCCTTGGATTCATTCCATGAACATGCTTTGATTTTGTGTAGAGCAGAGCTACTTAAATCTTGCTTGCAAGAGTACACTGATTAGAGTGCTCATAGGGCTAACAACCTAAATCTTGCTTGTAGGACTATGAGAGATAGTTGTGAATGAGTTCCTTGATTAAAATCCTAAGCTATTTCTCCATTGATCCACCCCCAAAGGATTTTTAGTGCTTGTGAGAGTTGAATAGTAAGCACCCCAAGAAACTCATCATATCGAGCGATTCTTGAACTCAGCTAATATGGGCTTCAACATCCATTGCATGTTGTTGGACCTACATATTTTGAGGAGTCCATGAGTGTATTCCTAAGTCAATGAGAAAGTAATACATCTCTTCTCCTAGCTAGGGTAAGATAGATGTGATTGATTCATTGAGTCAGTTCCCTCTATTTTTTGTGATTGTGAGCCTATTGCTATGTTCAACAACCTAAGACAATCCAATATACAGATTTTAAAAAACCTAGATAGATAAATTTGCAAACAACTTGATACCAAAAACACCAAACAACTGAAAAACTTGGAAAATTTGAAACAAAATCCTTTTCTGGTGTAAACTGTCATCCTGAGTTTTCAATTGTCATATAACAATTGCTTTGATTCTTAATTGTTGTACCAGAATCCCTAAATTATCATACGAGAACCCATACTATTTCGTACAAGTCTTGTTACAAATCATCAATAGAAAGAAAAATCTTGGAGTCATTTATTGTACGAGCCTCAGCAATTATCATTTCAAACCCCATTTTTTGTTGTACGAGCCTGGATACTATTGTACAACTGATTACCAAAATTGCCAAAAAGTCAAAATTTATCATAAATTCAGTCAACTAACAATTATTATCCAGATTCTATCAAAATTCTCACTATGTCAAGAACAAAGCAGAGAAATAGAGAATTCATCTGATTTTCCCAAAAGTGACCAATTGAGCTTGATTTGTCACCTGATTGATCAGTCTAAATCCCATCTCATCTTGTGTTAAGATCTTGTCAAAACAAACCTCGATTTAATATCTTAAAATGGCTAAGTGTTGTGAATACATGTCCACCATCTTTTGGGCATCTACCCATACATCTCAGACACTATATCCCTCATTTACATCCAATCTATCTTTTTAAAAACCAATCTTGACAAGGTCGCATCACCAAATCTTTCCTAAATCAGGCTATCTCTTGGTTGTCCTATTTGGTTCTAAGTGTTCATCGAAGGTTAATGGTGGAAACAAGAGCCTCCTCACACAAGAAAAAAAGAGGACCTAAAACATCATCATCATCTTCTCTCATTATGTAGAAATTTCATCAACCTTATGACACCACTCACTATGAGGAAGATGCCCTAGGTAATCTATATCTGAAAGAAGGTTACTCTAATCCTCCTCAATCAATCCCAGGTAGTAATCAGTCAATCCCATAGGATAATCAAAATGCCACTATGTCTCAAGGTGGATAAAGCCAAGGCTCCAAAGGTCACCAATCTCATCATGGTGGATATCAAGAACCAACATCGTCAAAAGTTGAACGATTTTGTAATGATGACCTCTTTAAAAAGATGATGAGACACTTCTTACAAGAAGAAAAGGAGGCATATTTCCTGCAACTAACTCAATAATGAGCCAAACTTGCTCAAGAATAAAATGTCAAAGACATCATCACACAAGAGAAAGAAACTCCCATAACAGCTATGATGAAACAAATGCATGTCATTCAAATCAAACTTAACAAGCTGGAAAAAGAGAAAGAACCTAAAGAATTATCTATGGAGGACCTATGTCCATTTCGATTCAATCATAATTTTTACATGCCACCATTCCCAAAAAGAGTGGAGCTTCCCAAATTTTACAAATATGATGGAAATTATGTACTCTATCCATGGAGTTTATGCATGAACCAACATACTTAATGCATCTCTTCCCATGATCTTTGGGAGGGGTAGCCATCAACTAGTTCTCTAAGATGCCTACAACTATCAAGACCTTTCAGGAGTTAATCAAATTTTTCTATCAGCAATACTCCTACAATGTCCAACATCCGGTCACCATGATCGACATCTGCAATCTGAGGAAAAAATTAGGAGAACCCTTCTTGACCTTCCTCAAATGCTGGAGGAAGAATTTTTCACTCTATGCCTGACCAATTCTAGAGAATGAGAAACTAGAGATCTTCATCAATAATCTGGTTCCAGAACTCAATTATCATCTACAAATACAAAATCATACATCTTTTGATAAAATGGTAGAAAATGCCATAAAGATTGAAAATTTTCTTGTATGAAAGGGAGACATATCACTTCATAAAGAAAATAAGTATGATTTAGGATCTAGTTCCAACAAGGATAAGGGAAAAATATGGAACAAGAACAAAAACATTGTTACAGATGGTGTTCTTGATCATATCAATGCTCCACCTAAAGCACCAGCATTTAATCTTACCATTAGCACCCAAGCCATAAAAGCTTCAGAGATGAAAGCCACTGAACCTACTAAAAGGTCAACTAAATATAAACCTTGGGTTACAAAACTAAAATGTTAGTTCACTCCTCTAGGTGAGTCCTTAGAATCTGCCATGAAAAATCTCTGGGAAAATAATATCATCACGTTACCTGAGATCAAACCATATGACCCCAAAGTCAAACCAAAATGGTGGAAATAGATTGATTTTTGTAATCTCCATCGAAACAAGGGTCATAAAACCAATAACTACATGTGTCTGAAACATCTCATTCAAGACAAAATTGATGCTGGAGAAATTGTGATTAACAACCATAAATCCAATAATGATCATACAACATTAACAGAACCTTTTCCAAAGCATAATCAAGGAGATTCATCTTCTAAACCTAACATGGGTGCTAAAGTCAATTACACTTACTCTGGTAATAATAATATTATCAACATGGTAGAACCATGCCTGTCCAAATACTACAATGTCATCACTATTATGAAAAAGGATAGATATAACAAGACAACTAATGTAGTTACTCAATCTCAAACTCAGGTAGCTCTCCAAGGACAAAAATTGAGTTCATCAAATGCACCAAAGGTACCATTTAATCTTGCATCTGCATCTAAACAATATACTACTTCCAAATCTTCCAATTCTAAAGAGTTGAAAGAGATAGCATACAATATCATACAGGAACTGCAACACACTAATGCCAAAATCTCTATATTTGAGTCGCTCCGCATCTCTCATACTCATTGTACAATTTTGGACAAAGCTCTTATTGGCTCTAATGTTCCTGAGGATCTTGATCTTGAAAAATTCCAAACAATGGTGGGTCACTTGACATCCCCTCGATACATAACCTTTTCAAAAGAAGATGACAACTCACTGAGTCACCCACATAACCAACCCTTTCATAATGAAGTCTTAATCCAAAACCAGTGTGTCAAACATGTGTTGATAGATGAAGGCACTGGTCTAAATATCTATTCCTACAAATTGGTTCTACAACTGGGATTGTCAGACGATGCTATTGATCCTAAAAATAAGATAACCATAAAATCATATGACAAACAAGAGAGAAATTCAAAAGGATTCATTGTGCTACCTATCAGAATAGGACCTATCATTAGAGATATCACTTGTTAAGTGCTAGATCTCACCTTGGCCTATAACATTCTTCTAGGAAGGCCCTGGATTCATGAGATGTAAGCTATCCCATCAACATATCATCAATGTATCAAATTTCCCTATGAGGGAGTAGAGGTCACTATACCTGCAGATACATCAACATCTTGTAACACTTTGAAGGAAAGTGTAGATAAACTTATCCCACATAATAGAGAGTCTTCTACCAAACAAATAGACATAGCATCTACATCTAATATGGAAGACCCATCAAAAGGATTCAAAAGAAAAGACACAGGCATGCAGGAATACATAGTGGAACCATTTCTATCTCTCATGTCTCTCCCACTTTCACCTAAGTCTTATGGACAACCTTTAGAAAAGATGAAACCAATAGCTAAAGAGCCTTAGGTCATATTTAATGGGAGATTTGTCACAGAGCAGGTATCCAAGAAAGACTCAGATGAGGAAGTGGCTATATTGGACTAGTTATACAAAGATGAGTCTCAATCGTAGATAGTTCAGAAAATGTGACCCTAAAACACCTAAGATTCCTACTAAATCATATGGACCAGGTCACAAGCTAATGTCTAAAATGGGATACACTAGAAAAACACCTTTAGGAACAAGATGTAAAGGCATCGTTAGACCCATTGAACACTGTGGGAGAACAATCAAGGATACTATAGGTCTAGGTTATCACAAGAAATCTTTCCATCTTGGTGGAAGCTCTACACATGTCCTAAAATAGATTAAACCAAAGACATATATTCAACAAACTGAAGAAATGCAACACTCAGACGGTGATGATTCAAATTCAACTGATGTTTTTCCTTATGAATGTATACCCTAACATATCTTAGATCTTCTTGAAAATAAGAAATAATCTAAAAGAATCAATGTAGTAGATACACAAGAACCTACTATTGAACAAAAGACAATCGCAACACAAGAACCAGTTGAAAACAAGCAAGAAAAAGGTGAATCTATTACAATAGCTGAAGATCTGGGACATGAAAATGATTCTGAGATAGACTCCCCTGAGTATGAATTTCTCTCATATTTTTAAGGTAATCCTTCTTGGGGAATCCATCTTGATTTCACACATATCCTTGATTTTCCCAGTGATCCTGATGAAGAATCAAATGACTATGAATGGGGAATTGTTCTAGAAGAAGATGAGCTTGTAACAAAAAAACACATAGATGTCATTCATCGATACACACTTATGTATGAAGTGAGTCTAGAACAAAATGACAGACCTTGTGAGTCTGATTAACTTATCACTAACGTAGATCCAACGATGACATTGAGACACTTAACAAACTAAACATTCTAAGTAGTAATATCATCCTTGAATTTGAGAGTCAAATTAGAACCAATGATGACAACACTGTATGCATGAACACTTTTGGTATACAGATTTTCCTTCTTACTAAAACTATAACAATTTGCAAATACTCTGGCCCAAGATGAAGGAAAAACTCATACAACAGTTGCGTTAGTTGCTTACGACTCACTCTCTGTTATCAAATGAGAAACTACCTTATATAAAGATCAATCTTGACAATTCATTTATTTGAAAAGAATGAAAATAGTAAAAGTAATGTATACTTCTAACCTAAAAGTACAAAGGATTTTTCAAAAATCATATGAAGTAACTACTAAGAGATTTATGCTCTGAGAGAGAATCCACACATATCTAAGCCAACTGACTAAGATTGTAAAGAAAATTCCTAGAAAGATCAATTCAACATACATTGAAATAAAACTAAAAAGGGATGTATGATCTTGAAACACATACATAGATTGCAGCAACATGAAATCAATTCCAACTGAAATCAACATACATGTATTAACTAGACACACTGATCTAAGAAATATACTACTATTTGTTATATATATCAACTGATACTATATCATGAGTTTCAAATCAAAACATAAACCATTCCACGAAAGTATTTGCAGTAAATATTAAACTATAAGTTTCTGCTACCAGAGAACCGACCCTTGGAAGGTCTTTCAAAAATAAAATTATAGCCACGCAGGGCATAATCAATTTCATAACTAAAGTCTATTCTTGGGAAAGAACTAACACCCTATAATTACTTGGAACCATCCTTTCAAAGACTAATAAAAAAAAAAAATCTTTTCTCGGCCTCAGCACTGACGATGGCCTCAGTTGCTTTGTGCTCATCTGACCACTCCTTGAAAGCCACTGTGAATCTCTCCAACATCTCCTCATTTGGTGAAGAAACAAGATCCAGCCTTTGTTCCTAGATACCTTTACAGTTTTGTAACTACTCTAGCTTAGTATTCAGCATTTTCACTTGTTCTTCACTGAGCATTATCAGTGATTGCACCTTGGCAATGACTGAGCAGTCTCGAGCTACCATTTCTTTGGTCTTTTCAACCCTTGTACTTTTTTGGTGAAGGATTCTTTCATCCTGGCCTCATCTATTCCCATTTTCACTTCACCTATGGATAGATTGTAGACATAGTTTATATGATTGCTAAAAACTTCCTCAACACAGGCTATTGTCTTTAGAATCTTCTTTGATTCTTTGATACCTTGTTCAATTAAAGTACATCACCATTCCTCATTAACCTTTGCTACAAACAGGAGACTGGTATTAGCACTAGGAATTACCTTCTTAGACATGAACTTTTCTATGTCGTAACTGAAAGCTTCATCCATATTATCTATTGCTATCTCCAAACTATCTCTCTTTCCTTCCCAAAGCTTGACTTTAGCCTCTAAGGTAGATACTAGATCAGAAGACCGATTAGTTGAACTCTCATAGGCTTGAGCAAAGCAATTGACCATCTCTCCAACTTCTCCCATCCAATTATAGAATGCCTTAGAGATGGATATCTCTTTATGTACCTGATCAAAGAACTTTTTATTGTCTGGAGACTTGACATCTAGACTTAAGGGTACCATCACCAAAGGTTGAGGAATAGGATTCTGCAATTGTTGAATGTGCTTTTCCATTTCGCATAAAGCTTTCTTCAGCTTAGCTTTATCTTTAGCATCATTCAACACTCTGTGATTGATTTTCTTGTTTTCTGAATTCAAAATCTTCAAATCAGAAGCTTTGAAAGACACTCCTAAATCCACTTTATCCACAGTGAAATCTTGCTTGGTGACTTTAGCACTAGTCTTGTTGGAATTAGGCTTGAAAATCATTGTGACCCAATGACCTGTGGTCCGATCTACATCCACCATAGACTCTATTTTTGGCTTCTTTGTTCTAGGGGACTTTCCAAGGTATTTACTAACCAAGTCACCAAAAGGGACTGAGGTAGACACAATGTTCCTCTTCTTATTCACAGTTAGATCCATCCAATTTGGAGAACTAGGAGTTGCATTCTGTAGGGAAATAATGCTACTTGGACTGCTCAGGGTAACAGGCTCTTGTTGACTTGAACTCCCATCACCTCTAGCTGATACTGAATCCAAAGTGGATGCTTTACCTCTTTTCAACCTTTTGAACTACTTTACGCTGGGCTCCTCAGTATCAGAATCTAGAACAATGCAAAAAGGAGGATCCACCTTCTCACTTCTTTTGCTTCTCCACCTTGTAAACTTCACAGTATCATTAGAAGCCAACTCTGAATCTTCAAGAATTTTTGGAGAATCTAAAACACCTACAGAAAGAAACAGTTCAATCTTATTAGTTAGAAAAAGGGATGGTTCAATTTTTGGATTCCTTGGACTCTTTCTGGTTCCCAACACAGGGGCAGCTGAGATTTTCTTCTTTTGGGATTCAAGCCACTTCTCTGTCTTCTGAAAAACCTCCTTAGTTAAGGACTTCACATTTTCTTCTTCCTTTGCCAGCCATTCAATTCTTTTGATTACCATTTCAGCTCTTGATACTACATTTTGTGACTCTGATCCACTGCTATCTTCATCTTTAATATTTCTAATGCTGAAAGGTAGCTTTAAAGCAGTGATTTGTTTCAGGCAAAACCTAGAACACAATCTTTTAGTAACCTCAACTTCATCTATTCCATCATCCCAGTAGTCTTCCAAAGCTGGCTGATGAAGGAACATGGCATCCACTCTGAAATTGTCTGGGCAATACCTGGGAAGTTTTAATGGAGCATCACTGAAACCTCCTACTCTTAAATAGGTAAAAGTAGGAAACTAAATATAAAAACTTTCATAAATTTTCACAAATTCCATAGCCTCCTCTGATATCCTACAATTAGGTTTTCCCCTTAATTCAAAGACTAATTGGGATGAAAAGGTATCATGCACTTTCTTAAAACCCATGGGGTGTTTTCCTTTTTGTAACAGGGGGTGATATTCATAGATGGGCATACTACTATTCCATTCTTCATGAGGTAGACCATCCCAGATTCTACAAATGGAAAGAATATAAAAGAGGTATGAAGACATATAAAAACTGGAAATTAAAGCTGGCTGAGATAAATCTTCATGTAATTACTGGGTGAACCCACAATAGTGGGTTACACTTTTTTGCCTGAACGGACACTGAACTCTACATTTTGAGAAAAACTTTCAGATTCAGATGCATATTATCATTAAACCATTTGAAATTGGAAGAAGAAGTAAATTAGTGTCTTTTAGGATCTTTTGTCTAGATTCTAAATATATTTTTTATTTTTATTTTTGAGTTGATTTGAATGGTTTTTTCTTTCTCCCACGAAAACTGGTATGTTACTAAAAATGTCATTTTCAAATAGTTACATTGTTTTCATAGAGCATAACTTTTTTTCTAAAATAGATATCAATGTGATTATTTCAAATTTAGTTTTGTAACATTTGTACAGAGGGCATGCAATTGGTTTTATGACATTATCATGATTATTTCATATTTTATCAATGTTTGAAGTTGACTAAATCATAATTTTGACACACCTTGACTACATAGCTTATAACTTGTCATGTATTTCTCCAATTTCATTTTTATTTTTTTTAATAGAAAGAGAACTTCAATACCTAGGGCATAGATATTTTTTAGATTTTTTTTCTCTGATTTACTATTTTTCCATAAGCCTCAAACATAGAGGTAGACATACAATGAAATATCTATGTTTAGTAAAACCAAAAATACAAAGTCACAATAAACTTAATATATATTAACATTATAATAATTAGAAATATTTTTCTCATTAGTACCTTACTACATAGATAGGTTTTTCAAATGGATTCATTTGATCTACCAAAAGATAAAGTGAAAGTGATTTTTTGTCAGCATTTTAATAGGTGCGAAGGAGACTCCATTGTAGGTATGAATGAGGAGTATAGATGTTATATCAATGTTTTTTTTATCTAAGAGGCTTTGAGCTAACCATTTGTAATTAGTTCCTTCAAATATAACCTCTCAAGGTTTAAATCATCATATTTTATTAAAAATGTGTTATTTCAGCAAAAATCAGCATGTCTAAAAAACTGTAACCCACTATTGTGGGGTCACCCTACTCAGCTATTATTTCGGCCCAGTCAACAACATTACCAATGTCTAGGATAGCCTACACAAAAATATACATCCAGTCTTCCTAGTTGGTGTCTATAGGATTACCTCTAACCTTGTTCAACATCACCATTATATCCATAACTTCTCTGAATAGGTGATCTTTTCTAAGTGGTCTAGGCAAACGGGAACCACCCTTTTCTGGGTTTAACAGCCAATCCCTTGCTATGTTATTCCTATACTCCTTGTTCCTCTTAGAGTTTTCTATAGCTTTACTGATACTCCAATTTCCATAGATTTCAACTAATGGAATTCCGAGAGCGGCCATTATTACTATTCTATCAATATTTACTAGAACTTTTCCACTTTCCATTTTAATGCACCTCTTGGCCTTGATGTACCTATTTCGGCATTCTATTACTAACTCTGGGCATGGAATCACTTCAGGAAAACCAGCAACTTCTAATAAACCACTCTCTACAATCCTAATGGATATGGCTTCATCAACTATTTTCCTCAGCCTTGAAATGATTTCTCTAATATCATCATCTACTATAGTTGTATCCCTCATTTCAGGTAAACAACAACTAACTAGAGAAAATCTATTTTCCTTCATGAATTTTACTTTGGAAGAAGACATACTGAAATATAACCTTGTAAAATTCTTATGAAGACAACTCTTTACAAATGCAGAAGCTCAAATGAATTACAGGGCCAAGGTTGCTGTAAAACTCACCGTTTTCCTTCCTTTCAAGAATGTTACCTCACAGCTCCCAAAACACCTCCAGAAGATAGCAGAGCAGAATAAAGAAACATAAAGAGAGGGAAAAATAAATACACACTTGCTTCAATTCGCATCAGTTCACGAAAAACTACCATCAATTCATTTTCATGCCACAATAAATGATAACAACCTATTACACACACTTCTATTTAGTAAGAAAATCCCATGAGCTGATGTGGTGCCACTCTTTCCATTACATCAATCATTTCATTGTCAGTTGATAAAGATTTGGCTTGTGGCTTATATCCAGGTATTATTACACCTCAAAAATTGATCCTTAAACCATAAAGTTTGGGTTCAAAGTACACGATTCATGATATTTTAATTTATATGCACATAATACAATTATGGTGGACCCCAATAACTTCTATAAAAAGCTCAGGAAAATTATGAACTATGATTTTAAAGCCTTGGCTTGGGAGACTTTTTAGTGTAAAGTTGTAGAAGTGCACATTCTAATGTGAACTTTAAACTGAAAAATTGAGGTTCAAAGTTCAAGATTTAATTCAACATTTACACATGGACATATGACCATGATGAGAAAAGGCTTTTACAAGATGCAACATACACATGACACTTTTGGAGAAAAATATATTGAACTTTGAACCTTGAACCGACCGGTCAAGTTCAAAGTTCAAGGTTCAATTTGAAACTTAAACTTGACACAGCTTGAAAAATTATCGCATATTAATAAGGTAAAAATTTATTTGATGGGAAATAGTTGGCTCCGACTGGGGATTAGGACTATGAAGGACTAAACAAGGAATCCAAGCTCTCTGGTTTTGCACTAAGCAAAAAGATAACACACGCAACTAACCTAAAGCACAACAAAAACTTATGTATAAAGGAAAGCCGAACTTATCTACAACTCATAAAACTTCAGATTTTTCTCATTATAAGATAAGGGAATTTCATTTCCATGTCCGTACTTGAGTTTGAAAGAATTAGGTCCCAACACTTGACTGATTTCAAAAGGCCCCTTCCAAAGGGACTCAAATTTTCCATGGGTACCTCGGGGCTCTTTCCTTTTATCCCATAGCAGCACTCTATCATTTTCCATGAACATCCTGGGCCTGGCTCGTGTGTCAAAAATTTTCTTCACCCAAGATTGATATAGAGCTATGTGATTTACCATCTCTTCTTATTCTTCATGTATCTTACTTAAGTACATGATCCTTTTGTCCAATCCATTAGAAAAGATTTGATCTTCAATTACTTTCTGCAATTTTATGGTCGATAGCTCCAGAGGCATTGAGAGTTGAGCTTCTACTCCATACACCAGTTCAAATGGAGTCATACCTATAGCTCTCTTAGGAGAATTATGATTAGCCCAAAGAGCTTCGAACAATCTCTCATGCCAGTCTTTAGAATTTTCACTCACTAGCTTCTTCATAATATTGATCAAGTTTTCATTGGTAGATTTCGCTTGCCCATTGCCTTGGGGAAAGTAATTAGATGAGTGTGCCAATTGAATCCCATTATCATAGCAAAAAATTTTCATATCTTGAGAAGAAAAGTTCTATGCATTATCAGCAACAATCTTTGCAGGAACACCAAACCTGACCAAAATATTCTCTTTCAAGAAAGAACAGACCACCTCAATAGTAGTTTTCCCCACTGCAACAGCCTCTACCCATTTAGTAAAGTAATCTATAGTTGTTAGAATATGGGTATGTCTAGCACTGGATGGGGGATTTAATGGTCCTATAAAATCCAAACCCCACTGCTTGAATGGCTCATCAATTATTACTGGTCTTAAAGGAAAAGAGGCTAAATGTGGCTTTCCTGAAAATAATTTGCATTTTTCACATTGTGCTACCCATTTGTAGGCATCTTTAAACATTTCAAGCCAATAATAACAGTTCCTCAAAATTTTGAAAGCAGTTACTGTTGAGGAGAAGTGCCCACCACATGCTTCACTATGAAGTGACTGAAGCAACTTCTTCTAATAGTCCTCATCTACACACCTAAGAAACATTTCGTCCAGACCTCTTTTATACAAAATATCATCCATTATAACATACTTAGCTTCCTTAAGCTTCAAATTTCTTTATTCTTTTGTTGTAAGATGAGCCGGACATTCTCCATATGTAAGGTAATAGGCTACATCAGAGAACCATGTGTCTTTTAACCCCATAAATAAAGATAATGGAATATCACCTTTAGCAATCACATCATTTTCAAAGATCAATTTGCATAGACCTTGGCCCCTAACCGATTTGGTAGGTTTGATGTCTAGATCAAACTCTTGAACTTTGGCCACCCAGTTAGCTCTCTTATTCATAGACACCTCTTGTTGGGTTAGTATGCTCTTGACAACAGAATTTGGAACATACACTATGGAATGAGAATGCAGAATATAATACCTGAGTTTCTTGATGGCCTTTACTACTGCATAAGCCTATTTTTTTGTGGGTGAATATTTCAATTCATGATTCTTTGGAGGAATGCTCATAAAAGAAATAGGCACTTCCTCACCTGCCTCATTCTTTTGTAATAGGAATCTTGACATTGTGTTCTCAGATGCATAGCAATGTATCAAAAAGTCTTTATGAAAATCTAGATGAGCAAGGATTGGAGCCTGTGCAATTGCTTCTTTAACCTCATCAAAGGACTTTTTAGCCTAATCATTCCATCTAAATGTCTGCTTCTCACTTAACAAGTTGACCATAGGTCTAGTTGTTTCTAAAAAATCTGGCACGAATCTCCTCAGAAAATTGATTTATCCAAAGAAAGACCTTATTCCACTCATGTGGGATGGAAAACAAAATTTATAAATCATTTTCACCCTCTCTTGGTCTATTGCAATCCCCTTTCTGAAACTATGTGACCTAACAATTTTCCTTCAGTCACACAGAAGATTGATTTCTTGGGATTTAAAGATATCCCTTAGTTCCTACATTCTTGGAGAATGAGCTTCAAGTCTTTAGGATGTTTCTTTCTTCTATGGGAGAAAATAGTCATATCATCAAGGTACACCATGATCACTTTATTCATTAGATGATTGAAGGAGGAATTCATGGCTTTCTGGAAAGTCACTTCTGCATTAATCAGTCTGAATGGCATTTGGTTATATGCAAACGTACCCCAGGGGGTAGTGAATGATGTTTTGTTTTGGTCTTCTAGGGCCACACTAATTTGGTTGTACCCTAAAAACCCATCTAGCATCGACATCATTTCAAACCCCGCCACCATCTGAAGAATATGATCCATGTTGGGGAGAGAAAAATTGTCCTTCAAACTAGACTGATTGAGATTTCTGAAATCAATGCAAATTTGAATTTCTCCATTCTTTTTGTGGAAAGGAACTATGTTCACCACCCACATCAAATGATGGATCAGATAAATTATTTTTTCCTTAAGAATTTTATTAACTTCTCAGAAAATGGCATGAGCAACTCTAGGATTATAATTTCTCAATTTCTATCTAAAGGGTTTAGCTCCTGGCTTTAAAGGAATATGCTGGAACTTGCCTTTTCTGAAATATTTTAAATCCTCATATGACCATGCAAAAACATCTCTAAATTCCCACAGAAATTTTGTAAATACCTCTTTCTCAATAGGGCTACAACACATACCTAGGTTGACAAATTTAGGGTCTTCATTGCTTCCAATATTGATCTTCTCATAACTACTAGGCTGATCTTCTTTTATCCCATCAACATGGCCTACAAAGCAATCCTTATGATCAAACAAATTTTCCATATTTACAAGACCTTTAGGAATGTGATTTGCTTTTAATTGAATAACCTCTTCTTCTTTTTCAACTTTCTCATTAGAACAGAACTCTTGGCATTCAGATTCTGAACCCTTGAAAAAGACAGAGGAAAAATTTTCCATACCCTAAAGAAAAGACAACACATGAGCATCATCACTAAAAACTTGCCAAGAATTAGCATTGTCTAGAACATTGGGTTGATTGATGAGCTCAATGGTATACTGATCATTGTCAAAGTCAGGATGAGGAATCAACAGTGTTGCAGAACCGGCTAGGGCATCTGCTCTAGAATTCTTTTCTCTAGGAATGGAATCAATAGAGAAAGCCTGAAATCCTTCTATTTTGTCCCAGAATCTATTTTTGTAATGCTTCATTCTATCATTCCTGACTACATATTTTCCTCTTACTTTTTTCACAATTAGCTCAGCATCTCCTTTTGCTTTAAGCATTTTAATGCCTTTTCTTTTTGCTTCTTGAATCCCAAGTAACAAAGCTTCATACTCTGTAGTATTGTTAGTGTTCTCAAAGTCAAGCTTATAAGAAAAAGGGAATTTTTCTTCAGTAGGTGATATCAAAACCACTCCAACACCTCAACCAGCGGATGAACAGCTACCATCAAATTCTAAGGTCCACAGTTCCTCATCATCATTTTCATTCATGACCTCAATTTTTGGCATGATCAAATAGTTAGAGAAATTAGTCTCCTGGTACAAAATATGATACTTAGGATCATCAGAGGGAAAAACTATGTACTTGCACTTAGTCTCAAGTTGTAGAGTAACTTTTTTATCCCTAATGGAAACAATAGCCTGAGACCAATCTAATTTGATCTCTCCACCTAGATCTCTACAAAAGGTTCTACTCAAGAGCATACCATAACTTGCTGGTATGTCAACAACCAAAATGGTCAACTTGAGTCTTTTGTTAGGGAAAGATGCTAAAGCAACTTGAGCATCTTTGATTTGGCCAATCAAAGGAACTTGCTTGGAATCCATGGAGTAGCACCTACCAAAAGTTTTTGTCAAAGGAAGATCAAGGTCTTTTGCTACCAACGAGGGTATGATATTGTTAGAAGCTCTAGAATCTATGATACAATTACTAAGCTTATGACCATGGATGAACAATGATACATAAAAGGGCTTAGGTTTCCCTATAACAGGAGCAGGTTTTGAGGATTTGAGATTAATGATGGGCTCTTTGATCTCAGGTTGTTTTATGTTTGATTCAATAGGAGTTTCATTAGTGGATATAGTATTTACCTGATTGGACTGAACAACAGGAGAAGAACCTTTCACATAAGCAACCAACTTGTCTAATTCACTAGGATTTGACTTAAAATATTCAGCAAGGGATATTTGAATTTTAGTAGACTTGTAGAACTTTATAAAATCAAAAGTTGGTCCAGAATCTAACCTTTTAAGGATTTTAATCCCTCCAAGTTCACTCCCTAGAGTCTTTGTGCTGCTGCCAACTTGACTCATTGGTCCCTTATCTCTCTTTCCTTGAAATGGAGATGAAGAGTGACTATGGATTTTTCCACCCTATTGTGCTCGATTAAGCACCGAACATGAAGGATGCTCCAGAGTTGTAAGAATGTCACCACCTCATTCTGAGTCAGACTCATATTCAAGATAATAACTTACGGAGTTGCCAGGTCCTCCGAAGTTATCCTAGTTGCTAGGAATTTCCACAATCGTCTCTTTCTTGGCCTCCATTTGCTTGTACCACACCATCTCAAGACAAGAATCACCATCATGTTTATCAATCAAGTGAAAGATACACATGTTTTTTTTAGCAAGAGGTTCTTCAATCTAAAGTCCAGGCTAATGTGTTAAAGTATTTGATTGCTTTACATAATTTCCTATTCCTTGGCCTCCATACCTTCTAGGAATGTCTTGATATGGAGTAGGAGTAGTTTTTGGTAATTTCATTTTTAAGGTAATCATATCATTTACCAGTCTCTAAACCATAGGATTAGAAGATCCTGATGTAGAAGCCTGATTACTAGGAGTTTAGACCTCTCTTCTCCATTTCCCAGTAGTAATCATGTCA
Organism: Chamaecyparis obtusa; assembly: GCA_027943335.1. Classification (NCBI taxonomy): domain Eukaryota; kingdom Viridiplantae; phylum Streptophyta; class Pinopsida; order Cupressales; family Cupressaceae; genus Chamaecyparis; species Chamaecyparis obtusa. The sequence continues at coordinate 1,145,966 of BSBK01003919.1, forward strand.
TCCTAAAGCTCCACTACTAATGCTTGGGTAGCTACCAAGTCTACCACTCTTCCTCATCTAAAATGGAAATTGATATCAGGGGGCATAACATTTACAAAGAACCCCTTTCTATTTTCATCACTGGGATGATGAGCAATAGGAATCTGCTACAAGAGCTTGTTAAATTTAGCTATGAATTCTCACATAGGTTCCTACATCTCCTTCTTTAATTGGGAGAGCTGCAACAATAAGGAGTGTTCATCATCGGCTGCTTTAAAGCGAGCCATGAAAGTTGTTCTCATACCATTCCAAGTTGTTATGGACCCATTGGGAAAATGATGAAACCAATCTGCAGTAGTTTCAATCAAGGTTTGAATGAAAAGATGTATTGCCACATCTTCTATGCCTATGCCTATCACACTACATGCAGTATTAAAAGCATTAATGTGATCACTTGGAGAAAATTTACCATCACCACTGAACTTGGGCAGAACCTCTCTAGCCCCTTTAGGTAAAGCTTGTAGGTTAAAATTTTTTAGGTCCAGAGGACCAACCTAAGTGCCCCATGGTTGATTTTGGGCCATAACTGGCAGAGAAAAATTTAGAGGTTGAGGATTAAAAAGAGATGGGGTTACTATGCTAGATAATGTAAGCACCTAAAAACCAGAAATGGGAGTGGTAGACTTGATGGGAGAGGAGGCTCTACTAGTTGTTTGAGTCTTTCTTCTCATAGGAATATTAGGGTTAAAATTTAATCACTCAAAGGCTTCAAAATCTTCATCAACCAGTCCTTTTTCTCTATCCCCTTGGGTATATCTCTTTTCTGCCAGCTTATTGATTAAGACTATAACAAAAATATATATATAAAGAAAAGATTATCCTCTAGGTCTTTGGAATGCTCTATTTTCTATGGTAGCTAGTCGAGCCAAGGGAAAATGTCTCAACCACTTTCCAATCTCTTCTTCTTCCTCAATTACTAATCTCACTTGTTGGAATTGCTGACCACTTGTCCTTAATTTCCAAGAAGTATCATTCAGATCAGCAATAATATCCTCATGTGTATCATTGAAGTGAAGATTAGGTTGTAACACTAGGGGAAGCTCTTACTGGCTAGGAATTACCTCATCATGTAGCACCATAACTGACCATTAAAAGAGAAGAGTTAAGCTCTGGTCTACTTGTAAATATCCCTAGTAGAGTCACCAAAAATCTGTTGGTATATAGATTTTCCTTCTTACTAAAACTATAACAATTTGCAAATACTCTGGCTCAAGATGAAGGAAAAAATCATACAACAGTTGAGTTAGTCACTCATGACTAAAATCTCTGCGATCAAAGGAGCAACTACCTTATATAAATATCATTCTTAACAATTCATTTATTTGAAAAGAATGAAAACCATAAAAGTAATGTATACTTTTGACCTGAAAGTACAAAGGATTTTTCAAAACTCATATGAAATAACTAGTGAGAGATTTATGCTTTGAGAGAAAATCCACACTTATCTAAGCCAACTGACTAAGACTGTAAAGAAAATTCCCAGAAAGATCGATTCAACATACACTAAAATAAAACTGAAAAGGGATGTATGATCTTGAAACACATACACAGATTACAGCAACATGAAATCAATTCCAACTAAAATCAACATACATTTATTAACCAGACACACTGATCTGAAAAAGATATTTCTATTTATTATATATATCAACTGATACTATATCATGAGTTTCAAATCAAAACATAAACCATTCCATGAAAGTATTTGCAGTAAATATTAAACTATAATTTTTTGCTACCAGAGAACCGAACCTTGCAAGGTCTTTCAAAAATTAACTTATAGCCACGCAAGGCATAATCAGTTTCATAACTAAAGTCTATTCTTGGAAAAGAACTAAAACCCTATAACTACTTGGAACCATCCTTTCAAAGACTAATCAAAATAGATTAGCTTTTCTTGGCCTCGGCACTAATGGTGGGCTCAGTTGCTTTGTGCTCATCTGACCACTCCTTGAAAGCTGCCATGAATCTCTCCATCTCCTTATTTGGTGAAGAAACAAGATCTAGCCTTTGTTCCCAGATATCTTTGTAGTTTTGTAACTGCTCCAGCTTAGTATTCAACATTTTCACTAGTTCTTCACGGAGCATTATTAGTGATTGCACCCTGGCAATGACTGAGCAGTCTCAGAATACCATTTCTTTGGCATCTTTTAAACCTTGTGCTTTTCTAGTAAAGGATTATTTCATCCTGGCCTCATCTATTCTCATTTTCACTTCACCTATGGATAGATTGTAGACACAATTTATATAATTGCTGACAACTTCCTCAACATGGGCTACTATCTTTAGAATCTTCTCTAATTCATCGATACCTTGATCAATTAAAGTACATAGCCATTCCTCATTAACCTTTGCTACAAACAAGAGACTGGTATCAACACTAGGAATTACCTTCTCAGACAGGAACTTTTCTATGTCGTAACTGAAAGCTTCATCCATATTAGCTATTGCTATCTCCAGACTGTCTCTCTTTCCTTCCCAAAGCTTGACTTTAGCCTCTAAGGCAGATACTAGATCAGAAGATCTATTAGTTAAACTCTTGTAGGCTTGAGCAAAGCAATTGAACATCTCTCCAACTTCTCACATCCAATAATAGAATGCCTTAGAGAAGGATCTCTCCTTATGTACCTGATCAAGGAACTTTTGATTGTTTGGAGACTTGACATTTAGACTTAAGGGTACCATCGCCAAAGGATGACGAATAGGATTCTGCAATTGCTGAATGTACTTTACCATTTCGCATAAAGCTTTCTTCACCTTAGCTTTATCTTCAACATCCTTTAGCACTCTGTGATTGATTTTACTATTTGCTAAATTCAAAATCTTCAAATCAGTAGCTCTGGAAGACACTCCTAAATCCACTTTATCCACAGTGAAATCTTGCTCGATGACTTCAACACTGGTCTTGTTTGAATTAGGCTTGAAAATCTCTATGAACCAATGACCTGTGGTCGAATCTACATCCACCATAGACTTTTTTTTTGTCTTCTTTGTTCTAGGGGACTTTCCAAGGTATTTACTAACCAGGTCACCAACAGGGACTAAGGTAGACACAATGTTCCTCTTCTTATTCATAGTTAGATCCATCCAATTTGGAGAACTAGGAGTTGTATTCTGTAGGGAAACAGTGCTACTTGGATTGCTCGGGGTAACAGGCTCTTGTTGACTTGAACTCCCATCAGATACTGAATCCATAGTGGATGCTTTACCTATTTTCAACCTTTTGAACTTCTTTACGCTGGGCTCCTCTGTGTCAAAATCTAGAACAATGCAAAAAGGAGGATCCACCTTCTCACTTCTTTTGCTTCTCTGCCTTGTAAACTTCATAGTATCATCAGAAGCCAACTCTGAATCTTTGGGAATTTTTGGAGAATCTAAAATGCCTACAGAAAGAAACGGTTCAATCTTATTAGTCAGAACAAGGGAGGGTTCAATGTTTGGAGTCCTTGGACTCTTTTTGGTTCCCAACATAGGGGCTGCTAAGATTTTGTTCTTTTGGGCTTTAATCCACTACTCTATCTCCCAAAAACCCTCCTTAGTTAAGGACTTCACATTTCTTCTCCCTCCACCAACCAGTTAATTCTTCTGATTACCATTTCAGCTCTTGATACTACATTTTTTGACTTCGATGTAGTGCTATCTTCATCTTTAATATTTCTGATGTTGAAAGGTAGCTTTAAAGTAGTGATTTGTTTGAGGGAAAACCTAGAACACAATATTTTAGTAACCTCAACTTCATCCTATGCAATCATCCTAGTAGTCTTCCAAAGCTGGTTGATGAAGGAACATGGCATCCACTCTGAAATGGCTCTCAATAAAACCTTTGCTATCAAAGTAGTTCCTTGCTTGATATGGATAGAGATTCATTTCTTTCAACTCATTGATTAAAAAGGAAAAGTCATGCATCAACCAAAATTTGTAATGTCCTAGTTCAAGTAGGAAGAAGGCACTGATACCTCTCTTGACCTTGTACTTCTTCTCAACCATTATTAACTGCCTTCCTACTTCAAGAAGAATGCACTTGTCTAGGCAATACCTAGGAAGTTTTAATGGAGCATCATTGAAACCTCCTACTCTTAAATAGGTAAAAGTAGAAAACTAAATATAAAAACTTCCATAAATTTTCACAAATTCCATAGCCTCCTGTGCTATCCTGCAATTAGGTTTTCCCCTTAATTCAAAGACTAATTTGGATGAAAAGGTATCATGCAATTTCTTAAAACCCATGGGGTGTTTTCCTTTTTGTAATAGGGGGTGATATTCATAGATGGCATACTTCTATTCTAGTCTTCATGAGGAAAACCATCCTAGATTCTAAAGATGGCAAGAATATAAAAGAGGTATGAAGACATATAAAAATTGGAAATTAAAGCTGGCTGAGATAAACTTTCATGTAATTGCTTAGCTATTATTTCAGCCCAGTCAACAACATTCCCAACATCTAGGATAGTCTGCACAAAAATATACATCCAATCTTCCCAATTAGTGTCTATAGGATTACCTCTAACCCTGTTCAACATCACCATTATATCCCTAACTTCTTTGAACAGGTGATCTTTTCTAAGTGGTCTAGGCAAATGGGAACCACCCTTTTCTGGGTTTATCAGCCAATCCCTTTCTATGTTATTCCTATACTCCTTCTTGTTCCTCTCAAAGTTTGCTATAGCTTTACTAATACTCCAATCTCCATAGATTTTAATTGATGGAATTCTGAGAGCGGCCATTATTACTATTCTATCAATATTTACTAGAACTTCACCACTTCCATTTTAATGCACCTCTCAGCCTTGTGGTATCTATTTTGGCATTCTATTACTAACTTTGGGCATGGAATAACTTCAGGAAAACCAATGGCTTCTAATAAACCACTCTCTACAAATCCTAATGGATATGGCTTCATCAACTATTTTCCTCAGCCTTGAAATGATTTCTCCGATATCATCGTCTACTATAGTCATATCCCTCATTTTAGGTAAACAACAACTAACTAGAGAAAATCTATTTTCCTTCATGAATTTTACTTTGGAAGAAGACATACTAAAATATAAGCTTGTAAAATTCTTATGAAGGCAACTCTTTAAAAATGTAGAAGCTCAAATGAATTATAGGGCCACGGGTGCTGTAAAACTCACCGTTTTCCTACCTTTCGAGAATGTTACCTTGCAGTTCCCAAAATGCCTCCAGAAGATAGCAGAGCAAAATAAAGAAACGTAAAGAGAGGGAAAAATAAATACACACTTGCTTCAGTTCCCATCACTTCACGAAAAACTTCCATCAATTCACTTTCACACCGCAATAAATGATAACAGCTTATTACACACACTTCTATTTAGTAAGAAAATCCCATGAGCTAAGGTGGCACCACTCTTTCCATCACATCAATCATTTCATTTTAAGTCAATAAAGATTTGGCTCATGGCTTATATCTGAGTATTATTACCCCTCAAAAATTGATCCTTGAACCATAAAGTTTGGGTTCAAACTACATGATTCGTGATGTTTTAATTTATATGCACATAAGACAACTATGGTGGACCCCAATAACTTCTATAATGAGCTCAATAAAATTATGAACTATGATTTTAAAACCTTGGCTTGGGAGACTTTTTAGTGTAAAGTTGTAGAAGTGCACATTCTAACGTGAACTTTGAACTAAAAAACTGAGGTTCAAAGTTCAAGATTTAATTCAACATTTACACACAGACACGTGACCGCAATGAGAAAAGGCTTTTACAAGATGCAACATACACGTAATACTTTTGGAGAAAAATATATTGAACTTTGAACCTTGAACCGACCGGTCAAGTTCAAAGTTTGAGGTTCAATTTGCAACTTAAACTTGATACAGCTTAAAAAATTGCCGCATATAAATAAGGTAAAAATTTATTTGACGGGAAACAAACACCATCACCCAATCCTTTCCCGCACTTACTATCCAACATCCTGAGCTCATTGACAACACATCCATTGATCCAAGCGAAGTCATCCATACTTTCCAAATAGACTATGCTCTCACATGCTACCTACACGTAGTAGAACCCATGATGACTTCCTTTAGTAAAACTAGCATCAGCATGACAGAGTCGAATATCAAATATCTCAGTCAAAATAATAAAATAAAAAAGAAAAATATTTTTGAGGCTGAAAACCACTTTGTGGCAGTCTCAGAACCTAAAATAGTAAAAACAAAAGACCTATCTAAAGGTGAAAACCTCTCTAAGGCACCTAAGGATGAGATATTTTATGTCCTTTTGAGTCATTTACATGATATATCTCTAGTATTGATAGAACCAACTTAGTCTATCAATTTGGGTACAATAGAGGAACCATAGTTGATTCATGTAGGACAATCTCTGTCAGAAGAAGAAAGCCAAGCATTCACAAAATTCTTAACAGAGAAGAAAATCAATTATGCATGGAAATATTCAAATATGCCTGGATTAGATCCTAATCTCATCATGCATCATCTCTCTATTACTCTAGGAGTCGAACCAGTCAATAAAAAGTTACGTAAAATTCATCCTCATGTGGCACTCCTTTTCAAAGCTATGCTAGAGAAACTATTAAAAGTTGGGTTTATCCAAGTCAATGATTATGCAAAGTAGATCTTGAACATAGTTCCAGATTTAAAACTAGATAAATCAATCAGAGTATGCACAGATTTTAAAGATGTAAACAAAGCATGCCCTAAGGATGATTTTCCACAACCAAACATTGATATGATAGTGGACATGACTGTGGGCTTTGAAATGTATTCTTTAATGGATGGTTTCTTTGGATACAACCAAATCAAGATCACTCAAGAAGATCAAGAGAAGACAACTTTTACTTGTGCATGGCCTACTTTTTGTTGGAACATCATGCCATTTGGTCTTAAAAATGTTGGTGCTACATATCAATGAGCTATGACATCTATCTTTCATGATATGATGCATCGAACTATGGAAGATTATGTTGATGACACCTTAGCAAAATCAATGAAAAGATTTGAACATCTAGCTGACTTAAGAAAAATACTAGATAGAATGGAGAAATTTAGTCTCAGACTAAATCCTAAGAAATGTGCATGTGGTGTCACTTCAGGAAAACTTCTAGGGTACATTGTTTCAAAGAAAGGAATCGAAGTGGATCCAACAAAATTCAAAGCGAACATAGAGATGCAACCTCCTAAGAACATCAGTCAAATGAGGACCTTACAAGGAAGGGTACAGTCAATCAAACACTTCATATCTTAGCTAGCAGACATATCACAACCTTTCAAAAAAACATTGCATAAAGGTGTGACCTTCGCATGTAATGAAGAATGTGATAAGAAATTTAATCATACCAAAAAATATATGGTGAATCTGCCAATTCTCATGCCTCTTATCCAAGGGAATCCATTGATATTGTATGTCTCCACTACAAATACTTCATTAGGGGCATGACTAGCACAACATGATGAAAACAAGAAGGAAAGGGCTATCTACTATATCAACAAAGCATTGGTAGCTTATGAGAAAAACTATTCCATGATAGAAAAAGTGTGTCTAGCTATCATCTTTGCATCATAGAAGACCAGACACTACATGTTATCTCCAACTACACAATTAATAGCAAAAATTGATCCATTGAAGTACTTATTAAGAAAAGTTGCACTCAAGAGTAGATTACCAAAATGGGTAATGCTACTGAGTGAATTTGACATCAAGTATGTTGAAAGCAAAGTTATCAAAGGGAAAGTCAATACAGATCAGTTAGTTGAAGTGCCAATGTTTGATTATGAACCAATGCAAATGGAATTTATTGATTCCTCTATCATCCACTTATCTTCAAGAATGTATAAATTATTCTTTGATGGATCCTACACACAAAACAGATCTGGAGCTGGCATATTGTTCATAACAACACAATGTTACTCCATTCCAAAGGCATTTTGAATCAAGTTCCCTTGCACCAACAACATAGCTAAATATGAAGCTCTACTAAATGGTATGAAAATAGCAATAGAATGGAGAGTAATAGAACTACACATTCATGGAGACTCACAACTGGTCATACACCAAGTAAATGATGTGTATCAAATAAAGGATGAGAAACTTGTTCCATACAAGTGCATGGTAGATGATTTAAAGAAATACTTCATATCTATCACATTTGAACAGATTCCTAGAATGGAGAACAAGACTATTGATGCTATGGTGATGCTATAATCTTTACTACAACAACCTGAACATGAGCTACACTACAAGTTCCTAGTGGAAGCATTGTCATTCCCTACCTATGATTATCCAAAAACCCACATGATCTACAATGTTGTTGGTCATGATTCCTCCCATTACAAAAACATATAATCCTACATTTGAGACAAGATTATTCCTGATACCTTTAACCATCATGAAAAGTGTTACCTTATTTGAAATGCATCATGGTATGTCATCATTGGTGATGATTTATACAAATGAATTTTGGATTGTACACTTCTTAGGTGTTTAGAATGTGAAGAGTCGCAACGCGCATTAGAGGAAGTCCATGAAGGTATTTGTGGATCACATTCCAACGGTTTGACACTAGCTCAAAAAATCATTAGGGCTAGGTACTATTGGCTGCACATAGAAAAAGAGGCCGTGTAATATGCCAAGAATTGTCAAAATGCCAGGTCCATGGTAATTTCATTCATGCACCAGGGAGAGATCGCATTCCCTTTACAACACAATGGCTTTTTCAACAGTGGGTGTTTGATCTCATAGGGGCTATTTATCCACATTTGTCAAATGGTCATACCAATTTCATAACAACAATAGATTACTTCAAAAAGTGGGTAGAAGCGGTTCCTTTGACATAGGCCACTAGTAAATAGATATCAATGTTCATACTAAATTACATCATCTATAGGTATGGTATACCACACTCCATCATCACAGACAATGGAGGCCAATTCAAGAATAAGGATCTAGACTCCTTATGCTCTAAATTCAAGATCACTCAACATTGGTCATCCAGTTACTATCCACAAGGGAATGGACAAGATGAAGCATCCAATAAGAACTTATTGAAAATTCTACATTGTACAGTCAACACGACAGGAAGAGATTGGCACCTGATGATAAATCCAGCTCTTTGGTCCTACAGAATAAGTATTAGAACACCCACTGGGGCTACTCATTTTGCTTTAGTATATGGGGTTGAAGCGGTACTACCTATTAAGGTTGAAATCACATCACTAAGAATTAGAATGCATGGTCTGGTGACTGATGATGACTACATAGTGTCTAGGTTACAAGAGCTTGAACTACTAGATGAGCACATGCAAGCTGCGTATGATTATCTCAGACTATATCAGAAATGAATGTCTAGAGGCTACAACAAGAAATTTAGACACGGAGAATTTCAGATTGGCGATCTAGTCTTGAGAGAGAATACTAAGAATCAATCAAATCAAGAATGCAAGGGGAAGTTTGAACCCAACTAGCTAGGTCCCTTTGTTATCACTACTAATTTTCTCTCTAGAGCCTATCAACTCTCAACGACTGAAGGAGAATAGCTCTAAGAACCAATCAACGTTCTCCATCTAAAGAAATTCTACGCCTGAGACATTTAGCCTATGGAAAATGTCTTGAAAAATTATAAAAATTGGAAAAAGTCCTAAAAAATGATCATCCTAGTGAAAACCTAGCAATAGGTGCGTTGATGGCTCACAAAAAAAATAATCAAAAAACAAAAAAAATTGAAAACATGAAAAATAAAAAAAAAGAAAAAGAAAAAGAAAAAGTGCCATGGTGAAAACCTGGTAAATAGGCACCTTGGTAGCAAAAATAGAATCTCTACCAAGATGGTGAAAACCCAGCAAATGGGCACCACTTGTATCAAAACGCTCTATCTATCAGTGTAATCTTGGTATTTCCCAGCTTTCAGTACTGCTTTAGTTTGTACATATCTCATTGTTTGCTTTTGCGTCATGTTTTAAATAAAGTCAGTATGTGCACCAAGCAAAAAAAGCGTATGTATCCTATCAATGATTCAAACTTGGGGGCAAACCATGTCATATCCTATGGTCCTCATTATACCTCAAACAAGTCATATCCAGTTAGAATCCTTTAGTGCTACCTTCGAGTTAGTTTGTCTCCCTACCAGAAAAGGATTTTGCACACCAAATAAACTACAACAAACAAAATAATTTTTGCACAAATGCTTTAATCTTCTTGTATGCTAACTGATTCACATTGAGATTTTTGTATATTCTGTAATCACCTAAAATTGGACAAGATCAATCAAGTGAATAACTAAGGCAAAAATAAAAGCAATTAAATCAAATCAATCTAGAATCGAAGTAAAATTGAAATCAAGCCATAAATCAATTTTAATTAAAATCAAAATCCATAAATTCAATTTAAATCAAATAAATCATGATAAATCAATCAATTGTGTAATTAATCTAATTAATTACATAGTGCAATTAAATCAAATCAACGCTTTCAAGGGGTACACATGGCTAAGGATATTAATTAAATGAAATTATTTAAATCTTATTTTCCCTCAACCACCAAATGGGAGAAAAAATCATAAACCAATAGGATTTAACGATTGATCTCACATGGATCAAGCCTAAATGGAATCTCAATCACTCACTTGGAGAATGCATCTTTTCCACTCATTTTGTCCTTTGGTCCCAAGCTTTGAGGACAAAATATTTAAATGGTCCCCAAAGGTGGAACCATGGACTTAACCCTCACCTAATCATGATCAAATCAACCACATGCCCTATCCTTGCCAAAATCTATAATAGCAAGGCATAATTGAAGCAATAATCATCCACAATTATTTGAAAAGCATAAAACCTCTTCCAATTTTAAGCTAGAAAGGAAAATCTAGGAGCTAATTAGACTAATCTCTTTTGGAATTAATTAGTTTAGCTTTTCTTATCATATTTTCATATTAGGATTGTCACTAATGGAAGCTTGCTGAGAGATTCTAATTAGCATCCCTAATTAGAGGGCCATAGAGTGCTCAATTGTCTTTAATTTTGCTTAATTAGGTTTCTAGTTGTGGTAATTTAATTATTATTTTGAGTTATTGATGATACTAACCCTATGAAGGTTCTTTCCTTAGAACACAAAATGGCACCCACCGTGGGGAAATAGGCCTCATTAATTTTTAAATTCAAAGAAATCATTTTTTTCTTGCATATTCTTGTGTTTTTCTCTACTTTACAGGTTCTATTGTGCATCTGAGAGTTTTTATTGTGCTTACAAGCATTTCTACAACACTTTTGAGGCCTGAAACAACACATCCATGACAAAGTTTTGTGCCTTTGCACAGTGAAATGACGCTTACAATACTTCTAATATTCTGTCTAAAACTCTTTTAGCACATATACCCTAACTCTGCAATGCATTTAATCCACTATGCAGTGCGTACACATTTCTTTATGTGTGTTTGATTCATTAAATAGCGCATTTAAATTATGTTTATGCTCATTTAAATTCTATTTTTGCGCATTTAAAATTTTTTGTTGCACTTTTAATCATTTCTATAGCACATACAAGCATTTATGTAGTGCGTATAATTTTTTTAATAATTTTAAAATTTTGATGGTAAATAATATTTTCTCTGTGTTTTTCTGATGTCAAGACATAAGTTTTTTTTTGGAAACCAAAGGCCAAAATCCATAGTGAGGATAAAAACATCACAAAAGGGTTGAAAAGAGAGAAAAATCTTCATCTTAACAACATTTTTAGGAGGATTCCAAGCAGGAAGGGGATGAATATGAAAAGTACTTGCATATAATTGAATTGGATTTTTACTCCCTAAGTTTGTCATTTTTTTTCTCAATTTCTAAAAGAATGGAGTAAAAGATAAATTGCTTGGATTTCTTCACTTTGTTTGTTTGTGTTGGATTAACAATTTCAAATGGATGCAAAGGAGTTGTAACAATCACCACTAGGTGAGTGAAATGATGAGAAACTCAATTAAAAATTCCCCTAGCCTTTGCTAGCTTCGAATCAAGGTAAGCCTAAAACTTGGTCAATTTTTTCTTAAATTGTGGCCTTGTCATTTCTAAAATCTAGTAATTAAAGTAGCATAAGGGATAAATCAAGCATTTAATTCAAAAACCTATTGTTTATGGAAGAGAATAGCAATACTCAATTCCCATTTATTAGTGGGTTTGGAAATTGAACCTTGTTAAAAGTGTTTGGGAATCAAGAAATAGATAGGGATATGCTCTTCACCTTTTGGTGAATCAAACTCCCAAAACCTATCTCTTCATTCCACTTTAGTGCTTTCAATATGAACATGCTAGATCCATAGTGGGCCCACCTCCTGAGATTTGCCTTAACAAGGCCAGTGAGAGGGACAACCCAAAGTGGGATACAATTTCCTTTGCCACAATAATCTGACCCACTATAAAACAAAATGCATTCATCCTTAATGGGGTAGATGACAAAAGGATATTAAGCTGCAAACTTCCTCGAGTAGTCCTTCGAGATTGTGCAAAATTCTGACATACCGGTGGTGGGAAGCCCCTTATTTTTGTGGGATGAAACTTGATATTTTTTTTAATAGAATCCATACCGAATCCTAGATAAATTAGCAAGCCTACCTCATTCAAGCCATTTAAAAGCCAAATTTGACCTTAGGTATATTTATTGCAAGAATTTCTTATGATAATTGATAAAATCATTATGTTATGCTTGAAGGTTTTTGATTACAAAAATAAAAAATCCATTAAGATCTAAAAATCAATTAATAACAAAAATTCAAAAGAATATTCTATTCACAAGAATTCAAGAAATGGAAAAAGAAATGGAAACGTCATCCAAAAAATCCTCATTAAGAACATTGTTTCCTTACCTTTATGATCCTATTATTACATCCACTTCTACATATTCTTCAGAAAAAAGGGCTATTCCAAAATCTCACATTAATTATATTGTTGATCAAGAAGAACATTATGAACATCATATCTTTGATAATTCAACCTTTGATCAAAAATAAAATTATGAATACCCTATATTTAATCAAGAAAATCCTAATGATAATCCAATCTTTGATGATGAACCTATTTCACAATATCAAGAGAATCTCATCTTTGATCAAGTAAATCAAGAGGAATTAGTCCCATCTCAACAATTTTCATCGCGTGACAACTTTTTGAAAAACAAAAATACATCCAAATATCCATGGGATAGATCATTTACTCCTTTGGGACAATCTTACGAATTGGCTTTGAAAAAAATCCTTTAAAATGATCTCATCATGTTGCCTCAAATCACTTCATGTGGTTTTATCTTTTTGAGAAACTATTGTGCATATCATAGACATAATGAACATGAAACTTTAGATTGCATGGATTTGAAGCATCAAATCCAAAATCTTATTGATGATGACAGAATTGAAATTGAAAATCCTAATGAATCATCTAATGAAGATACTTTTCTCAAGAAAAATCAAACTTATGAACACATGTCTAGTAGTGGTCCTCTTATAGCTTTCACCTATTCCACCATTCCTCCATTTAATATAGAAGCAAAGCTATCCAATATTCCTCCATCAAACAAACATCCAAACAATTTTCATAATGACTATGTATACCCTCAAGGGCTACCTATAAAAGAGATCCAAGCTAATTTACATCTTGCTACAAACTTCTTTCATGCTTCAAAGGTTATAGACCCCAATACTTCTATGTGGGTGAATTTTGTACCTAGCTATGAACACAATATTTCAGTAAAACATTAGAGGTTAGCAAAAATCAAAATATGAAAATAAGAACAATATAGCTAACCAGGCGATTTACTACCTTCTAGTAGGTGCGAGTATGGTATTCTCAGATTAGATCGAGATCAGTGACAATGCAACACCTAAACGAAGGATTTGAATGCAAAGAAAGCAATAAAATATGAATGCAAATTAATCTATTTTATTTTTATTTTTTATGCAATAAGATGAGAAAAATTGATAATAAATTAATCTAAATGGATTGAAATGATATGCAATTTAATCTAACAATGATATGAAATATGAAACTAGAATGAATTGAAAACAAGATTGATCTCACAAAACATTGATTCGCAAGAAGCTTGATGATTCCTCTGATGTCAATTCGCCAGAGTAAGTATGCAAATTTTGTGGATGATTTGTAAAGAGCTGAGCCTTGATTTTATAGAATTCCAGGGCTTGAGGGTGCATGGAAAAAGTCATAAATCACTCTTGATGAACTCAAGTTGATTTTTGAGTTGACAAGAAATTAGAAATAGATAACTCATAAAATCATGCAAGAACAACTTTTTAACTCAAATCAGAAGTTTAGATCAACTTTGAACTCAAAATAGATGTTGAGTTTCGAAAAGATAACAAGTTGAATTGATTTTCTAATTTAAATTTTAACTGCTCTTTGAATGTGCACAAATAATCATGAATTAATTAAATAAATAAAGTGATTTATCTTCAACTTAACTGATTTTAAAATTAAAACAATTGATTTATGGGTTAATCAATTATTAAATCAAACTTTATTCCAATTAAATCATTAAATTTAACAACTTTGATTTTAAATCAATTAAATAAATATCCAATTGATTGTTTGTAGGAATTTTGATTTATTGTCAAAATAAAAACAATATTAATTAGGAATAAATGCAATTAAATCTAATTAAATAATTAAGTGGCAGAATTAAATTAATTAATTAAATATTCATCATATTCAATTAATCAACTTTAGGATAAATAATAACATTTATCGCCAAATAATATTTAATTAAAGATAATTATGATAAATAGGAATATTGCTAGGAATATTCCTTGATGCAGAATTTAGGATAAAATCAATTAAAATTTGATAATGTGCAGATGTGCCTTAGGTTAGGACTTTTGTATCAATTTCTTTTGAGTTGAAGATGTAGGAGGTTAATGAACCTATAGCCCATTTTTGGGGTATTACAACTTCATGTGCTATGATTCCTATCATACCTATTTCAAATGAACCTCCATCAATCCTTCAAGAATCCCCCATAAAAATCCAAACTACTACTGTGTCCTTAGAAGTGGCTCCATGTCAAGAGACTAATCCAAAGTGCAAAGAAACAAGTATTATTAAGGATCAAGATCAAGATATTATCCCTTATTATCCTATATTTGACCAAATTCCTATACCTCAAGAGTCTCATGATGAACCTTTCATACCCTTCCATTTCTTTCAAGAAGATATCCTTCCATCTCAAACACCCCATATTCCTTCACCTCCTATATCATACCCATCTCCTAAGAAAGATCAAGGTATTCCTTCCATCTCTAATGAACTTATTGAATATCCAAAGAAACTTATTCTTCCTAAGCTATCCAAATATCCTTGTCAAGGTACCCCAACATCCACTTTTCATAAGCCTCCATATCTATCTCAAACTTCAACTACTCCTATCAAAGTCATTCCTATGAAAGATACTCATAAGCCTACTAGTATAAAGATAAATCTGAAAGAAGAAAGCCTTGGCCATGCAACCCAAAATAAAGATGTTGATATCCCTCCCACATCTCATTTACCTCCATTTTCACATAAGCATATTCCTTCTACATCCTCCAAATCCATCCTTGGTCCCTATATCCCAAAGTTGAAACCTTATACATCCTCCAAATCCATCCTTGGTCCCTATATTCCAAAATTGAAACCTTCATATCCTCAATCCATATTGGGTCCTTATATCCCTCCATCAACCTTTTCTACCATCCCTATCCCACAATCCACTTACCCTATATCCTATCAAGATCAACAAAGACCTACATACTTGAGAAACCAAACACTCATCCATATGAACCATCCATATCAACCTTATTCATCCACCAATCCCAAGTCTTTTGGAAGAAATTTGAATGCACAACATAAGAATCAGAAAATCAAGAATCCACTTATGTATGAAGATCACTATGTCCAATCTAATCGACATGTGAATGCAAGAAAAAAATAAATATTCAAGAGACCATAAAGTTCCATCAAGCAGAAAGAAGAATCAAAGAAAATGTGGGTTCCTAAATTCGGCATTGAAGAAATGCATTCTAAACCATCCAAAAAGAAAGAAAAATCAAATAAAATGTGGGTTCCTAAATCCAAGAAAAATCAAATAAAATGTGGGTTCCTAAATCCCTCATTGAAGAAATGCATTCTAAAGCATCCATCAAGCAAAAATAAAAATCAAAGAAAATGTGGGTTCTTGAATCCCTCATCGAAGATATGCATTCTAAAGCATCCAAAAGGAAAGAAAAACCAAAGAAAGTGTGGATTCCCAAGTCACTTTTGAAGGACTTACACACAAAAGAAAAATCAAAGTTGACATTCAAGCTTCCAAAGGATTCCAATCCACATTCTCCCAAACACATTCCATCTTATACATCCATTTTGGGTCCTTGTGTCCCAAGATCCATATCCTCTCTTACTTTAAAGTCGTAGGCTATCTTACCCATTTTTCCTCCATTATTCAGCTACCCTTCAAGGTGTGTTTTGATGTTGATCTTGATAACACTTCTTATCCTCCTATTCATTATTCTTCCATTCCATTTTTCACACCCACACATAGAAAGACTTATTATCCTCTCATTCATTATCCTTTCATTTCTGTTATCCAATCCATCTCATAAAGCTTTAGCTATCCTCTACCTTATCCACCATATCAGCTTTCCATCACCCTATCAACATCTTTGAGCATACCTTTCGCCAGCCTTGGCTTCTCATATCATACCTTTTCAAGGAGTATCCAAAGAGCATGAGGCTTGAGTCCCTCCAAAAGTTAAAAATACAAAAAAATACAAAAAAAAAGAAGAAAGAAAGAAAAGAAAAGAAAAGAGAAATAAATTCATCTTATGGTGAAAACCACTTCTCGTGGCATATTGGACAAGTACCATGATGAAAACCTAGCAAACATGCGTCATGCATAATTCCTCTCATGTACTCTATACTTGGGGAAAAGTTCCATCCATTGTATCCTCCATCTTTCTACCATTTATCTCACTTACATCCATACTCCATCTTCCACGTTTAACCTTGACAAGGTTGAACATATCTGTGAGCATTAAGTACATTGACATGCATTACCCTATCCATAAGCCTATCCACTTATTGCATTCATGCTACCCTATCATGATCTTTCTTATCCTAAATTCACTTTCATTATTCCGAATAAGCCTTCCCATAATCCCAATCCTTCACTCATAGCCTCCATCACCCCTTTATCATGATTATGTGATCCTATTCACATTGATCCCTTGATCTTGATCCAAATGAAGATTAAAAGAAATGGAAAATATGTTATAGAAAGTCTCTTGATATGTCCACTCCTTTGGACCATTGTCATGACAATGGGTCATTATTCCATATGCTATCCAACACCATAGCATTGCCCTATATTGAGATATTATTTTTCCCTAGCTTGGATAATCTTGAGGAGATGGTCCTATGGATAACACACTTTCTTCATCCATCATTGCCTATTCATTAGTGAATCATCCATTTTCAAATCCATCTTTCATGTCCTATACCTTTCTAGACATTGGGGGAAATTCAATGTGATCTTGTTTGAGAACTAAAGATCTCTAAAAATCCAAAAACATCAAAAATCTCTAAAAAGCTAAAAAAATAAAAAATCTCTAAAAATCCAAAACAACATAAAAAATCTTTAAAAATCCAAAAAATTAAAAAAACCTTTTAAAAATCCAAAAATCATGAAATCTTAAATAAACTCTCAAAAGCTGCATTTCCCAACAAAGCATGATCTTTGCTAAATCAAACTGGGGGCACTAATCCAAATTGAATAAGCTTAGAAAAATAGATGCAAGTTGGCTCAAAATCATCGCATCAAAATTGAAAAATTGCTACACTTGAACTTATTGATCAATATTACATTTCAACATCCAAACACTTGGTTTGAACAACAACATTTGACACATTGAATCTTCAAACAACAAATCAAATCTAAATCTAAAAAGGATTAAACATAACTAAGGATCAAAGTGGATGAAGTTTTTTAAATATGAATCTACAAATAGAAAATAAAAAATGTTCAAAGTGTTACTTGATTGGTGAAATCATGTCTTTTTAGAAAATCGATGAAGTTTGACTAGATGAGCAATGATGAAGACATGATATTTTCTTGATTTCTACTCGAGTGTTTGCCATGTTGATTCATAGCAGTATGCAAATCCGTCTAAAGACATGATCATCAAAGAATCATCGAGGACATTTGTATATGAAAGGGATCAATTCTTTGTCTGTTTACTTGCAATATTAAAATGTGAGGAAAGCGGTATTCATATTATTAGGGTTGAGCCAGTGATGATTGTACCTGTAGACACCTAAAAATCCTTTAGAAAATAAAGTATTTTTATTTTTTGAAAAATCTCTGATGACATCATCATTTATTAATTAATTATTTATTTAATTAATTAATTTATTTTTATGTCATTAAATCCCTTTTTCTTAATTAAAAACATTTAATTAAGGAATCCCTCCCAAAAATGTTTAAATCTTATTTAAACATTATCTCCTTATTTATTAATTATTTTAATTGATAAATTGACCAAAAATCTCAAAATAAATATTTAATTTATTTTTTGCCCAAAACTTGGCCAATTTCCTTTAGACCACTAACCTCTTCCAAAATCTTCTAATTCCTTCTTAATCTCGATTAAAAGGCTAATCCCATCTTTTCTAACCCTAATCCCAAGGCCAAATATTTAATTAAGGTTAAATATTTAAATTTCATATTTATTGAAAATATTTCAATAAATATTCCCAAAACTTAAGCTTTTGGAATGAATAAGCTTTTATTCCATAAAACTAAGGAGAAATCTAGACTCTTCTAGAATCTTCTCAAATCCAACCTCTTCACCCATCCTAATCCTATTTTGTCCTAATCTAATCCTAATCCTACCCTTAAACCTTTGTGCAATCCTAACCAAGCTTAAGACTTTCCTAAACCAAAGCAAAGTCTTCCCTTCCAAATATCTCAACCATAAAGCATTTATTGCTTCCCCAAAGTCTTCAAAGCCTCTTAAAGCCCATTCATTGCTCTTACAAGCATTTATTTGGAGAGTTATGAGCTTGGAGCCCCCTTTGTTGACTCCTCTTTGCCCTTCCCTTCATCCACTCACATTGTGACATGTGTCACCTCCTGATTGGCTGAGAACTAGCACAATCCATGTGCTTCCCTTTGAATGAATCTTGGCCTCTCTTAAGGATTTCAATCCTGGCCATTCATTCCTCCTACCCCAAGCCTTTAGAAATCCTATAAATACCCATCCTTTCAAGAGCAAATCAATCCACTTTCATTCTCAAGCAATATCAAACTTATAATGCCATTTTCATTCTAGACTTAACATAAATCATCTTAATTAGTTTATTTTCAAAGTATTTTAGCTCATCATAAGCTTAGAAATAATGGATTAATCTAGCTTTTCATTATTGTTTTGCATAGCATAGCATCATATCACATCTAATTTGGTCTAAAATCAATCCTAGATTAATCATCATGTAGCTTAAATCTCCATTAAAGCATAGCTTGAGTTCTTGAGGCCTTAGGGGCAAATCAGGTGTTCCATACCTGTTTTGTGCCATTTTTGGGGTTTTCATGAGCTTCAAATCATCCTAAATGCATTAGAGCATGCTCCAAATGCTTAGAGAGCACACCCACATCCCTCTAATCTGAGCAATACAAATAGTGCATGGGTGCAAAACTGTTTCTAGCTCAATCTGAGGTGGCTTTGCTTAGAGCTCTTTGTTTTTGTTTTGATTGTATGCTAGATTAAACTCTTAACGTTTGATTGATTTGAGCCTTTCAAAATAGATAACAGGTACCCTCGAAAGCCTTGCTCACATTCTTGAATGAAACTAAAGGAAAGAACTTAGGTCCTAAAGTGTCATTGTCATTTTGAAAATCAAACCCAATCTCGAATGCACTAAAGGGAATGAACACTCTATTCCCTCTCTTGTTTCAGATTTCAAAAGAAACACAATCTTGAATGATCTAAGGATAAAACAAAGCACATTTTCAAAGTTCCTAAATCAACTCGCAAATATCAATCTTGAATGCCCAAAAGGAAAGAACTTGCAAACGCTCAAATCATTTACGTTTTGAAGAAAAGAACAAATCAAAATCTAAGCACGCGTGTCTTCAATTTCAAAGTTCCAAACACACTTAATCAATTTGGGAAAATGAACAAACTTGCTTGATGTGCATCTAGGAGCTTTCATCTTCTGTAAATCCTTGTTAAAGTAAGCAACGTAGAACATTTGGACTCGGACAAGTTCACTTGTTCTACTTTTAGCGAGGCCTATCTGGGGAGAAAAGTGCTTCCTCCTCGGAGAATGACCTCAAACCGGTATCCCCCCCGGCTGGTATATAAATAAAGTGAAGGCAAAAAGTACTCACTTACATCTCCTAATCGTCGGGCGTCTTGTGCCAAATGCAAATGTCTGGGGAAAGGTAAATATTCCTCCCCCAGCGTTGTTGGCTAGGCTCTTAAGTGAGTCACAGGCGGTCAGCATAACCAGGTATGGAGACTCCACAGAACTATTAAAAACTGATAAAATAGAGGCTACCCTATCTACATCTGAAAGTATCAAAATCCTTGTGCAAGGACCGATTCCAAGGGGTTTACCAGGTCACCTCAAGATTACTCACCATTTGTATTCCCTTTTAGGGGGTACCAAGCTGTGGGCAAGCAATTTTGATACTCACCTTCCTTAGGCAGATCTGTTTGAAGTGCTTGACAGTCAATACTCCGTGAAAACACTTGTTGGAACATACACTTTCAAAGCTTTATCTGAGTCAGTCATCTTGTTTGTATCTCGCAAGGTTTCTTTGCCCTTTGTGGAGATTGCTTTGACAGAAATCTTTTTTATCTATCCTTTGCCATTAGAAAACATCAAACTGATCTACAACTTGGTTCAAAGATACTCAAAACAGCCATGTCAGTCCAAATCCTACCAAAATCCAGAAAATGTCCAAAGCTTTCAGAAACTCAAATCATGGTCTTCCAGTCATATCCAATCCAATCTTGTCATCCTTTCCTCCTATCCTAGGTTAGCAAAGTCATCTTGGTCATCCCCCATCCCCTTGTCTGTCTTCCTCTAGAGTCAGTCTTCTTGCAATCTTAAGCCAAATCCAATCCTAGTCTGATCCTGTCAGTCATCCCAATCTGAGTCTTAGTCTTCCAATCCATCTTCATCCTTCATCCTTATCCAACTCATCCACAAGTCAGCATGTCTCAAAACTATTATGATGAGTTTGGTTATTATGTCTCTCCCCTCAATCCATCCTATCCCAAAGATGATGAAAGCCTTGTAGATCATGATGCATATTTTGAAAATCTTAGCAAGTTTTCTCCAAACATCCCCCAGCATCCAATCATTCCTCCAAAATAACCTATCATGCCTTCATGCTTATCCACTAGCACTCCCTTTCATGTCCTTGGCAAGGCAAATCCATTATCTTATACATCCACACCTTATCCCTATCTTAAACCTACACATCCTCCATATGCATCCTTCATACCTCCATCTCCTGCTATGGTCATATCCCAATCACCACCATCCCCTCGAAACACTTCACGCTACTTCCCTTATCTAAAACCTCCATCCACTCATCCTCCAAATCACCCCCAAATCCAAAATCCTAGTCTTTCCATCCTTTATCCAAACCCTCCATCTACTTATCCTCCAAATCATTCTCAAAACCAAAAACCAAGTCTTCCAATCCTTTCTCCCAACCCACCATCCTCCAACTCCTCGTCTACACCGTCATCCCCTCAATAAAGTTCACAATCTTCCACCCCATCTTCATATGAGGAATATCCTAGCTCTCCATCTCCTCCACATTCCAATCCTTCTTCACCACGAAAGTCTCCAAGGAGTTTCACAAGGAAGCCAAAAACAAATCCCACTCCTAAAGTTGAAGAGCCAAGCCATCTCAAACCTTTACGTGAAACCATAATTGATGAGGCCCATCCATCGCTCCCATCTATTATCTATCTTCCATACATCCCACTCATTGATCCTCTTCCATCTCCTAGCATCATTGAGTCCCTTCCATCTGAGGTCTCCATCCAATCCCCACCAACATCACCTCCTCCTAGCATTATCCAAAGCATATCTGATGAGTCTCATGAATTCACCCCTCTTCCTACCATCACAGCTACAAAATCTTCCATCCATTCATCCATACCATCTGAAGAGTTCTTCCTTCTTCCAGACATCACAGCTACAGAATCTCCCATCCTTCCATCCACCCCCTCTGATGAGTCCATCCATACATCCCCCATCACTCTATCCACACAAATCCTATCATGTCAAGATCTTTCCCAAAAGCATGTTGAAATACTCGCAGAAGAAAATCAAGATCCAATCCCTTCACTTCCCCCATCACATGTTCTATTTCTTCCATCACCCCCAATCCAAAATCCTACAATCCTAATTCCTCCAATCCAAGATCCTATCATCCTAGTTTCTCCATCTGAAGATCCATTACCATCCCCCAATCCTAGTCAAAATCCCACCATCCTATCCTCTCCTCTTGAGGATCTTCCAATCCAAACTATCCCACAACCATCACTCTATCCTCTTGGATCACTTACATTTGTCAAAGGCAGTCCACTTGAAGCAGAAGAAATTAGTTTCATATCTTCCATCAGGGAACCAGAAACTAGATGTTTATCATATTCCCCAAGTCAGAAATATCCTTGTTTGGATAAAATGCTCAAGAAATGGAATTATCAAGGCAAAGGCCTAGGCATCCATGAACAAGGAAATCTGGAGCCTATCCAAGGCAAGAAACATCCAAAGTTATGTGGAATTGGTCACACATCAAAAGAAGGCACTTCCTCTCGAAATGTTGGTACAACTAAAGCTAAATTCAAGCATCCTTCCAAACCCACCATCACATCTCCCGAAACATACAATGCTATTCCTCCTCCTCCATCGTTACAACTAAAGACAACCTATCACATTCCTCCTTCATCCTCCAAATCCATTTTGGGTCCCTATGTCCCAAAATCTTCCAGCACATATCCTCTACATACCCAATCCATTTTGGGACCTTATATCCCAAAATATCATCCCCCATCTTATCCTACTCAATCTTTCATCCAAAATCCAAGCATCCCTAGTCAGGATCAATAGAGGCACATGCCCACATATCCTATCTACCAATCTCCTTCCATCTCTCCATCCACATTTCCTCCATCCCGCACATCTCCTCATATTCACTCCAATGCTCCCCACAATTTGGATGCCATATCCAATATGAATAAAGGGAAATATCCACACAAATTCAAAGATTGCCATGTCCAGTCTAAACGACATGGTCAACCAAAGCAAAATCCAATCAAGCAATCCAATGCATCCCAATGGCCGCAAAGGCCCAGCAAAGCACAAGCAAAATCCACTACATGGCCACAAAGGCCCAGCAAAGCAAAAGCAAAATCTGATGCATACCAATGGCCACAAAGGCCCACAAAAGCTAAAGCAAAAATGATGTGGATCCCAAAGCAAAAAGATGTAATGCATCTAAAAGAAACATCCACAATGGCATCCAAAGTTTCTAATCCCCTAGCTACTCAGTCTTCTCCTCCATCTCCTAAATCTATTTTGGGTCCCAAAGATTCAAAATTTCCTAGCATAAACCCTCCATCACATCCACCTCTATCTTCCATGTCCTATCCACTTCACCCACCTTCCCCACAACATGTGCCAATGTTGGTCCTGACAGCATCCCCCTATCATGATCACTTTCCATCTTTCCATCCAAACAATTTCTACCACCATATATCCCATCTACCCCATCCAATCTATGCTTTTGCATAAATTCCTCCATCCTAACAAAGTTGTACCAACATCCAAGCACATCAGAAAGATTAATGAAGAAAGTCAGTGACAAATCAGAGAAATCAGCAGGTCAACAAAATCAGAAAGTCAGCGACAAATCAGAGAAATCAGCAGGTCAGTGAAATCAGAAAGTCAACATCAAATCAGAAGGTAGTATCAAATCAGAGAATCAACAAGTCAGAAATCAATCAGCATATCAGTGAAAGATTAGCACAAAGTCAGCAAAAAATTAGAAAATCCATAAAAATTGGAAAAAATCAAGAGAAAAATATCAAAAAAGAAAAGAAAAGAGAAAAACATTCGTCCTATGGTGAAAACTTGGCAATTCAAGCGCCTTGGACAAGTACCATGGTGAAAACCTGGCAAACAGGCATCATGCGTAGGCTAACCCCCCCCCAATTCCTTTCCATAGTTGGGGGCCATTCCCTTCTTCCATCTTATCCAACATCTCCTCCATCCCATTTGTCTCTCGCTTCCTTCATCCTCCTTTTTGGATCTTGATGACAAAACAAAGACTACCAGGTATACATGCTTTTGGGCACCTTCTTGGCATCCATCACACCTTTCAGCTACGTATCCTCTATCCAATCCATTCATCCTATCTTCCATCTACTTTCCTCATCCTCTTGTCAGCATATCTTCCATCCAATCGTACCCCATCCTACTGCCTCTGAATGAATGAACTATCCTAAGCAGGGGGCATCTTATTCCTTGGTAACATATCCCTTGGAGACTATCTTTTATCCAAAATCTTCCATCTCCCAAATCCTTAAGCAATTCCACCATCCAATCCTTGAGCATTCCTCTATCCAGATTCCTCAGCAGTTCCTCCAGCATCCATCTTTCAATCCTCAAGAAAATCCACCATCCAATCTCCCCAAACATTCTTCCATCCATATCCCTCAGCAGTTCCTCTAGCATTCCAACTTCCAAACCTCAAGAAAATCTGCTATCCAATCTCCCCAAATCTTCCTCTATCCAATCCTCAAGAAAATCTATCATCCATGTCTCCTAAGCAGTTCCTCCATCCAAATCCAAATCTTCCTCCATCCAAATCTCCTAGCAGTTCCATCATCCTCATCCTAAGCATTTCTTCCATCTTCCCATCACCCAGTATCTTCCCTTGTCATTGGTATCTAGCTATAGGCTAACCTCATTGTAATCCAATGCCATCCATCCATATCCAACTATTCCTAGCAGTCTTCTAGCCATCTTCCAATCCTATCCACATCCTCTAGCTATCCAACCTCCAAGATCAAGCCAATCCATCCAATCCAAATCATTAGTCTTGTAGCAAGCCTTGATCTCAATCCAATCATCATCATTGGGATATGCCCTTCCCAAATCTATGTCATTTCAGGACACATCTTCCGTCAGTCTGTCTTGGCTTTCCAGCCCAACTGGGGCATCATCCTGCATATCTTTGGAGCTTCAGCTTCATCCCCAGGTTCTTTGTACATCCTAATCCTGAGTCTTGTACCATAGCGTCAGTCGTGTCTCCACCTAAACTCATTTGTACATATGTGTCTTTAGGTCCCATCCTTTGTGTCTGGCATCCCTTGTCATTGTCTTGTTGTACATATCCTCGTCAGTCCTGCAGCACTATTTGATCAGAAATCTTGTCCTACCCAGCCTCGCACTTCAACAACATCAATTATCGACTATCCTTGATCATCATGACCATCTTTGAACTTCATCATTTGCCAATCAGCAACACAGCATTCTCTCCATCAGCATCGGGTCCGCACAGATGTATGCTTCTATTTTGTCTGACCTAAGCCTAATCACGAGTCCCCTCAGTTGTATCCTTTCTGTCTGACCTAATCTTCCACCAAGCACACCAGGTCCGTGTCAATGTATCCTTCCACACGTTTAGACCAATCTTCCCGCCATCAATCAAATCAAATCTCTCTCCTTGGCAAAGGTTGTCTTTTGGAGTTATCATTTTGGCCTTGGATTTTGTCCTTTGGGTCTTGTTAATCTTTTACAGCTTCTCATTGTTCTCTACTCAATGTCGCCACGATCCTTTATATCATGGTGTGCAGTGAATGAGGACAATCTGGGGCAAGGTCTTTTGATCTTTTACTTCTGCCTGTGAGTCAGTTGTGTGTTTGTGGTTTCTTCAGCATCGTTTCCACCATGCTTCCTCTTGGGTTCATGCGTGATGCTGGGGCAACCCTGCGTGTCTTTTTAGCATCAGTCCTCTGCAACGCTGGTGACAAGGCCTTGTGATCCCAGTATCCTTGGCAGGCCTCTAGCATTGCTATATTAAACTAGGTTGTGCTCTCTCAAAGATCTAAAGCATGGAGCTTCCCCAAATCCCCTGCATCTTCCATCATATAGATTAATCTTGCATCCTCATATAGCTGCATCCCGCATTTTGCATTCCATCTCATCTTGCATTCACCCATCTTTGCTCTTGGCAGCTTGGTTATTTATCTCCCCTGCTTCCTCAGTCATTCCTTCTCTGTTTCCTTTCGAGAAAATTCTACAACATTTATTCCTTGTGTTATTTTCTCGAGGGGGCACAATCCCTTATTCCTCCAAATTCTAGCCTTGGGCATCTTATTTTCTTGTCTTTGACGCCATGCCACTTGCGGCATCGCATCAAAGAGGGGCAAAATGTAGACACCTAAAAATCCTTTAGAAAATAAAGTATTTTTATTTTCTGAAAAATCCCTGATGACATCATCATTTATTAATTAATTATTTATTTAATTAATTAATTTATTTTTATGTCATTAAATCCCTTTTTCTTAATTAAAAATATTTAATTAAGGAATCCCTCCCAAAAATGTTTAAATCTTATTTAAACATTATCTCCTTATTTATTAATTATTTTAATTAATAAATTGACCAAAAATCTCAAAATAAATATTTAATTTATTTTTTGCCCAAAACTTGGCCAATTTCCTTTAGACCACTAACCTCTTCCAAAATCTTCTAATTCCTTCTTAATCTTGATTAAAAGGCTAATCCCATCTTTTCTAACCCTAATCCCAAGGCCAAATATTTAATTAAGGTTAAATATTTAAATTTCATATTTATTGAAAATATTTCAATAAATATTCCCAAAACTTAAGCTTTTGGAATGAATAAGCTTTTATTCCATAAAACTAAGGAGAAATCTAGACTCTTCTAGAATCTTCTCAAATCCAACCTCTTCACCCATCCTAATCCTATTTTGTCCTAATCTAATCCTAATCCTACCCTTAAACCTTTGTGCAATCCTAACCAAGCTTAAGACTTTCCTAAACCAAAGCAAAGTCTTCCCTTCCAAATATCTCAACCATAAAGCATTTATTGCTTCCCCAAAGTATTCAAAGCCTCTTAAAGCCCATTCATTGCTCTTACAAGCATTTATTTGGAGAGTTATGAGCTTGGAGCCCCCTTTGTTGACTCCTCTTTGCCCTTCCCTTCATCCACTCACCTTATGACATGTGTCACCTCTTGATTGGCTGAGAACTAGCACAATCCATGTGCTTCCCTTTGAATGAATCTTGGCCTCTCTTAAGGATTTCAATCCTGGCCATTCATTCCTCCTACCCCAAGCCTTTAGAAATCCTATAAATACCCATCCTTTCAAGAGCAAATCAATCCACTTTCATTCTCAAGCAATAGCAAACTTATAATGCCATTTTCATTCTAGACTTAACATAAATCATCTTAATTAGTTTATTTTCAAAGTATTTTAGCTCATCATAAGCTTAGAAATAATGGATTAATCTAGCTTTTCATTATTGTTTTGCATAGCATAGCATCATATCACATCTAATTTGGTCTAAAATCAATCCTATATTAATCATCATGTAGCTTAAATCTCCATTAAAGCATAGCTTGAGTTCTTGAGGCCTTAGGGGCAAATCAGGTGTTCCATACCTGTTTTGTGCCATTTTTGGGGTTTTCATGAGCTTCAAATCATCCTAAATGCATTAGAGCATGCTCCAAATGCTTAGAGAGCACACCCACATCCCTCTAATCTGAGCAAATCAAACAGTGCATGGGTGCAAAACTGTTTCTAGCTCAATCTGAGGTGGCTTTTCTTAGAGCTCTTTGTTTTTGTTTTGATTGTATGCTAGATTAAACTCTTAACGTTTGATTGATTTGAGCCTTTCAAAATAGATAACAGGTACCCTCGAAAGCCTTGCTCACAGTACCAATTTCATATTCCAAAATCTTGATGATGAAAATAAGATTCCAAATTATGAATAGTGACAGCTAGTTGCATCCACATAGATTAATTGCATGTTAGTTTGCATGAGTTGATCCTTTTTCTCAATATATGTAAGGAAAGCTAAAGGGGGTAGAGTTATCATCATCAAAAGACCAAATCAAGATACATCAAGAAGGGGAATGATCGAATGATATCATCAATGGGACATCATCAATGTCTATAGTAGAATAAATCAAGGAAATATGCATCATCAAAGGTCCATCCATATAATCAAAGTCCTAATCAACATCATCAAAAGGAAATGTATGATCCATCAAATGACTCATGCTCCATGAAGGAAATCATCAATAATCAATCATGTTGATCAACTAGGGGCAGCCTGACTCTATCCATCACTTATATCTATACCTACACCTATACCAATAGATGACCTTTCTCTTCTACCAGTCCTTAATTTTGCATAATGAGAACATATAGTCAACCCCATATCACCAAAACATCTAACTAAGACTATAAAAAATTAATGAGTCAAATCATCCAATTAATCATCTAACATCAATCAAATTATCCTATCATCCATTTTCTCATCGTGAGCACATACGATCTCCTAACTCTAGATCTCGAGGAAGGAAAATAATTGTTTTGTCTCTCTAGATCTTGAGAGAAAAATATCAACCCATCAACTTTATCCTATTAGATTGACATCAACATCAACCAAGTGATTATGACTGACATCAAATGATATCAAACCATCATCAACTTATCTAGAGCATCAACAACATCTTATCAATCAAATATCTTCTAATCAAATCCTCTCATGATT
This sequence comes from Chamaecyparis obtusa, assembly GCA_027943335.1. Classification (NCBI taxonomy): domain Eukaryota; kingdom Viridiplantae; phylum Streptophyta; class Pinopsida; order Cupressales; family Cupressaceae; genus Chamaecyparis; species Chamaecyparis obtusa. The sequence goes on from BSBK01003919.1 coordinate 1,174,847, forward strand.
GGGGCATATCCAAATTTCTATACCAGGAAAGAAATCAAAATTTTCCAATCTCAACCAAATTATCCAAAATCATTTTGATTCATTTCCCGAGGGGGCATACACTCAGATAATCAGGATCGACATCATAATTAGTAAATTAGAGGCACAACCATCA